>CM060831.1:134330000-134825000 GCA_030762175.1 Metallyticus violacea
AGCATGCTTTATCTACTGTGCATACATATATGACCGCAATTAAACAAATTTATCCATAAGTCTTCAGTGCTACCGTTGGTGCACAGTCTAGTGAAGTTCAACTAAGTTTTGATCTGTACTGCCGTCCACTTCTTCAAACAAAACTGTTTAATCACGGGGACAAAACCCATCCCCCAAATTTTCATAGCAGATGCGAAGTGGTTTATAGTTGTCAAAATGTCAACTAGGCGTTGAATCTGGGTGAAACTTTGTCATGGAATAATGGTTGTCAACAATGATGCCCCCTTAACGGATCTTCGCATCATTTCAAGGAAATTTACCGGACTTTTCAAAAGATCTTTGTAGTGATCTATAGCAAAACTAAAATACCTTCATGTCTTGGAAGCCCTTTTATTTTAAGCATACTTGGGAGGAAAAACAACTAAGTGGATAGCTGCAGCATGGGCAAAGTTGTTGGAGCTTCAATTTTAGATTATTACACCTCCGGCATCAATATCAAGAGGCAGTTTATGGACGATTGGATACTGCCAGGGATAAATGGAGATAATCGAGGCTGGATCACAAAAGTTTTACATAAGGACAGAGGACGCAAGTACAAGTCTTAGAAATATTGAGAGAATGTTAGGCGCGTGAGCTGAAGAACAACCTCATCAGCAACGGAATGAACTATGACATCCTCTCTCAAGGTTCTGCAAGAGAAGTTCTTACACCCAAAGCAACTAATTGATTCTCTACTTTTCCTTTGTATTACAGTGTAGGAGTACTAACTTTACCTACAATGTGCCGTATTATGACGGTGGTTTGTCAAACGATCACTTGCATACATGGAGCATTAGAAACTCCTGTGAAAACGTATACAATACAGAAATCAATGAAGGCTCAACGTGGTCCGACAGTACTCACAGGCAACACCAGTGACAAAAGATAACCTATTCATAAACTCCATAGAACCCAGCGAAAGTGTGTCAGCACTCAATAAACTCACATCAGTATCTAGATGCTCGCCAATACCCCAAACGTTTGAGGTCTGTTCAAAAAATATGGCGAATTTTGTGTTTTTTCAAAAAGTATTTATTTATTCATGAATATCTATTTTGTCCCCTTCAAAGTAATCCCCACCAGATATCATACACTTGTGCCAACGTTTTTTCCAATCCTCGAAGCACTTTAAAAAATCGTTTTTTGTGATCTTGTTCAGCTCCTCCTTCGATGCCGTCTTTATCTCCTCAATCGTGGCGTAGCGTCGTCCTTTCATGGGCCTCTTCAGTTTTGGGAACAAAAAAGGGTCACAGGGGACCAAATCTGGGGAATACGGTGGCTGCGGCATCATAAGTGTGTTGCTTTTGCCCAAAAATTGGCGCACAAGCAACGATGTGTGAGCAGGGGCGTTATCATGGTGCAAAAGCCAATTTTTGTTCTTCCAAAAATCCCGGCGTTTCTGGCGGATTGCTTCGCGCAAATTGCGCATAACTTGCAGGTAATATTCCTTATTGACCGTTCTACCCTGTGGCAAGAACTCATGATGCGCCACGCCCCTGCAATTGAACAAAACTGTAAGCAAAACCTTCACATCCGACCGAACTTAGCGCGCTTTTTTCGGTCTTGGCTCGTGTGACAGCATCCATTGGGATGATTGAGCTTTAGTTTTCACGTCATAACCATAAACCCATGATTCGTCACCAGTTATGACCCTCTGGAGCAAATTTGGGTCGTCGCGGACAGAGTTCAACAGCTCCTTAGCACCGTTAATGCGATGGTGTTTTTGGTCGAAATTGAGCAACTTTGGTACGAAATTTGCGGCGATCCGTCTCATGCCCAAATCATTGGTAAAAATCGAATGGCACGAGTCAATCGATATGTTTAGGTCCTCAGCAACTTCTCTAACGGTGATTCGACGATTGGCCAATATTATTTTCTTCACTTCTTCAATGTTTTCGTCTGTTGTTGACGAGCTCGGGCGTCCGGGACACTCTTCGTCGTTCATATCTTCTCGACCACCGATAAACGTTGCTTTGGTTCAAGTTAGCTTCACCATATGCCGTAGTCAACATTCCGAATGCATCCGCGCACTTAATTTTGTTTTTCACACAAAATTTGATATAGATTCTTTGTTCCATTTTTTTGGAATAGGCAAAAATCGAAGACGAGCCAAAACACGTCCAAGCAAAATAGCTGTCAACAATTAACTGAACATTCAAAATGGCCGAGCTTGTCAACATAAGTGAGAGACATGAGTACCAACATAACGCCACAAAACAATCGAAAATCGAATATACGTAGCCCGCGGAAATTCAAAATTCGCGATACTTTTTGAAGAGACCTCGTATACATATCATCCATGTTTAAGTATATAGGACGGGCCATGAAATGACAAATTTTATTTGTTTAACCGATTAACCAAATATTTGAAAGTAATGTAGTATCTATGAAACTGAGAATAATGCTAAACAAAATGCCAGATAAAGGCCATCTGAATGTTCTTTGAAAAACAACAAAGTTGTGCGAATAGGCTCATGCTACTGTTCAATTATCAAATCTTTCGAGCTGCTGGCATGCCTTGGCATCTGTGCTAAAGTCCTAGTAGTTCACTGCTGATCTTTTTGCAGTAAGTCATGCACGGTCCATGTTTTCTGTGACCAGTGCACCTTATACATCTATACTCTGAAGTCGGTTCTTTATTATAAATAAATATTTTAATTTTACCGCTTATGAGTAGTACGGAGCGGGACACACGAATGACATGCTACGCGTGGGAGTTTCATCGTTTGTCTATAGCTTCTTGTCTGAGCAAGAGGCACACTCGCCGACTGCGCATCTCATTATTAGCAAGTTTTCGGTGGAGAAGGCGTATATGAGTGGCACAAAAGCACGAGAAACTGTGGAAAATGAATGTCAGCAACGTCGACCTTGAACGAGTGTAATGGAAAAGTTATTCGGGTTTTATGTGAGTACCTCAAATTTAGACTTTCGGCTTAGTGATGGGATCAATGAGAAATGTGTTTTTCTCCAGGTACTGTGCATTGGGACTTGTGGGATACTCCCCCAGCACAACGAGAGTGCAGAAGATTTCTGAGGATCAAGGAGAAATATTTCTGCATCGCAACCTGCGATGAAACATGATATGCCCTTTAAGCAAAATCTCGCCTGTCAGCTGACACAATTCTGGAACTCTCAAGGAAGGCAAAAAGGCACTATAATTTAGTAAAAGTGAAAACAGAAAGTAATATCACTCATTATTAATAAAAATAGGAATTTACGATACTTAATAATTTATTTATCACATAATTAAAGCACTTAAGATCACTTTTCTTGGTGACAAGCAACAACAAAACATCAACTGTCATAGTCAGCTGTTCATCATGGAAAAAGAGCGTTCTAATTCCACTGAAGTGACTGGAGCATATTTAATAAACGCTATTTCAGAAGGATTCATACCAATTACAACAGAATATTCACCTTTCAGTACATCATGGAAATGTAAAGTAGTTGTGAATATTCCTGGCGAATGAGCAAAAGATGCGCAGTGATTTTTGGTCAAGTTCATTTTCTGTTTGTGCGTTTATAAGGGAACCAGGTTACTATCTATCTTACTTTTGTACTGAACACATTGTAGAAACGTTTTATTACACAGCTGTACCGCTCTCATCTTTCTCACTTGCAATTGTTTGTTACATTTATGCAGCTGAGAAGTTACCACCACCATAAATGTTCTAGAATTGTCTCACGTAGATCGATACAAGGCCATTCGCCAGTACTATTCAAAACTACAGTAACTCATTCATTCTTTCTATTTATTGGTATTGTATGCCTGAGTTAACAGTGGGTACCTTTTACTAATGAAGGTTCAGCTATTTAAAGAGCTTAAGTAAATAGGTTGAAGAGAAACTTTATGACTGCTTTAAAAGAAATAAATGTATAACAAGATTCTAAATATATATATTTTTGTGAGGTGAACATGCTATTTAATTTGGATATCTTTTTTCACTTCGATATATTGAACCTTGTTGTGTGTTTTTTTTTTTTTTAATGGGTAAATCATCGCATAACCATAACGACCCAAAATAGTCAAAAAAGATTTTAAACCTTAAAATAGGCGAAAAGGCAAAATAAAAACTGGCCCTACCGACCCCAAATTTACAGAAGCATGTTCATTTATATCTGACTCTTAAATATATACAACCAGATAGTAAAGACATTTTGTGTAAATTTTGGGCTCTGATGATTACTATTTATCCCGTCTTGTCCGCGCCACATACTTTGAAACACAGCAGCAGAACTTGAACGGTTGACAGTTATGACAGCAGTAAATGTGAACAATCTTCAGTAGATATACCATCCATAAATATCATTTTTCAACGAAGATCAAAGCACGCAAGTTCCTGCAACCATGTGCTTACGTATTTAAGATGAAGTATTTATTTGGCGCTTACCCGATATTTATAGCGCCCATTGACCAAATAACCTTGGGCAAACTGCCTTCGCATTTCCCGAAACAACGCTCCCAGTGAACCTTGGCCCAAATGTGTGCCTGTCACTCGGATTGAAAATTACTGCAATGTTTTGAGTCCAAAGTCGCGCAACCATCCGCCAGTGCTCAACCAAGGCTGTTATAAACTACACGTTGCCTCAGGTCGGGGCAAGCATTCAAAATATTTAAGCTTAGGCTTCTCAGTCAGAAATGGACACATATAAGAACAGTTCTTAAGAGAACGGTTTTTAACGCCCATTTGCTATGCGTTTGTTTGTTTAAAAACGCTGAAATATTGAACTGAATTTATTGATAACTACGCCACTTCAAGCAATACATCGCTTTAAATGTAAAAAAATAATAGACACCTTAAAAAAAACTAATTATATTAAGAAAAGAGGTCAGGGTCTTCGTTTATATCCTAAAGGCCCTATCTCTTTTATCACTCTCCATCATTATCAACCCTCACTTTGTATACTTGCTCAAAATATCTAACCTAACTAACATCCACATAAACAATATAATTTTCGTAAGTTATTTACTTGACATTTCTATCAGTTTCAAAACGTATAAATTAATATCCTTATTCAGAATCTGACACATATCTCTTAAGGGTTCCCATCATGTCAATGCTAAAGTAAATCAACGAAGGGTCTCGTATCGTCCACATTTAAGGTTTTCTCTTAAAGCAGGGTAATCTTAAACTCAAGAGACCGAAATATGAGGACAATTTTAGATAAAAATTACAATGGAAATAAAGTCCATGTTTTTTCTACTATCCTTCAAAAAATACGCAATACGACCGAGTTCTGGATCGAAGAATTACTTGTGAATTTCATGGAGAAAAGTTCAGCGATTTACTCAAAGCGATACTTAGAAATACCAAATTAAGTTGAAAGTTTAATTTCTCATGGCTTGACACAACAGAAACAGGACGATGTTCTACATCTTGAATACAACACATGATCTCGCACTAGCCTACATATAAGAAGCAATTGTAAGACTAGAATGCATTATTATTCCGCATCTTGCTTAGAGCCTGGTACCTTCGACCACATTTTAGCTTCTCTAAGGTTGTATGGATGTACTATGTATATATTAAATCTGCAATTGGACTTATGCCTATTGCAGTGGATTATTTACAGTTTGTACTTATAATTATGCATGTCAACCTAATTATATGTCTGTCAAACTAATAAAATGCACTTCAACGTAATTAAAAATATTTCAATCTAAATAAATACATGTCAACTTAGTTAAATATATTTCAATCGAATTAATACATGTCAAACTAATGCAACGTATTTCAATATAATTAAATCTTTCAAGCAATTAAATGCACGTCAACATATGTGATATATTTCAATCTAATAGATTATCTGTCAACCTATTTATTAATATTTCAATATAATCAAACATTTCAATCAGTTAAATGCATAGCTATTTGCGATATATTTCAACCTAATTGAATATCGTCATTTATAAATATCTGTCAACCTATTTATAAATATTTCAACATATTTAAACATTTTAATAAATTAAATGCATATCAACATATGATATATTTCAACTTAAATGAATGTCAATCTATTATAAATATTACAATATAAAAACATTTCAATCAATGTTTCAATATAATAAAAGGCATTAATTTCAACCTAATTAAATACATTTGAACCAAATTAAATGTGTCTACCTAGTTAAATACACTCCAACCTAATAAATACATTTTAGTCTAATTAAATATATTTCAACATTAAACAGCAAAAGCTAATGTGTGAACTATGCCATAGTAATTTATATAAGTTTCTCTTTAATGTTTTAAATGTTAAAAGGACAGCTCTCAAAGATTTCTGCAGGTGAGTTATTCCAAACATGTTTATGAAGGAAATGTTTCTTACGTCAGTCCTGTGCTGGCTCCCTTGCATTTTAAATTTATGATCCTCCCTTTGAGTAATGTGTTGTTCAAATACTACTAGATCCTTCCATGCACTATGGTCCTTATACGCCTTATACAATGCACAAAATTTCGCCCTTTTACATCTAGCTCCCAAGGATTTCCATTCCAGATCCTGCACCTTTTCTAACCGATGACCTCTGCTTCGTTTTGCGCATTTGGCTGCCGTTCTCTGCACTCTCGAGAGAGTGTTTGGTTTTTCCTGTAGGTATCCCAGATGCATGGTTACCGTTTGGGGGGAGGAGGTGAGCTGAAAATGTTTGTACGAGTAACACATTGTCTCTTTCACAAGTGGTACAAGGGTGGTGGCTTTTTACATCATTTCCCTCCCACCACACGGAAAACAATTTTAGCGCGTTTCTGTACGTGAGAAAATTGCCATTCCGATGAATTCCGCAAATGTTGGCTGCAGATAACAAAAGAAAGCGAATGCTGGTTTCAAGAACTTTTGGCCTGAATCCAAAGAAACAGAATTGTAAATGCATTTTGTCATTATGGATGAGTCATTGGTACGCCATTTAAAACAAGATGAAAACACAGACCAGGCACTGGAAGTATTGTGGCTTCACTATTTCCAATTGTGCACTGGCAAGGCTATATAAGTTTTCAAGTGTTGAATCGCTTCACTGTGTGCTTTTTATTTTTTTAACTGTTGTAACTTAGAAAGGCATTTTGAAGACAAGAAAGGTAAATTATTTTATTGTTTTTGGAGAATAGATAGTCTTGGGCAACTTTGAATAAAAGAATCGGTATATTACAACACATCCTTTTTATTTTCTATACTTTTTTTTATTATAAAATATTTTCATATTGTACTTGTATTATTATTCATCAATCATGGCGCGTCCCTTTCCAATGTATTGTCATAATAGCAGATAACGCGAGAAAAGTCGAGAATACAAACTAGCCAACAAGAGAATAATTTTGCGCTACGTATTTGTACTTTGCGATAACTCAGATTATTTTTACTATTAGCAAGAACGAATCGCTAAATAAAAATTTCAGTGATTCTTGACCAAAAGCAATTTTTACATGCACATCAAAATGCTGTAACTAATCATAGTTTTTTTTAGGCGTTTCCACACCTCTGGCACTGAAATGCTCAGTTGGCCCGCTTTTAGACAATTTAGAACAAAGGACATCAATGCCACTCTTCCTTAGCACTCGCTCGTTCGCAGTTCACTCGACATGAAACAATTGCAACTCACTGCAACGACATATAACTCACAACTCTGATCACAGATATCTGATTTACTGGGACATTCGCATGTTAACACTTAATACACTGGTATGGTATTCTATGGCAAGACATGGAAGACACTTCTGGTAGTGATAGAAAGTGAAGAAAGGGAAATTTACGATTAACATTATTAGTAAAAATACAGCATATAAGCTTAACTTTCCCCAGGTTTTAGGAAATTTTCCACGTAAATATGGATTGACAGGCTTGCTCCCGTGAACATTACAAAAGCATTTTTTTTAAACAGAGGTCTTCAAAAAAATTGTAGTTTTAGGCAAATTTTCCGAAATATATGCCTAAAATGCTTTGTCTGTGATTTTATATAAGTAATTTAAAATATAAAATAAATACTACAGAAGTTATTAGAAGTTCACAGGTCATCATATATTCGGGTTAATATGGTATGTTTCTTAAAACATAACTCTCAGAGACTACAGAACTCAAAACCATTGTTTTATGTGACAGCGAAATAATTTCATTTTAAATGGCCGTTATCTGCGTCACTGTCTCAGCTTAAGGGGGTTGCTTGAAAGTTAGGAGATTCCTGCTATTCGGTTCGAGACACTTCAGCCCAGCGACACAGCGAAATAGTTCACAGCCTGGCCTCGGAAGCGGTTGCTAACTGCGTGCTCATTGGACCTTTCTTCTTGTTGTTGGATGTGAGGACCTGTTTGTCAAGTCAATATTCAAAATGTCGTTTCGGCATTGAAATATCACCTCACTTTCGTTTAACAGAAATAAACGTTTAATTTAGAAGAGCCTTGCTGTAATATATATGCATTTCTTAAGCTTAGAGTGGAGGGACTAGTGTTATCTTGGTGCATTCATCGTGTAGTGGCCGCCCTATAGCGGGGGAATATACCTAACTTTTATTATTCAGGTAATCACTAACCTTTGTTATAAATTAGTTTCCTTTACATTATTAAACAAGGCCTCTAGGGTTATGGGACACCTCTAAGTGCAGTCGTCGGTTCTCTTATAGACTACCCAGTTTAATGTTGCAGTTACAAAGGAAGACAGCCAGCCAAAGGGTGCGTGGCGTATATATCTGAATCACAATTTCATGCGCGGTGGTAAAATTCTAACACTTTTAACTTTCCTCCTGGAATAAAAATGCGCACTACTGGAACAACATTTATTTAATTTTATGTTTTAATACATTCTGTGATATACTGAATAGTTAAAGAATAAATAAAACGTATAAGTAAAAGTCACAAACAATATCTTAATTAAAATATAAATAGCATGCGTTTTCCTTTCAGTAACATTCAACAAACCGCCCTGTTCTTACAACTAATATTTCGCCTATGATTTTCTTAATGGTTCTAAGCTTGCTAAATCGATACCTTCCTTAGCTGGCGGGAAATATTTTCTCTCGATAGCAATGTTAACTCAGCAAGAAATTACTACAAATGTAAAATCTAAAAAGCGACCTAATCTATTTAAGATAAGTACAGGAACTTTTCCTTGAACTGGGAAGATAAAGTTCATTTAGGCAACTAAAGTAGATTACTTTGTTAAAATGTGCAAACCAACAGTGCCAAAGCTGTTCCGAAGTAGCTGATATGAACACAATAACTTTTATTGATATTTCCAGTGTCATTAAGTAGTGAAGTATACATTTCAAAAATGATTGCCTCATTTGCTTAGAAATTGCTTGTCTTTTGGTCTTTTATGCACAAAGACTCCAAGAAATAAGCTCCCATTTTCTTTGTATTTTGCATTACTAATTTCAATAATCCTTATAAAATGTTTCGACCTTTAACTGACACCAAAGAAGGTAAAATAATATACACCTAGAATTATAATAATTTCAGCCTGCATCTGAAACTGAGCGTAGCGTGCGCAGGATCAAGGTTACGTTGTTATACAAAAAGCATTATTTCTGTCTATATGTTACCAGTGTTCGGTTAATAGTTCT
The DNA here is from genome assembly GCA_030762175.1 of Metallyticus violacea. Classification (NCBI taxonomy): domain Eukaryota; kingdom Metazoa; phylum Arthropoda; class Insecta; order Mantodea; family Metallyticidae; genus Metallyticus; species Metallyticus violacea. The sequence continues at coordinate 134,339,587 of CM060831.1, forward strand.
TATGATTGAAGTTTTGTGTAATTACGTGTTACTACAGGCTATTGGTTGTTAATTACAGTATGTTAATGAAGCAAATTTTACTACAGTGTACTGTTCTAAAATGTTACCACTAGAACAGAGAGAAAAAATTAAGCTTGCAGGAATAATTCCCATACTGTAGCGGAACTTATCAAGTAGCCCCTATAAACATGCTAGTTAGCATTGTGAAATAAAGCTATGCTGTTATTGGCCAAAGTCATTGAGATGGAAACTGTTCATCGATGGAGCCGGACCTTGGGCTATTACTTGCGTTCAGTTGCGGACGCAGGCCAAAAATAACTACTAGAATTTGCATTTTAAGTTGCAACTCTAGAATGGACTATATTTATAAATTTTAAATGTAAATAAATATGTAAAGCCTATGAGGGTGGTGTGTAAAGTAAGCTCTCGTTATACCGCCACATTTCTTCCCACAAGTTAAAATAATTGCTACAATAAATCTACCTTTCAACAATTCACAACCCATAGCCGTAGGATAGCCACAATTAGAGATTTGTAAAGCAGGGTAGGCGTCGTAAAACATATGGCAACTACAGGGATGAAAAGACAGGCCAATAACCTCTTCCAAGTGGAGAAGCTAGCAGAAAATGAAGTTCTACTTTTTAAGACAGAATCATGCGACAACAAGGATGATGCATAAATCGACACTGTAAGATGAACCTTTAACGTCAGGTAGATTGGCAAGATATCAAAGTAAGAGATGATTGAATTTCCAAACATTGTTCAGCTCTTACTGAATATCTGAAGTGTTTATATCAGGTTAAAAGCTGATTAGAAATGGCAAGTCAAGATAGAACTTTTACTAACCAGAGTTTCTGCAACCTATTCTCCGGTCTCTTGTTCGTCGCGACAAACGGTCTGTCATGTCACTAAAAAGCTTGAGAAATACTGCTTTTAAAGGAACTTTATTTCCAGAATGTTTTCTACCACTTTTTTCGGGAACATGTTCTTTCCTAAAGAAAATGAAAAGTCGAGAATTTTTGTCTACCACTCCTTTCGGGGACCTATCCTTTGAGACAATATTTATAAGCTGTCATCCCCATATTTAATTAGAGTGGTTGTAGAATGCAGTTTTATGTACTTTCTTATTATAGTCATGAGTACAATGCCATTTTATTTCCTGTACAAGTGTTGAATTATTGTGTGTAACATGTTATTTTCTTGCCAGGGTACAGAAAGCTACCCCAGGCATAAAATCTGACCTGGAAATTTCTTTTGCCTAATGTAACAATATTTGTAAAGACCCAAGCAAACCGATGTTTACAGGAGAAATTTCTAAAGGAGAATCCTTGAATAAGACGTTTATTTGTATTCTGTTAGAGAATTGTAAAGCAGGGTAGGCTTAATAAAATATATGTCAACTACAGGGATGAAAAAACAGGCCGATAACCTCTTCAAGGGAAGAAGCTAGCAGCTTGAGTTGATATATACATGTAAAAAGTCACGTAGGCCATATTTATTTAGTCTTGTAATTTTACGGCCCGCAGTCAATTTTGCAAGAGTATTCATTGGGGCATTATCAGTGGAAGGGCTTTCTCAGTTCAATTCAATTAGTGGAAAGATGTAGTCAGTCTAGGAGGAGTATTCAGTGTGGAAGATAGAAATGGTTAGTTCAGTTCCGTCCAGTGCAAGAGTTTTATTAGTCAAGTTCAGTTGCTTCTCAGGATTAGTTGATTTCAGGATCAGTCTTTATCGAATTAAGAAACGTCACAGTGATCATCATAGTTAGTGCGAAAGTAGCACATATTCTCCTTCAGAAAATAACGGCAGTATATTTTATGTGCAATAGTTTATGAACAATAAATTGTGTTTCATCTCCCATAACGAGAAATCTTATCAATCTTCAAGACTCCTTCCCCTATGGTCATAGGACCATAAAAGTAACCAGCAGCAGTCTCAGCAGCCGTGGCAAAATATAAGTCAGCGGAAACCAACCATTGGAGAGGAAGAAATAACATTACCCTTGAGTATTCAAAACAATCAAATTAAATCCTTCCAAAATCTGCATCTTCCCTAAATGAACATTGTAAAATAGAGGTAAAAAGAAAAGGAAAACGTGTGCCTTGCGTGTTTCTCATACAATCCTAAAACGAGAACTAAATTTTATACAGTACTTTTTATTTGCAGATGAAAAATAAATGCTACTTAAAATTTTGCACAAATCTTCACCTCGCCTAATTTAACCCGTATTGACAATGCTTATTCTGGACCAAATTTCAAAAATGCAGACATTTTAGCTGAACGGTACAATTCCTGATTTTAATCATTTCAGTCTCTACTGCATCGGGGGTTGGAAATCCCACGTCCTCCTGTGCCAATGAAGTTCATATCTGGTCCCCCCCTTCGGGTTGCGGAACTTGAATATCGCTTCCGAGTTCACTCCATCTTAACAGCCGAGCAGGTGGCCTCAGGTGGTAATCTTGGGACTTGCATTAGGAGGCCGCGGGTTCAAATCCTTGGACCGGCCATCATGGCTTAGCTTTTTTTTTTTCCCTCCCCCTGGTCGCTTAAGCAAATGCTGGACTCTTTCATTTCCACGAATTTTCCACTCTCCGAGTTCACATGTTTATTCCGTTGATTCTGCTATAGGGTGGAAAGTGTCAGGTCGAAGTGGGCTGGTGCGGTGAGACGGTGGCTTGCACTGTGGAAAGAGTTCTGTCTCTTTCTTGTAGCGGTCTTTGTCGATATATCTGGAAGCAATGCTAGAGAACCGGTTTACGTCCGTGCCTCATGACCTTGGATCCTGACCGCCTGGTATCTCCCTCACTGAGGGCTTAGGTACAAACGGCCAGCCATTGGGCAAGGGTGAAGTACCGAAATATCCACCTCCATACCTAACAATTCAATCTAATTCTTCTAAACACACGAATACTATACAAACTTCTAGCGGATTAACCAATCCGTGACCCTGACCCATTTCTTTTCATAGTTTCGGCAATGCAATATTTATAATTTTTATATTTTGACGACGTGAAATTGTTCTGACAGAGATCAGTAAAAAACACTTTTGTTGTAACAGAAGCAGCCACGTGCTCATATTTAGTCTTTCCCCGGTCTTCGTTGCTTCCGAATCGTTTGCCCTTGAGTTCTTTTAAATTTACGAAAGCGTGAAAATCGGAAGGAGCCAGTTCTGGACTATTTGGGAGCTGGAGCAAATTTCAATCCGCAATTTCTCAATACTAGACACCACGTGAATTACATTTACCCAACTTCTTTATGCTATTGGGATGTGAAGGAACTTGTCAGCGCTGAGTTACACAATCAAAAGCATTACTTCCCCTTCAGACCGCGAATTTGCCGACAACACACAGGAAGTTATGACGTATTAATTAATGTTTGAGCAAACATTGTTTTTTCATTTGTTTTACGGCAGTACACAAGGTGACTCACCTGAAACTACAGCCGTGAATATTTCTGAAACAAAAGATGTTATTGATACGCTTATTTCACCGAAATGAAGTTTAGACAAGGGCTTATTAGTGCTGCCGAAACAATGATTGCAACAATTATTAGAAAGTATACCTATTTCTAGCATAAAGTTCCTTTTTTCAAATGAAACACAGTTCAAGAATAAAACTTGATGAGATTAGAATTTGTTTGGAATTTCTTGCACGATTCTCTAGGTCAAGCAGTTTACGAGATATATACGCCTCGGAGATATTTTTATTGGGGACAACATATTTCTCAATTATTAGGCAGAAATAACACATATCTGTTCAGATTTTGTCTACAATTTAGGAAAATTATCAACATTATGTTGCAGTTTGAATTCCCAGCCCTAGTACCATGAAACTTTAAAGATTAGTCTGCCCGTTAAACTTCTTTAGCACTAGACTGTAAATGCACTGTTCATTCCTTCCTATCGCGACCGTACCCACCTGTTTACATCTTGTTTCCTTTACTCGGTGTACAGTGAGACCTCCCTGTCAATACATGTCATAAAATTAGAACGTTGCTGGATGCTAAAGAAGATGGTATCGTTTGCTGCTGAAAACGCAAACATGATCCTAGTGTAGGGCTGTCCGACGTTCGTTTTTACTCACGCACATTTGCATGATAACTAGGGTACGCGGAGACCAGGTTCTATTCCACTAAGTCGGCACTACTGCTAACCGATACCTCGAATAATAATAATAGTAATAGTAATAATAATAATAATAATAATAATAATAATAATAATAATAATAATAATAATAATAAATCTAGAATAAAAAATATATATTTTGAAAAAAATGTCGCTCTGCTTTACCTCTTTAGGAACAGAGAATTTAGCATTACACAATAAACACGCGATTTTCCTTTGTTCTTAATAAAACAATACTGGTCTACAATTTCTTTGCCAATTTAAGAAGAATTATGCTTATAATATAACTGATTAAAACTGAATAGTTTAGAGTTTAAAAAGTAATGAAAAACTCGCTTAAGCATGTTTAATGTACAATGTATCAGAACGCAAGGCACTCAAAACATACTTCACATGCTCGAATGTTCGCCTGAAAGCAAGGAAGTTGGAACATTCCTATTGTAAGACTGTTATATATCGTTTGTTCATTGTTTGCGGCACAGCTTTGTTAGGATTAAAGGGCAAATATCGTCTTGGTGAAACTCTGTAGGTAGTTTATGTCACTGAGGCCTGTATTGCAGCATAAAACTGCCGCTTTAACAAATGTCTTAAGCTTGAGGGCGGTGCTTTTAATACGAAAAGTAAAAAAGCTGCATTAAAATTGCCTTCAAATATAAATTAAAACTGAATTTGGAAATTAGTTGCAAAGGGCGCCATAGAAGGACATCGCGGGCAACATGTGTGTAGAATGTAAGCATTCTTGTTGATAATTTCTCTAAATTGTAAACATTTTGCAAATACACATATGCTGTTTTTGCTTAGAATCGGGATTGTGTATTGCTTTTTGCCTAGTGAAACGGGGAATTTATTGAAAGGATCTGAAAATCAGGCCCTACATATGACAACTAGTAAACTACTTGGTCTAGGATCACGCCAAAAACCCCAATGACATGTTAATATTATCCACTTTTGTTTTTATGAGTTTAATATAAAAAAAACGTAATTTAGTGCTACAAAAACACTTTCCAATAATTGTTGAGCCCATGTTTGAACAGAGCATCCACCACCTTTTGTTTCAGACACATTCGTGGAGATATTTTAGGTGATTTACTCTGTATAGTTGCTATAGAGCAATATATTTATAAATTTTAAAAACGTGTGAACTTTTTCAGACAATGACGATCTGGCGAACATCCTTTACCCTAGCATACTATGGAGCACATTCAAAAGGAATCCTGAGGCCATTTATTCACTCAGCTGAATGAGCCAAAATCAACGCTCAAGTTTTATTCTTTATATTACGAAAGCGATCGTACCATTTCCCTCTTCTTTTTTGGCGCTACAGCCCTTAAGTCGGTCGGCCCATGGCTGATGCGCATTTCGCTCTCTCCAAAACTTTCTGTCTCCATCTTTTGACTACTTTTGTCTTATATCAATCTTAATGTCCCTCTTCGTCTTCCCATTCTTATATGGACTCTGATAAGCACTACTTTATATTAATTTTTTCTTCAGTGATCGTTATAATTCTGATATACTTCCCGTAGAACTTTTTTCTCCAGGCGATAAACATAAACACTTCATTTTGGAGTCAAAGTCCAGGTCTCAGGCATATAATGCTATTGTTGTATATAGACTCTGTACCTATTCTCATAATTTCCGTTTTTTATATTATTATTGCACGTAAACAGTGAACCTAGATATTTAAAGTTATCTACCTATTCAAATGTAGTTATATTCACAAATTATAAAACGAATATAATACAGCTCATAAAACAATAGGTGGTAATCAGTGGCGAGCGTGGCTTTTGGAATAAGATAAGCCAAAATTGGGATGTGGAAATTAATGAAAAAGTTAATTTTTTTAATATATCACTTAAATGGCTCTAAATGCTATTACAATTTATATGCTCAAAATTATAAATAATGTGAGTGGTTATTAAATTAATTTACATGCAAAATTAAAAAAAGATCGTGTTCCATGCATGGCTCATCCTTAACTCTGTACACGAGCTCAATCCTCCAGCCCTTTTCTATACATCAATAACTCTTAAAAGTAATTCTTGATATTTTACTGAACGTTTTACTGTCCCTTTATCTGTGATATTTGTAAGATACGCGCCGTTGACAATAACATAGAAATAAAGGGGAAAATTTATAGGTGAAGGAAACCAATCCATCATACGGTCCGCGTAAACTAAAATATGGTTAAGAATAAGTTTTAAAAACAATTACAAAAACAATAGTATTTACGTTTATATTACCACAATGCAACTAAAATTAACGAAATGCTGCGTTTGAAATTGACATCCATTGCACCCTGGTCCTTTTAAGGCTTCAGGTTCTACAAAAATCCCATTAAAAGGCAGACATAATCATGTGGACTGCGACCTAGGTTAGTCTACACAGTAATGAAAACTTCACGAGACTCTCCTTCGCCTTTCACTACTGCACTTACGCAAGACAGGCACAGCCTTCGACCATATTATTGATAATTGGCTATTTACTTAATATACAACGCTCTATTTCAAGTAAGAAAATATGTCGATTTATCAATAAAAATTAACACATAGAACCAACTCTAATTTTGGGTAGTAATGCCCCTGTTCATGATACAATTAGGGCTGTAAATGAAAACCTATTGAGTAATATTTTGTTTAATATTATACCACATTAATAAGTGAAGGCAGTCAGCATTTCATGGAACCCTGGAATGGCAAAGGAAAACCTGTGGCTTGGATTTACAAAAAAGTTTCTTTTTCACTGTTCTTCCAACAAGAATCCCGTCATTTTGCAAGAATGTTTGGCTTTATCTCAACCAAAGGCGTCCCAATGGATGGATTGCACACGAGGTGGCTCAGACAGTAACGCTGAAGCAAAAGTTGGGATGGATTTTCACCTTCCACTCATCCATTTCATTTCATTTTTCCCGTTGGTTTTGTTACAGGATCGAAAGTGCCTGGCGAAGTGAGCTAGTGCTATGTGCGATGTGGCGGTGGCTTGCTCCTAGTAAGGAAAACCTCTAACTCTCGGTGTCGAGGTGTTCTATCTGGAAACAACGTTAGATGACTCCCTCATTTCTCAGAGTGTTAGGTACAAATTCACCTTCTTAACGTTCTCTTCTGTTCCCACAACATAATCCAATTATTCGACAGTGTATTGAACATCACAAAAGTAGCTACTTTCTCAGTTTCACTATTGCCCATGCTCATTCAAAATCGACGAAAGGAATGTGCAGCGATTGTACCAAACGGAATCTGATAACTTTTTTGATCCATCTAATCAGCATTTTTTTTTTTTGAGTAGTGTTTAACGCCCGTTTTCACTACTGAGGCACCACAGGCGGTGGACACTGATGATACATGAGATGAAATGATAAATTGGGAAAGGATATATTTTTTTTTTTAAGGAAGGAAGCGTTCCAGGCCTAAGTTTAGGTACCTCCCCGGCATTTACCAGTTATGAAGACTGAGGAAAACCTGGAAAAAACCCCAGTCAGGGAGGACGGTCCTGGCGGGATTCGAACCGCAGACCTCCCGCTCACGAGTCCGTGCCTTAACGACCTCGGCCACCCGTGGCGGTATCTAATCAGCATGGATGACCATTACGACTTAGAAATTAAGAGCAGAACAACAAACAATTCCCAGGAAAAGATGTAGACACAGTCGTCACCAGGGAAAGTTATGTTGAGCATTTTTTTGAGAGTTCGACGGGTGGGATTACGAGAAATCGAGGCAAAGTTCCCAGGGACTTCTTCCTCTTTCTTCACATGAACAACCCACTGCAAAGTAAAACATTTCAATGAAGAGGCGATTTTTTTAAAGTGAAACACTTCAACAGCCAAACGAGTACATAATTACGTTATTTTTATTAGTGTATACTGGCTAATTCTAAAAGTCTGTATGAATACAGGGAAGGTTAAACAAGCTGAATTAAACTAACTCCCTGTATAGTACCTTTCCAGTTTTACTGAATATCAAATTTAGTTTACAATGCTACAAACATCTTGGGATTTTGTAACAAATCCTTAAAATCATTATGTTTTTTGTAAAAGTTCAAGGTAACACCGTGGCTATGTCGATCAAAATGTTTCTAGCAGAATGTTATTTTTTTTTTTTTTTTCAAATACTTGAAGACTTGGAAATTATAATGGTAATGGTATGTGGTAAGCTCTCAATAACAATGAGAGTATGGATTGTAGTTGACACAGCGGTAGCGTTTATTGTGCTACTAGGTTGCACCGGCAGCCACTCCCTGCTGTAGCTGTAGCAACCAAATCAATAAGCGGGGAGGTAGCAGGAAATTGCAGACTTTCCACCTCATTAACGCGGCCCTGAAGATGACTATATCGCACAACGTTCTATTCTCCACTGGTTTATTTGTTTTTGTGTTTGTTCTGGACCAGCTAATCCACTAAGCGTGAATCAATAACCACGGAATCAACATTTTTGCTCCTGCATGGTTTGCATTTTAGCCTTAATTACTTTTTAGCAATTCGTACAGCGAGTGACGAACATAATTGTGTGTAAAGATGATCACGCTTGCTTAGTTTGCTTTTTTTCATTTCATAACTGCTTAGCAGAACATTCAAGGCATGTTCAATACATAAATCAGAGAACTATAATGCCAAACATTTTAATATAAATGCTGAAAGGACTTGAAATGTATGCTAAGTAGCCAACAGACAAGTCCAAAAAATGTGACAAATTTCGAACTTATTTTCCAAAATTAGAAAAAAAAAAAAAAACATTGTCAATATCTCACTTATATTGTGCAATATTTCTCAAATTATCCGGGCCATGAGCATTAGAATTTAAGAATTTTGTTTTAGGAATTTAGGCAAAGCATTATGCGTTGAGGGTGACCTGATTACAATATCTACATTTCGATGCACAATATTTATAAAAAAAAAAAAAAAAAAACAGCTGTCGGTAGTTATGTGGCTTATGTTTCCGTGGCTTATATTTTGTATTTAATCTTTTAAAAATGCGTTAAGGGCATTAATAGCGACTTAAATACAATTTTGACTTAATGTTATTTTAAAAAGATAGCAAAATATTACATAAAATATTTATTTTAAAAAGATAGCAAAATATTACATAAAATATTTATTTTAAAAAGATAGCAAAATATTACATAAAATATTCTTATTTAATAAGAATAAATTAATTGACATATATCTATGCGACCATGTCCAAACTTGCCTTTAAATTTCGGCTACAGGACAAAATTTATTTGCTAGTTTCGGCTTCAAGGTCTTAATCCTACATGACCACATGACCAGACATGTATAGAATGTGTTACATAAGTTATAATATCAAATTTTTACAAAATTTGGGATTATATCCTTAAAAATTGCTAATTTTCACCAATATACTATGCACTTATCCATTAAAACAAACCGCTACGGGTGGCCGAGGTCGTTAAGGCCTCGTGAGTGGGAGGTCTGCGGTTTGAATCCCACCAGGACCGTCCTCCCAGACTGAAGTTTTTTCCAGGTTTTCCTCAATCCTCATAAATGGTAAATGCCGGGGAGGTACCCTAAACTTAGGACTTGGAACGTTTCCCTCCTAAAAATCCTTTCCCAATATATCATTCATTTTATGTATCATCAGCGTCCACTGCCTATGGTGCTTCAGTTATAAAAACGGGCGTTAAACACCATTCATTCATTTCCATTAAAACAAGAAAACTACTGGGCCTAAGAAAAAACAGCTTTCACACGAGGGTACATATCTTAATCTTTAATTTTATTTCTTAAACGAAGTAATTAGTATTTAAAATTGTTGGGTAGAAGATATATAATGTACGGAGTATTTCTTAGTATTAAAACAGAAAAAAATTCCCTTATACACCTTTAAACAATCGCTTTTGTTCATTACTATCGCTATAAGTTACAGGCATATACAATGAGTGCGACGTATCCGTTAAACGTTACTAATACAATCGATAAAATGCTAAAAGAGAGTCGTCATAAAGACCTTACTACGTTCTTAGCGGAAAGAGACGTGCTAAGCTTGTATCCGGGCATGTAATCGACTACGCAAATGCAATGTTTTCCTTTGGCCGCGCAGGCATGCTTCCGCCTACTAGGTGCGGCAACCTGCCTCACATTGACGTCATTCGCAGTGCTGCGATGTAAACATTACCAAGTTTCGCAACTGAATAGGCCATCAAGACAGGTCGCTTTCTGAATAGGGGACAGTTATGTTTTATTCTTCCTTTGCTTTTGTTTAAGCAAATATCTGTTATTCCAACGGACGTCGACACTTCCAGGGTTTCGTACTTGGAATATCATTCTACGATATGGTTGCTAGTGTCGACTTTTCTTGGCACTGAACGTTTGGGATCATATCCTGGACGGCCATCAGCTCATAAATCTTGTAACAGTTAAAATGTGTTTTTTTAATAACATTTATTTTTCAACAAGATTACAGCTTCAGTTACACTGAGCTATTTGATCATAGTGGAGAGAATTCGAAGTGTATTTGGTTAGTACAGCATTCATATTCGGGACTTTTACACCAGATCGCTAATGCTAATCTAAGCATTTCGCTCATTTTATTCGTTTTCCCAAATACATCTTGTTTCAAACCGTCCTTAGTAACAAGCACAATGAATCCAATAATTCACAAATAATAGCCATATCAAACTAGGAAACAGATTACATTGCTATTATGTCTAGTAATGCACTTTATGCACGAAGACAAAAACAAATTCTTCAACTTAGTTCTGTCGAGCATGGCTAGGATTTTGTGCGAGAGGATTTAGTCTGCATTTATCAGAGAGTTACATCTATATACATGCACTTGTGTTTCGGGAGCAAAGGTTGATATAATATCCATCGTATTTGTGCGTTAACATTCGTTTAAATTCTTGCTGAATCATTGTGACTATGTTAAAGGTACGTTCTTCTTTCTCGATTAAACGTACCGATCAATTCACTTCGAAATAATATTCGCATTAATCCAACAATATAAGAACATTAAACTGGCTTACACGATTAAGTCATTTGTTGGTAAACGTTGATACAAGCTTCTTGATTTTAACAGCAATTACTAACGGGTCGTGCGTTTTATATTTCATTGTGTATAAAGTGTGTGCTAATAATTCTTCGTTAGTTACGCCACTATACATATATAGTTTGAAGAACGGATTCTTCTGTAGAGGTGATAAAGTGATTCCCAAGAAAATGTGTTCCAGGTAGTGCAACTGTTCGCCAACGAAGTTCCTACGCAATACAAGGGCAATGTATTGCCCTTGAGGGGTATCATTTTCAACATCTCTTACAACACAGGCTAGCGCTTATCATCATCACTGGTTTTAAAGTGCAGTAGCATTTAAAGTTTTCAGTAAAAATATAAATACTAAAGTAAAAATACTAACTTTATGCGCGGCGAATCTATCATTTTTTTTTTTTTTTTTTTTTTCCAGCAGTTGCACCTCCCCAGTGCTTCAGATAGTCTCACTTTAGCTAATTTTCATCTACGGGTTTTCTAACCGACTTTTACCACAGCCCCTAGGATTCCATCTCATGTTTGCCTCAAGTCTGAATGTCCCAACATCTAGATATCAATCGGTCCTGGAAGTGTAGTGGTAACCATACTTGCCTCCTAAACCGAAGATCGCGGGTTCAATCCCGGCCAGGATAGATGGATAAAAAATTCTAAGTATGGCTTCCTTCGGAAGGGAAGTAAAACCATGGGTCGGTCCCATGTCGTAGATTTACGGCATGTAAAAGAACCTCAAGCCTGAAGAAGAGGCCTCTGAACAAAATTTGCCGGCCGTTTCACGCCCTGAATTGAATGGGACGCTGATGACCTGAGATGTTATAAAAAATGTCGGGATCCTACGCTATCAGAGAACATATTACACGAATTATGCAAATATAGCAATGTCTCTAGTCTTCGCGTTAGTTTCCTTCAGTACTATACCATAATGCAAAATGCAATTCTCCTGTAGCAATAATTATTTGTTTCTCCCATCTTCGGATGATATTTACTTAATGCGCATGTGAGCCAAATTTGTCATTACTAGACAAACGTTATTGATTTGTTTTTGCTGGTTTGTATTTTCAGCGTGCAGCATTGACGTTTAACGAAACCAATTTGTGACACAGTAAAGCTGTGCTTCCCATGTAGTACATTTACGGCCCATAAAAGAACTCAGATGACCTGATATATTAAAAATCGTTCATAAATAAAACATCCCAACTTCGGTGGTCAGGTAGATCTTAAATTAAGAAAGTAATTGGCCTTTTACAAGTAAAAATTCCCTGAACCCCATGAACATTTTTTGTTAAAACACTCGTTTTTAAAAATATTACGGATTAACAATACTGCATTCATTTTACATATGACGGTCGCCGAGGCTTGCAGGCCTGCAATTATTCTCATCTTGAAGTCTAAGAGATCTCAGTACCGAGGAAATTAAAATGTGCGTTTGATTTAAAAACATATGACCTTTAATGACGCTAATGGCCAATAAAACAGGCTCACTGTTTATTATTACATTACATAACCTGCTTCCCAAGATCCATATATAACCTGCCTCACAAAAACACATTTCAGCACGTAAACTTTCAAAGCTACTTCCATAACCACTATAAACACAAGTTTATAAGCCACGCGTCGCCTTTACTACCTTATAAAACTGGAGAAGAATATGGCGTGCAGTCGCCGCAGTGCCTATGTTAATGCGTGGTTTCGCCGCAGTGATCACATTTTGTTCGAAATGCAAATCACTATAGTTTTGAAAACAAAACATACAACTTAATGATAGTTAAAGATGCTGTGTACGCGTAAGAATTGCAGTTTTCTTTTTCTCCTTAGTTTATCTATTTTTCAGGAGAAAATGGTAGAGTATGTCTTTTTTTTTTTTTTTTAATTCACAGCAACATTTACGTGGTTTACTATGAAGACAGAACACCCCTCTTGCTTCCAAATGTCTATGTTTCTAAAACGAAAGGATGTAGATTATAGCCCCCATAGTGTATTTCCTCACAACTACGGTAATTTATAATTAACACAAAACGCAAAAATAAACGGATTCGGCTCTTGAATAGATAATAGCCATAAAAATCCAAACTATCAAAACGCTGCCGTGCTAAATCCCTTTGCATTACCCTACAATAGTTCCAGGTGCTATGTGCGCACATTCAGTTTTGGGTCGTCAAATTTGTGTAAGGTTTGCTTTAAGTTTATAACCTTTCCAGCAATTCGTAAACACAACAGAGTGTAAGCCCTCCATTTCCAAATGTATGCACAACTTTTCTAAAGCTAGCCATAAAAACTGTGTTAATTAGAAACCAAAAGAGCCTTGACGTACAAAATTACGTAAATGATGACATCACAAACCAAATTATAAGGCAACTATGATGCAGCAAAGGTGGAAGCAATTTACCACATCCTATACTTAACCTAACCTAACCACTTATTCGTGAACTCATAAAAATTCGTGAATATAGTACTAAAACCTCGAACTTAGAATATTTTCCATTTGGCGCTTTCAAAGAAAAATGACAATTATTCCCTGTAATGTGTATAGGAAAAAACTAAGAAACTAGTTATATTTCCTGGCGTTTATTTATTATATTTTCCTCCTTTAGTAAATAATAATGCTATCACCATCTGCAATACATGTATTGTCAAACGTGTCTACAGATATCCCCTTTTCATATTATTACGTCACGTATAAGTAATACAAAGGACGGTCTGTCATTTGTTACTTGCTATGCTTTGCTAACTGGTACAGCAGTAGTACTTGAATTAACACCCATATGTTAGTCAAGGTCTTGCGAGATTGTATCTTGATATCACATTATGGGAAACAAGGTCGGCCATGAAGAAACAAGTGTTCTCTCTCAGCTTCCTTTCGCGGTGTGATTTCTTCCTGTATGTTAACATACTTTCTTTTTTAGGCAGATGACAGATGCATTGTTGGAATATCTGAAAGAAATCGTGTGGTATGAACATTAATTTTGCACAGCTACCTTCAACCTCAGCGTGTTCTTAAATTACCTATGATAAAACCTTAATATCTCGCCCCAATTCACTAGTTCCAAGGTCTCATTCCGTCTCAAGCCGGTTAAAACTTTTGAATATTTCGTATCTTCTTATATCTCATATTTTCAGAGATATAAGAATATCTGTGGGCGCCTTAATTAATAAATAAAAAAATTAATGAATACACTATTTACTTTTACTTCCATATGCAATATCTGTTAGCACTAAACATGCACTGAAAGAGATTGCAGAGATGTGACAACGTTGCTTTTCTGAGGAACTCTGATACACCACATTTAACACGCGTATTATGCCAACGTAACATAAAATAAGCAGGCAAGACTGTAATTTCAGTTTCGGAGCAACTATAACCTACATATCTGTGCAATAACAGGAGTATATGCGATGCTTTCATTTTTCCCAGCATTTTCACATCCAAAGAGCAAACTTCTATATTAGTTCCCTATATTGTCGAGGCTTGGATTTTTACAGTTTATACCCGTTCCTTTAAGAGTTCCGAAATGCAAAGTCTTAACGAATTAAGGACAGTTTGGAATCAAGAGAGAGAATCAGAGAGGTAACAGCCGTACTCGAACCATAGATCTTCGGCTTACCGTGCCGATGTTATCATGAGACCCTGACATGGTAGCTCTTCCTGGTAAGTCCTTAACATAGTCACGAATAAGTTATGATTCTTTCCACATCTTTTATATCTCACTGCCAAACATATTGGGTTTAAGTACAAGCAGGGTTTAAACAACTGGCCGAATACTTCAGCTCAGGTATACGTGAGGCTACATAAAATACCATAAGTCAAAGTTTTCATGACATATTTCTTGAAGAGTGATTTTCTCTGTCTTCCTCGCAGTTCACTTTCATGAGGTTGCTTAATCTTTGGGTCAAACACATAAACAAGAACAATGGAAAGAAGCTTTAAAACAAAAACTTGCTTCCGCAAATCGCTATCCGTGTTCACCATTTTTATTTGAGATGGAACGTTCTAAGCCTGAAATAACCTCAGTCAGGGAGAGCGGGAATTCGAACTCCAGACCTTCCATTCACAAATAGCTGCTTTTAACGACTTCAGATATCACGTTGATGCCTAATGTTCACTTTTTACAAGTCACTAAGAACCTAGCGGATTTTTAAGGCTTAATCAGCTTCACACTTTCTGTCGCTAGTCCGTGTGCAATCGGGCAGTAAAACTGCTTCTATGTTTATATTTAAAGGAATCTGTATGAACTTATATGGGTCAGAAGTTCATGCAAAACGGGTAATTTATTCTAATAATTTCTATGCTACAGGGATATTAAGTTAACAGTATTTTTGAACTTTCGAAATAAACAACACTGAAATGTTTCGGAATTTATAAACCTAATTAATATTAGGTGAAAACTCCTGATAAGCTGTTTGCTGTAAATAGATATTTATTAATATTATTTCGTACTACTAATAACATCACCATGCAGTTACTTTTCTATAGTAGTTATAATTTTTGTAACCTGTTTTCGATACCTAACCATATTTTTAAAAATTGATAATTGTTCTATTTTTAAAATACGGTATAATGAAATAATAACCCTTGGTTAAGTAAATAAGTACTAGTTGTATTCCATTAAGAGAGCTTAAAAAAGAAAATTATGTATAATTTTCATTTTTCATGTTTCTGCATTGCATAGTTCCATATAAGTTTATTTTCAAAGCATAGATTTTCTTAAAATACCAAATATTTAACATTTCTTATAACAAAATGTATTGGAAATAGGAATTTCATATTTTATATTATAACTGCGTACATTCTGTGTAATTCTAAACACATTTTATGCCTAGTTTCACCTTTGACATTCCTTATCTGGTAATCATTGAAGATCTGCGCCTCAAACTGACCCGTTACATGTCACGAACTGATGTCAGCATTTAGCAACATTTCGTCCAGATATGGCGTGGTGCTTTTGAAGAAAGTTTGTACCTAAGATTCATTAGAGTTGTCTAAAAATAAGATCAAACCTCTTCCAGATCAAGCACTATCTCCAGTTTCATGTGTGCATAATGAATTTCCGTTTATAATCCTATAAGTGTACCACCGTATCATGTTGAAGCAATCCCGGGAACTCAATTGTAATATCACAATGGTGACAGCTTACAGATAGTATTTAAAGCAAAGAAGAATGTGTTTCATGTTCCTAGCCCCCTTCCCCCTCCAACATATTCGGTCTACTAGCTCAAGGAAGGATCAATAAATGGCGAAAAGCGAGCATTCATTGCTGTCACTAGTTGTGTGATATGTTGCTACGCTCCAATAACTTAAGGCATTTTAGCAGGAAAGCGTTATCAATACGCCAGTATTTTAGAATGTGTCACAAAGTTTTCATTTATATTGCTATTAAAGAACAGGGAAGGTATTGTCAACTATAAATATTCACATTTATGTGTTTTCTTTTATCTTCTTCTGCTGTGGAAACTTGAGTTCTACTACTTAAATTCTTTTCTCTGTTTATTGCCCTATATATTATTTATTCTTCATCCTATTCTGAGTCGGTCCTGGTGGTGTAGTGGTTGCCATACTTGCCTCCTTACATCCAAGATCGCGGGTTCGTTCCCGGCTAGGACCGATGGATTTTTTCGGGCGTAAAAATCGTAAGTATGGCTTCCTTCGGAAGGGAAGTAAAGCCGTGGGACCTGTGTCGTATATTTACGGCACGATAAAGAACCTCAAGCCTGAAAGAAGAGCCCTCTGAGCAAAATTTGTCGGCCGTTTCACGACCTGAATTGAATGGGACGCTGATGACGTGAGATGTTACAGAGCGTTCTTTAATAAACCAAATAATAATAATAATAATAATAATAATAATAATTATAATGTTCTGGGTTTTTTTAATTTCTGAAATTTTTCTCTTATTTTATTTATTTATTTATTTATTATTATTTGCTATGTGTAAAAATTGTCAAAAAAATCTAAACATCAGTCTGAAATTTCCTATTATGAAATATCTTTGGTAACAACATAATTACCACTGGGTATTGCATCTCAAACCGAGCAAGACGTTAAAAAAAAAAATACCTCATATTTACCAAGGGGCTATTTCATTATCATGTATTTTAAATAAACATTCGGTTTAAAATATTTACATACAAGTTAACACATTCTACTTTAAAACTGGAATAATAATCAGTTTTCAACAATGTGGTCCGGCGTCAGAAAAAGTTTACAAAAAATGTAATTTCTTATGAAAATTAATTTTAGCCCACGGTTGAAAGTTGACATACGCCAGGCACATGAGCACCTCGCTTTAGTTAACTGGTACACTCTCGCTGCAGACCACACGCACCATGCGCATGAGCTGAAGGGATTTGAAATAACCCCCGTTTCGTTTCGGATTTACTTTCTCGCTTCCTGTTAAAAGATACAGTAACCTGATAAAAGTTTTATCTCATTTTATACAAGTAAGAAATCAACATGGACTGTAAAAATATTTTAAAGTGACTGCAAGATTAAACAAACTAACTCCAAAAGTAACCCCTTAAGACGAAATAATCGACAAGTTCCTCCGCACTCGGATGGTGTGCACCGACATGAGAAAGTTGGCACTCCTACATTTCTGTCATCCATTCCTTCTTTCCTTCGAAACCGGTTTTTAGCAGGTAATCCGCCCTCTTTGCTAAGGTATAAACTTTGGAGTGTGTGCTTGCCTTGGCGAACACAATACGCTCGGCAAGCGGTCAGTGCTGCCATCCAAATCCGCTTTCCTAGTGAAATCTCAGCTACACAATGGCTGCGGAATGACTTCTCGATGACCCCTTTATTTATGGCAAACAACATCAGGGGCTTTCAGTTAATATTACTTTGGCTTATATATTCCGAACCATTTCAAGAGTTATTCATTTCGAAAGTTCAAAAATGTTCTAACTTAATACCATCCTAGTATTCAAACTATTAATAATGAATTATCTATATTTTGCTCCTGTCTCTATAAGTTTACAAAGCTTCGGTTAAAATAATAATAGAAGGATTTTTGCAGTTCGATTTTACATATGGTAGTCAGCACGCTTCTGAAAAGTGACCAAATTTAATTTAAAAAATTCCGAGTTGCACAAAAAAAAAAAAAAATAAACCCTAGTAAAATTGGCACTCTGATCACCCGATCTTAATTTCGAAATGCGAGTTTCCTTTCTTTACATCAACCATGTGTTAGGCTAAGGAAAAAAAAAGTCATTGCCGGGAACTGAACCATTAAATTTCGGCACTATAACAAAGTTTCCCAATGGAGATTCTGTAGTAATTTCCGTACAGATTGGCCAGTCTGTATCTTTCGTTTTAATCTTCTTTCGCATTTGTACCGAGTTTGGTTTAAAAAGATACATTTATAGCACTACATTTTGAAAACGCTGATGATGAGCTATTGAAAATCAGGCTTTCCTCACTCGTAAAGCAGGTTTTAAGACATTCCAAGGACTATTTTGCTATAACACAGATTTATCAGCATTAATTTTAACATTTATCACCACATAACTGCGGCCCCCTCCCCCTTTGGTGAACCAATAATTCTGTATCTCAAAATGCTTGTCCATGATCTCTCTAAAATTACTGTATTAGTGCAGTTCATTAACATTCGGTATATGTTTATGTAAAGCGAAAGTCGCTTGCAATGTGTAAATAATTTACTAAACAACGCAAGTAAATTAATTATTCGATTACTCATCTGCGGTTTTGGGGACAGCAAAAAAATACGACAAACTATGTTAATTCAGCCGATGATGAGAATTTTATGTATGAACATATTTTGTTTGAGAGCATATGCGTGGCTGATAGTATATGGACGTTTCAGCACAAATTAATTCATAAAATAAATTTTGATAAAGGTTTTACGGCAATATTTTGAGTATTTTTTTCATCCATTTTATATTTAAGTGTGAAATAATGTGTAATTTGAGGAGAATAGGTATCAACAAAATTAATTTACTTATTACAAATTATTTTAAAGACTGCTGCTTACTTCGTCCCTTGCTAGAAAACCATTGGATTTTCGAAGCTCCAGATTAGCTACAAAAGGAGCGTGAATTAAACAGGCAACCTATGAAGTGAGTTACATACGCTGTTTTCAAAACTAGGCGTGATTCAACACGCTTTCCTTGTATTTAGTGATTTTAGTGCTCATAATTGGCAGGAATAACGTTTTTTTGAGAGGACAATAGTAAGGATGTGATGGAAAGAAACACGGGTACTCTGTGCATTCAAGAAATCGTTAGAAGAGAGCTGGAAAATAGAGAAAACAACTGACGCTTTGGAAAAAGCTGACAATGTAATGGATCCGTTTCCATACCAGGCGCCGTGTAGAAACTTTTACACCATCATACCGCGCCACCTCATCTCGTCCTGGCACTTTCGACCCTGTATCAGACCCAGAAGAATGTAATGATATGAAATGGGAGAGAGAGAAATTCGTGGAATAAATATCCATCTCAGTTTTCTCTTAAGCGACCAGCGGAAACCACGTAGGGGGGGGGGGGGAGTTCAGGATAGCTGACCCGAAGAGATTTGTACCCAAGACTTCGTTTCTTTGTATGTTACCAGAGAAATTATAAATTTAATAGAAAAAATTTTGTTTTTAAGGGAATATTTAGGACATATTTACATGGATTTTTCGCATATTTTTCTGTAGTAATATAACTAAAGCTCGAGAAATTATGTTGAAAGAATTTGAAGCTTAAAGTATATTTATTTTGACTACAGTAAATAAAATTATAAAAATCAGTTAATATATCATAAAATGCACTTACACCTCTGAATGTCTAGTTCGGCAATTTTATTTCCGCTAACAGTTGAACTAATAAAGGTTGAAATTAAAACGATTTACAGGATATATTGTTTTATTTTTTAATTTAAACTATTAGATAACAAATTGAAGACTAATGAAGTATGATAACCTAAAACACTAACTAAATGTACAGTTATACTTTTAAAAATCAAATGATTTTGTTAAACTGGTTCCATGCGCTATTTTATTTGTCTTAGAATTTTTTGGCCTGGAACTAAGAATAATAAGGTCAATTTGTGCATCTCCAACATTTTTCAACTGTGTCCGCCACGTTAATAATCGGTTTCTAGTGTACACTGATATAAGACCAAAGAAGCTATAAAGACATTTAAGCGCACTCTTTTGATCCATTTGGCTTAAAAACAATTGCACGTAGGTGCGATAAAATGAAAGTGATAATATGGAAACGATAAAATTGTGGGGAAATGCAGCTGTGATTGGCTGGAATTCCTGGTATTCTCATATCGGATTGGTCAATGCTTCGTAAACTAAATTGCAAAACATAAAATTCTATCTTAATTATAGCTTTGACAGGAGAATAAAAATGGGAAGTATTGGGTAATAAGCAATGTTGTTCCTTGCTGCCTTTCGATATTAATGTTTACAGCAATGTATATTTTATTAACATATATATATATATATATATATATATATATTGTGTACGATATAATTAAACCTTGCAACATTTCTTAAGTAAGTTTGGGAAACTGAAAACATATCACAGCCCAAAGTGAGAAAATTATGAAGAGAAAAAAATTTTTTTTGGTTAATCAACTAAAACCCGTTGTATAGTTTCACTGATGTGAAATGCAAATAATCAATTGTTTATGTTGCTTTGTTGTGCAATAATTATCCTTTTAGAATGAAGAGAGTAATTACTCAGTTTTGTACGCAAGTACGCAAAATAGCTTGCTTCCTTTAACTAGTGTATAAAGCAGTTCAAAGTATTATTAAATACCAGTCAACTTCAATTATAGCCAAGTTTCAAATGAAAAGCGGGCAGAACGTCTGAATTCTCTCTGCGTACAGCGAACGGAAGGAACTGCTCGCGTAATCCTTCGCCAGTGGGTGGGAGTGACCGATCGCGAAGTGAATGGGGGACAAGTGGAAGATGTTCTCTTCTCTTGCTAGCTAACCTTGGCCACGGCGGAGTGCGGAGACCTTGGGGGAGGTCACTGCCACAGTTTCGCTACACGCGCACTGCTGCTACCTAGCGGCTCACTTCCCAACTTTCTTGCTGCACGTACCACTGCCCCTCCGTGACCCGCTTGCATCAACAGAAACGCTCCCTTAAGACAGGCGCCGGTCCTGGGCCTTACCGACCCTTTCCGTGCCGCGAAAGCAACTGTCTTCCGTTTCAATTTCACGATTTTGTCCAATGAAGCGTTCAATGCACAAACCAGAATTCTCATTTCTAGCACTTTGTTCTATGTATTATCTGTATTTTTGCTTCTAATGTTTACACTTTATTCTACATACATTTCTGTTAACGTACCGAAAGGAAGGTATAGTGCATTCGCTATAGGCTGCTGTTATGTAGCTTTGAATATTGTGACAGTATTTATGAGCTGCCACTCCCATGTTTAATTAGATTGATTGTAACAAATAATGTTATGTAACTTCGTTATATCCATGTGTAATGTCATTTTCCTATACAAGTGTTGAATATTGTGTGTAAAATGTTATTTTTTTGCCAGGGCGCAGATAGCTACCCACAGTCACATCTAACCTGGAATTTCTGTAGTTAATTGATTTCTGAGATGCAGAACTCAATGAACTTTTGCTAGCTGTTTTATCATCCTTTGGTGCACTTTCACGAGGAAAATGTATTGTTTTAATTGTTCTTTTGTCTATGGTGTGTAATGGTAGATTTTATTTATCACTAGTTAGAAAAGAATGTAAAAACTGTTCTGGATTATGTTTGACAGATGTAATAACATTTTGAAAGATTCTGTTGTGGTTTTCGATCTATTGTTAACTTATTGATAACTTTTTCAATTGTTCGTATAAATCTTTAGACACAACACCAGAACCTTGTTTCACAAGTGATCTAATACATTACAAGTAAATTGAGTTGAAACTAGCAGCTTTTATCAATATAATTCAGTTCTACACGTTTCTTATAAAATGTACTTTACCTCATATACACAACTGTACACTTAATTTTCATTGTTTTATGGCACAGAAATATTAGCATTAATCATGCTCTTGTAAGTAATGTAGATTTTCTCTACAAGTGTATAAATATTGATAACTTCAAATATTAGTGAAATATTATATTTTTTATATCTAAATCAGGGAAGCAATTGACATAATTGTGTGATTCAGTATTAAAAGTGTTGCTGGGAAGAGGTGTGTGTGTGTGTGTGTGTGTGTGTGTGTGTGTGTAAATAAGAAAATAATCTCCAATTTTATTTAAAGTATTAAAAAATGAAAGCTTTAGGTGAAGTGCAATTAAAGTAGGCTTACGACTGACATTGGCCCTTACCTGTTTCAAATTCTTCATTCCAGCATCTAACTTTATTTATTTAAGAGTTTCGCTTAACGCCCTAAAAAGAATATATTTTTCTTTCCCCATTCTCCTTTAAAATATGCCATATTTGACAGTATTTTTGCTTGTAAAAGAAAAAGTGATTGCCTCAAAATATAATGTAATATCAGTGTAATTAATCAAATACCCATATTAATTAATGATCGAGAGCAAATGGGAAGATAGATTCTTGTGCCATTTCGACTGAAATTGATGTTGTCACATAGATGCATGCATGAAAATTATGACAATCAAAATGGAAGATGACGCTTGAATATTTATTTCTGAAAAAATATGAACCAATATTATACGAATGATAATAAAACGTTTTATACGCTCAAAATTACTAATTTATTACTAAGGACTTGACATAACCTGACTATAGATAAGGCGTAATGTGGCAAACAGCCATTTCTGCAATTTGCTCTTTTATGATTTACTGATAATGTACAAGTGTTATACGTTATTTTGTGGAACATAAAAGTTACAATTCCATTATTTATAAGTATATTAATAATAATTTAATAACTCGACTTAGCGTCAGCATTTCTTATGAAGGAATTTAGTCATTACTTGATTTTCAATTGCTAAAGAAAAGCATCAACTATTCACTTCAAAATTCTTTCACACAAAATTAGTTAATTATCTGTTTAAAATGGTCACAACAGTTGTTTAATGGTTAGAACTTATAACCATTGCAACTTTTGATTCTAGTGGCATGTGGATGAGATACATTTTGAGATGGGATATGTAATATATTTTAAAAATGCTGTTCTGGTGTGAATAACATATTTATTAGAAAAACATGCTCTTCGGACAGACTCTGAAGAGCAGCTGTACATTTTTTAAACACTAGAGAGGACCTACGGAGAGAACGAGGCCAATAGAATCCCAGACTAAAATTACCTTCACCTCTTGTTTAGCTGGAATTCTGGTGTACTCGTAGAACGCCGAGAGGAAGACGCGTTGTGACATGGGTAACAACTGTTACGCGCACGGACAAGTAACGAATGCATATGTTATGAGATTCGCCCTGCATTGTTTCCGAAACACTATACAACACTCGCTTGAACTGATATCCAACTCTGCGATATGTATACGTGTACTTTTCAAATAATGCAAAACAAACGTCCAAATCTGCAAAAATGTTACGAGGGGCATTCAAAAAGGTTTGCAAGTGTCATCTTAAAGTTCAGCCTAAGGACTAAATTAAAAAACATCCTCAAAAACAATCCTTCAAAATCTCTTCACACACACACTTATAAAAAGCACGCGATACTCGGACCGAGATATCGTCAACAGCTAAATGTGCAGTTTTAGTAGCTCTCTGGTTTAAAAGGTTTAAAAGGTTTTCCAGCAATGCAAGATTTAACTCGAGGAAACAACCAAAAGTCGCAAGGTATAGGTCAGGGCTATAGGGTGGATTGGCAACAGCCTTTAAGTTCTTGTCTTTGGACGCCGCCAACTCAGCTGTTGAAAAAAAAAGATGCAAAATATAAATGGCATAGTATTCTCCATTCATTTTCATTCCTTGTGGCATAGTCAGCCAATGGTCATCGCATCCGAGAACGAAAGTCTTGCCGAAGAACAACTAACTAGTCATTTACCCACACGCAGTTCTGAGCTTTATTTGGAATGGTATAGCTAACTTTCACACCAGTGCATATTTCTGTAAAACGTTTAAGACCATTTGATGGAAACATGTTTAGCGGTTTCTTTGCACATCCCTTAGTTCCTGTTCGTCCCTTCATTGCTTAGGAAATATGCAACCCATTTTACACTGATTTTTCGCAATTTTAAATGTTCATGGAGTATACTGTCAATGCTGCCAAAAATGATTTCCACTTCCATTCTTAGCATTTCAATGGAATATGACGATTTTCTTCCACCAAGTTCTTCACTCTTTGAATTGTTCTCTTTTTCAGTTTCCCGATGCCGGTCAGAGCGAAGGATGTCTTTCAAAGTCTCTCGCCCTTCTTCAAATGATCGAATATATCTTGTAATGGTATCAAATGAACACATTTGCACCATGTCCTCTGGATTTTCTTCGCTCTTTCACTTTGCCACCCATGGCCGAGGTCGTTAAGGCGCGGACTCGTGAGCGGGAGGTTTGAGGTTCGAATCCCGCCAGGACTGTCCTCCCTGATCAAGGTTTTTTCCGGGTTTTCCTCAGTTCTCATAAATGGCAAATGCCGGGGAGTACCCTAAACTTAGGCCTGGAACGCTTCCTTCCTTAAAAATAAATCCTTTCTCAATACATAATTTCATCTCATGTATCATCAGTGTCCACCGCCTGTGGTGCCTCTGTAGCAAAAACGGCTAATAGCGTGCGAAAATGTAAAATCAAATTTCTTTAGGAATATTCATGATTTTTCGCCGGCTATTGACACAAGAATGAACTTAATAGACTGTACGTCAGTGACTATGATATTTTAAACTTGCACTTATGCATGTTTTGATGGCTTAAGATCCAGCTGCGCTAGTTACATCTTTTTGCGAATAAATTAGAAGAGTTTCCGAAAATGTATTCGGGCGTTTATTTTTATTGTAAAAAAAGTGGTCATATCGGCATAAATGCAAATCCAAGGTAGTATTCTCAAACTCCAGTTATCGAAATTGCATTGCAATTATTTTTGAGAAAAGGAGGAAGATGAATGTAAATTGCTTTAGAAAAGCAATTTTCGAAATATGAAGTTGGAAGGTCATACAACAGCTCTAAGGCAAGCGTAGAGTTATTTTTCCTAATTTTGGAACATACCTATATGAAGAATATTTAAATAATGTACGAAGGACATTCAAAAAATTTTGCAACCAGACTAACCACTGTTGTACAATGACGTCTATTTCTCATATTAAAATCTTAATTCCTTTGTATTTCGTTAGCATCAACAGGGATATACGGCACTATTTCTGTGTTCAGTGATAGTAACATCGCGTGAATGAACTGTGCAGATGTTTACTGTAGACCGGTTGAATTAATAAACCAATCGATGCTTCGATTTCTAAGTTTCGAAACGTAACGTCATACCGGCGATATGCGGTAGCGCGAGGTATATAAATTTATAAAGTATTGACAAAAATTACAATTAAAGTAAATTTGTCGCTTCATATGATAGAAAACCAGAGAAAGGCACAAAAAGTTTGATATGTTAAACTTTGCAAAAGTGAAGAACAAAACACAGATATGTTGAAAAGATATCTCAATTAATTTTTGTAATACCAGGCCACAATGACATTGTTGAAGGCTCTTTTCTCTCATATAAGCACAATGGACCAAGGAAAGAAACATCGATTTTTGCAACGTTCCATGAGCAGAGAACATTTGTAGCGGTTGCTTTATCCTGCCTGCTTTTCCTCACACCGCAGGGCAGAGAGGGCTGCTGCGCGCTCACTGTGGCTCAACCTTCCTCGAACATTTGAGACTTCTCCCTCACTATTGTCCAGCTTTTCAGAGATGTGCCATCCACTCTTGAACTACAGGTGGCTGATAAGTTTCAAAACTTTTCACTAACTACTGTATTCAAACGGAGAAAACAATTTTTAAGAGTTTAGCTTTCAGCAGCTTTTTATTTATTTATTTAACTATACTTGGATTCCGTATAAAAACGAATAGCAAATATATTTTACAGTTTAATAACTGTTACATGAAACAATACGAAACATATATGTACTACGTTTGCTCTAAGCATGCACCAATATTAAGGAGTGATGTAGTATCCCCACCTTCTAAAACTTTCCCCTGCGTCATTAACCAATGCTGTTGACAAAGGAAACGCCCTTTCATTTTCATTCCATTCCATTCAGATAGAATACAGCGTTCCTTTTTACTCCATGGATGTTAAAATACTAATAAAATCTGAAAATGTGTTCAGAGCATAGGGTAGAAAAACAGTTTTATCAAGTTAAAAAATTAAAAAGCAAGAAACATTTTCTATCGAAGAGATAACGTTTTTAACATTTGCGACGTTTTGCACGTTTAAATTTTTATGATAAAATTCTCTGTTAGGGTCTGCAGGACCCTAATCAGGATCAGTTATCGCCAGAGAACAAATTTCAAGCAGTAAAATTATGTTGAAAATGAGAAAGAGAGGCATTGAATTAATATTCTTTATTCAACACTTGCAAAAACATAAAGTAATGAATATTTAGGAAGTAAAAGTAGCTTTCAAACAATTTGTTACACTGGATTACGCACAACATTTCTATGTTTTCGAATGGCACTTTGATCTTAGGAGATTCTTATATAAGGAAGACTCCTCTCTGCTAAAACCAATGGAGTATTCTTTGTAAACACGCGCAATGGAAGTTGCAATCCACAGTCGCGGTGTTTCTCGAAATGAATTCGTATTTGGCTTTGGCAAATACGTCAAGGTTGTCCTTCACAATTGTGAACTTTTTCCGCTGTTCCTCCTTCTCTTAAATTTGATTCAAATCAGTAAAAGGCCCGAAGCCATGCACAAGTTTCAATGAATTTCTCCTATATTCTGAAAGTGCATACAACTTTGTCTTCTGAAGTTTTGACATGGGTAGAATACTCTGAATGCAACAACACTAACACATTCAAATAGAGAAACTAGCAAAACTATTGGGTTGTGATTTATATAAAATGTGCGCAGACCTCAGAGAGAGCTACTGTTCTGGAGAATAGTTTTAATTGAAATTTGTGTTTTCTCTTGTAGATTTTGCTACATTAATTATGAAGCTATTGGAGCTGCAAATGTATAAACATAGCATTTAACAGCTCTCGTTCTGCTCTATAATATGATTTTATGTAGCTGCTCAAGAAGATTGAAATTTGTTTATTTTTCTGCCCAAGAAGAGTGAAAATAATTTATCTTTCCGCCCAATTTTTTAACAAAAGATTAAAGAAAAGATTCAAATAAGATGCTGAAGCATTAAAGAGGAGGGGGAAATGAGAAAAATTGCTAATCTCACGAAAAATAGAGTAACAAAATTTATTTTCGCTTCATTTCATGTTCTAAAATATAAATCTCAAAACGATTGGTATAAAAACAGCTATATTTTTATAAAGGTGCTGCACCTTATATAAATGAAAAATAAAAATAAAGTAACACTATTAACAATGTAACAAATTAATAGTAATAATAAAAGTAGAAAATGATAAAACACTTAAATAAAGTCACACTTGAAATTGCTATATATCAAACTACTGGAGTTCTTCTATGGCCAGAAGCTAGACTACAATTTTGAATGAACACTCTTTTTTGTATTTATTTTCCACAGTTATCACCAATTAATAAGACCAAGAGCGAAACCAGCTCTAAAGCACACAGAAAAAAAAAAAAAAAACCTTTGCGGAACGCCATTCTGGATCAAGTTCAAATGCAGATATATATGCGTAACAAGCTAATGACCTGAAAAACCCTAATCACTGGTGTCCAATGAAATGTAGTAATCTGTTATGTCTATAGTTTTCGCTGATAAAAGCTTTCCTTCGGGGCATTGAACACACATTTTTAACTTAAACTTTGCCTAATTTTTAATTAAAAGTACTATTGAATCCCACACAGCGCTAACTAAGGCAAGTCTCTCTGAAATTTAAATCATTTTTATTTCTACATACAAACTTTAAAAAATGTGCATGCGTGTTACTAAATGGAAATTTCGATTAAGCTGCTGCCACTGTTTCTGAAATATTATATTGGTTGACTTCCATTATTAATGTCAGAAAATTTTACGTGATGAAATATTAGCTACTTTAATATGAAATATCCGCTTTGAAGAATTTATAACTTGCCCAATATGTAAACTGTCCCCCTATTTTCCTTAGATCTGTTTTATTGTTTGAAACAATCAAGAAAAATTAAATATAAAATAATAAAATACAATAAATACAGAAGATAAAATATTAAGATCACTGGTGTAAATTTTAATACGAAAATTGCTTCAGTTATATTTTCATCGTGTTTTGAAACTGCATAGGTTTTTCTTTTAAGATTTTTAAGCGTTAAAATACAAACGGCAGTACTTATACATATCCTTGAATTAAATAGCTGTAAAAACTCCGGTCTCTTCAAAGCAAGAATCCTCTTCTTTCGTTTCCTGGTGTTGTTTGAGAAAAATACCTTCATGGCGATGAACAAAAGAATTAACGACACTGAAGTGAACAGTGTACGGCATAAACACCGGAAAAACCCTCACTAGACATATTCTGGTCGGGAAACAGGTACTTTGCTCCCTGAACCTTAACGCTGGCAAGCTCATAAAAAGGGGGAGAGGAAGTTTTTGTTATAGTAAAATGTTATTATGTATGGCTTCAAACAGCTACAAACAACATAAGCATGTATTTTGACAATTAACATGCAGATAAGAGGGCAAAAATAACGAAGACAAAAATTATTTTTCAATATAATCTTCCTTAAAATTACGAATTTATTCCAGCTATTTTCTAACTTGACGATCCCATATAAAATGCGATTTTTTCAGCTCTGCAAAATGCGCATTTGTTTCGGTGATAGCCTCTTCATTTGATGCGAGTTTAGTTTACTAGCCTTTTCTTTATATTGAGGGACAGAAAATAGTCCGAAGGAGCCAAAACCGGAGAGTAGAGGGGATGGGAAAGAACTTCATACCTTATATCAAATCATTTTGACATCTCAATCGCAGACTTTGAGCGCTAGTGCGTTACGTAATAGAATAGGACCTTTCCCCCCCCCCCCAAATGATGACTATTCTTCTTGATCACATCGTTTAATTGTTCTAGTAGCAGTTAAGTTATTTAAAATTACACCGTGTCAATTCCAATGCACGCAGCTATCACCTTTCCTTCTTCCGAGCTCTTTCTCTGGTTGTTGGTCGACTGTCACATGTCGTTTTCGATATTCACTTGGATTCAGTTAAAACAGCTCCAAATTCTGCGTGGAAGTAACAACTCGCTCTCTTTTTCTGGCCAATAGTTAGCAAACGCGGCACACATGTCGCCGACAGCTTTTTCATTTGCAAATGTTGTGTAAAATATTATGCACCCAATTTCTATAAAGCTTGCAGCTTCAGCAAATGCCCTTTAGTCTCACATTACTTAGCACTATGTCATGGATTTTTCTTCAATCATTTGAGGAGTCGATAGTAATCGATAGGATGTCTGAACGGTCCGCATCGCTTGTGCTCATTCCGTCACGCCAAAACTGAGAAAGTTCCTTATAAAATACATTCTGAAATACCGAAAGATTCAAAATTAAAATGTTGTATTTCCATGCATGTAAAAACAATAACTACTAGGTAAGATCAGAACAGAATGTGAAAATTATATATATATAATTATATATATATATAAATATAAATTATATATATGGGTAAGAAACCTTGAGGTAAGCGTTCTAGAAAAAACTATACAGCTTCCAAACGGCGTCTTCAATTATTAGCTTGAAGAGAAATGTCACCGAATCATGTAACGATGTTCTCTTATTCAATGAATCTTTGCAGTTGTTGTAATCAGATGGGATCAAATTTGATATTTTCCTCTACTTATGTATACTGTTCTTTATACAAGATGAAGGCGACAGACCTTTATGTACGTTTCTCAAATATGATACACGTAACTTGCATAGAACATTTTTTACACAGAGTAGGTGAGCAGGCAAGTATTTATATCATGAAGTGGTCAAATTAATTTCCAACGGGAAAAAAATGTGTTTATAAAAGCCCTCAAAAAGAAGTGAATTATTCAAAATCAAAAATTTCCCCCTAGATCCAAGGTCACTCATTGGGGAACATGGTGAGAAGCTGTAGTGTATTATGCATATAATTTTGAAAGCTAAAGAACGAATTATCTTACATACCTGCAAATTTGAGTTCTTTGTTTCACTCTATAAAAAAACTATGTTAAGATATTGAGATAAAAGCTCATTCACTCAAAGATCAAAGCAAAAGCTATTTAAACAGAAATTTAAAACTGTGTTTAAAATAAAATAATGGGATTTAGAAGGGCAAAAATACTTTGAAATTGAGAATTTGTATGTCAGTGATAAAATATTCAAAACCAACTATTTGTGAGGATTTTTGTTGAATTGTTTTATTTACGGACGCTCTTTAACATATCAGATCATCAATGATCCATTCAACTCAGGGCGTGAAACGGCCGATAAATTTTGCTCAGAAGCCTCTTTTTTTAGGTTTGAGGTTCTTTTACTGCCGTAAATCTACCACACGATACTCACGGCTTTACTTTCCTTCCGAAGGAAGCTATACTTGGGATTTTTACACCCGAAAACATGCATCGATTCTGCCTGGGAATTGAACCCGCGATCTTGGATTTACCACTAGACCACCAGTACCGATGAACGGTCCTTCTCCCTGTATTGTGCATTGGACATCAGTTGTGATTG
This sequence comes from Metallyticus violacea, assembly GCA_030762175.1. Lineage (NCBI taxonomy): Eukaryota > Metazoa > Arthropoda > Insecta > Mantodea > Metallyticidae > Metallyticus > Metallyticus violacea. The sequence continues at coordinate 134,370,381 of CM060831.1, forward strand.
GAAAACTATGTTGTCCACTACAACAGCGAGTTATTTTAGTCCACCATTGTCTCAACTTGTTTACCGAGTGATTATTATTTATAATTATAATTATGTAAGAATGAAACAATTTTTATAGTTTTATTTCGGTTTTTATACATAAGAATGAAAAAATGTAAGTTTCAGCATATGAAAACCTGTTTTCTAATAATTAACATACACGGTTATTTATAAGTCACAACTAATTCTATCGCCCTGTGTTTCAGTATTCCTGGCAATCAGACGGTTACGTGAAACTTGTTCAGATATTTTGAAGAATTTATTTGTCTTATATCAACCAAACGAAGTTTTGCACAGATGAATACTTTTATGATATTCAACACCAGAACCTGAAGAATGGCAAAATGTATTTTCTATATGAACGCACATATTTAAGAGTCAGATTGAAATGAGCATATTTCCGTACATTTGGGGTAGGTAAGGTTAGTTTTTACTTTGCCCTTTTTGCCTATTGTGGCTTCTGTTGTCTATTTTAAGGTTTATAACTTTTTTTTTTTTTTTGCTTGATTTGTATCTTATGGATTTTTTGCAATTATTTACGCATATAAAAACAAAGAATTTCAATGTATCAAAGTGAAAAAAAAAGTATAACATTTACATATGTTCACATCACAAAAAAATCTTTTGAGTATCTTGTTATATATTTATTTCTGTTCAAGCAGTCAAAAACTTTCTCCTCAACCCATTCATTTAAGCTCTTTAAATACCAGAGGAGGAAAGGATAAGGAAGGTACCGTAGCTTTGAATAGTCCTGGCGAATGACCTTGTATCGATCCGCGCGATTCTTGAAAATTTGTGGTGAGGTTAAATTCTCAGTTGCATAAATGTAACAAACAATTGCAACAAAGAAAGAGACAGCGGTACAGCTGTTTTATTTTTGAACGGTATTTAACGCCCGTTTTTACTACTGAGACACCACAGGCGGTGAACACTGATGATACATGAAATGAGATGATATATTGGGAAAGGAGGATTTTTTTTTTTTTTTTTTTTTTTTTTTTTTTAAGGAAGGAAACGTTCCAGGCCTAAGTTTAGGGTACCTCCCCGGCATTTACCAGTTATGAAGACTGAGGAAAACCTGAAAAAACCTCAGTTAGGGAGGACGGTCCTGGCGGGATTCGAACTCCAGACCTCCCGCTCATGAATCCGCGCCTTAACTGGGCATGTTTTGCTCATTCGCCAGGACCATTCATAACTACTTCACTTTGTCTTGATCAACATTTCCATGATGCCATGGAAGGTGAATGTTCTATTGTAACTGTTATGAGTCCTTCGGAAATAGCTTGTTTTAATACGCTCCAATCACTTCGGTAGAAGTGAAACTTATTTCATTATGAAAAATGTTCTCCATGACAAGGTGCTTCGACAGCTAACACCTTAATAATACATCTTGTTGCTTGTAACCAAGAAAAGTAAGTTTAAGTACTTTAATTATATGATAAATAAATTATTAAGTATCTTAAATACATATTTTCATTAATAATGAGAATATATTCTCAGTTTTCACTAATAATAAAGCCTGTTTTAATTATATTACTGCCTATTTTCAGTATTTTAAGTGTCTTTTTGCCTGTCTACTTTGACAAAAATAAATGCCTGAACTTCCGGGCTCTGTTCATGAGTTTTTGAGATAAATCTAAGTACAAGTTTTTAAGAGAAAACTCCTTTACTAACCGAAACCATTTACTCGTTAGCTGCCGGAGTAATTTTGCAAATTGAAGAGACGAAACAAAAGAAACGCACAATCGCACGGGAGAAAGTTTAAAGATTACAAACTGGTAATCAACTTGTGAATAATATATTCTAATTTTATTACGTACATAGGCACGTCTCGTATCACATAATCAAAACAGCATGTAAACAAATAATCACACACACAATTTTCTTCAACAAGAAAGGTTAAGTTTTTATCAACAGATCTGCCGCGCTGCGATACCAAGGTCAACTAGGCAACTTAGTGTGTCACAATTAACGCAACAAAGGGTCCGTTATAGACTGTCATAAACTAGCAGAATGCAAAACTACAATGGTCTGCTGGAATCTTTGGACCACTTATGAAGTTTTCAAGGTTACGCACCAAGTACCTGGTTCTTTCCTATTGTCTTCGAACACAATGGACTCTTTTACCTATTCTTGTCAACATACAGCTTTACCATTTTCAATGGTTACCCCATTTACGACTGCTTAGGCACCTGCAGCAAAATGAGGACTCAATACACATATCTATAACTCAAATACCTAAAAGACTGAACAGGAACGTAATTGCAATAATAATGTGGTAAGGAAGAATCACGGCTAGTGTGAAATAATACTTCTACTTAAAAACAATATATGTATGTATATATATATATATATATATATATATATATATTATAACATTACTGACAAAAACAGATAAAGAACGCGACATTTAGGGATGCTACCTTATGTGTAAGCGGATAATCTCTAATATCTTTTTCATTTTTTAACATACATGTGTTTTCTGTGTCAATCAACTTATTTTAACAAGTGTCTTACAATGTGAGTGTTCCATATCGTCAGTCGTGGCCAATTATATTTAATACAACAATTTAATGCCAATAAACATATTTTGATGTGGCTCATTTCTCCATACTTTCATATGCACTCTTTAGTGATTTTCTACGCTTTAATTCCACGCCCCTTCTGTCTGTGTTCATGTTTAGGTTAGGTTAGGTTAGGTTAGAATGAAACCTTCAGTTCAATATACAAACATTACTGGAAAAAATCAAATAAATAAGATGATGTTTGGTGATGCCAGTTATAAGCGTAGAGTCTTTAAACCCACAATTTTTATTATTAATAAATTTACAATCTAAGTATTCTGTGTCGTCAATCATGTTTCATACAATAATTAAATGTCATAAAACATATATTTATATAGCCTATTTCCCCATAGTTAGGTATACACTCTGGAGTTATTTCCTCTGTCTTAATTTCACAATTATTCCAATTCTGTCCTCCAGACTTGAGTTTTCTCATCTGTTTATACCGAGTTAGGTTAGTGTAGGATGAAGCTGCAGCACAACGTGGAAACATTACTGACCAAAATGAGCTAAAGCAGGAGATATTGTGGTGCTACCTAGTCCCAAGCCGATCCTGGTGGTCTAGTGGTAACCATACTTGCCTCGTAAACCCAAAATCAATTCTGACCAGGGTCGATGAACTTTTTCGGGCGTAAAAATCCTAAATATGGCTTCCTTCGGGAGGAAAGTAAAGCCGTGGGTCCCGTGTAGTAGATTTATGGCACGAAAAATCATCTCAAGCCTGAAAGAAGAGGCCTCCGAGCAAAATTTATCGGCCGTTTCGTGCCCTGAATTGAATGGGACGCTGATGAATTGAGATATCAAAGAGCGTGCGTAAATAAAATAAATAAACAAATATCTAGTCCCAAATCGCATTTTTATTTTTATTTCTAACTGTCTATAGACTTATCTTACAACTGTCTCACACTGTGTTCTTTGTATTACAATACACAGTTTGTTTTCCTACTTCATATAAACACAAATAAGAACTTATTTAAAATTTCTTTTAAACTGTAAATGTTCAAGCTGTTTTATAGATTTCAGCAGCTTGAAAAAACAACATTAATTAGTCTTTTAATATTTACAACCTTACCTGCGATCTGTTTGGGAATCTCGCATTATATTGCGGTACATCCTTGTTTTATAAATGCTGATTACTAGTGGCTAAGAGTACAATATAAACATAGAATTGTTAGGAAATACGTTTTTACAGGTTTCTTTTGTTTCAAATTTAAAATTAGTCTAGTACACTTTTTTATAGAATAAATACCTTCGATATTTCTATTCCATAAGTAGAACTCGGATTCTTAGGTAAATACAAACTTTATTTGCACTACAAAAAGAGCTTGCAAGCACTTTTAAAACTTTCGACGTGATAAACTCAGCCTATGTTTCATATAAATATACCGAGTGTTGATAGATGAGTAGTGCTTAACGCCCGTTTTTACTACTGAGGCACCACAGGCGGTGGGCACTGGTGATACATGAAATGATATATTGGAAAAAGGTTTTTTTAAGGAAGGAAACGTTCCAGTACCTAAATTTAAGGTATCTTCCCGACATTTGCCATTTATGAGCACCGAGGAAAACCTGCAAAACCTCCCGCTCACGAGTCCGCGCCTTAACGACCTCGGCCACCCGTGGCGGTATATACCGAGTGTGTTACATAACTCTGTAACTTTTCAGTTGAAAGCGATGTTTCTTTAATTTTTTGGATTGTGCATATCCTTCCATTGTGTGAGCCCCTGACATGGGTACATTGCTGGGCAACTAGATTTTTCACACCTTGTTTCATTTCGAAAATATTTGAGGTTGCAAAGTTAGGCGAGACACCCGGTATGTATAAATTTATAAATATATGTAAATAAATATTTTCAAACAGTTGTGTAAAAAGCATGAACTTTGAACAAAAGAACAATTTCAGACTTAGTACTGCAGAAACAGGAATACCCTTTGCCTTATATTTCATATTATTGTGGCTGGCTCAGCAGTTGCCCAACATAGGGCAATAATGTGGATGTATACATCGAGCTAATTTGCTTGCCAAGCGATAAAGCGCAGCTAATATAGTGGACTCCAAAACGTGTTCTTCTAATGCCAGTTTAACGTTAATGCGAATACAGTTTTTACTTAGGTATCAGATCAATGTCATATCTGCATTGACACCGTCTATGCATATCAAAGATGTGATGTAATAGCGTGGTGTTATGAGAGGGAACCGTTGTGTTCTAGCACCTAGTGTTCGATCTCTGAGCTGAGTTCACTCAATTGCAGTTAATTTCTGCCGTTGTCGTTCTTAATGTTGAACTGTGCTACTTATTCCTTGAAAAAAAAAATATTTTTATTTAATTCTATACGAGTGTCCCATAAAAAGTTTCTAAAACCCGCCTGGGTCAACCTGTATAAGGCAAGTTAGGAAATAAAATGCAATAACAAATAGTTGTGATTACATTCTAAAGTGTATCAGCATATAAATTAAACTTATTGACTTTAACACAAATATTATATGTACTAAGAACAAGTCAAATTACTATCTACAAGAATACCTAAGAATTTTGCTGGAAGCTGGTTTAGCGCAATAACAACTTATATCGGGTCCTCCTATTCTTTTATTTTAAGCTGAAGTACACTCCTGGCGTCTTATTCATTTACATAATTCTTCAAACGACCTCTAAATTAATGTCCTAGATTTTCAACTGATCACAATAGTTCGTCGCAGTTGTGTAAACATAGCGCAAAGACGTTGCTAAGACCAGTGCTGCACTGACAATAAATAACGCTTAAAATAATGATAAACAATAAAAAATAATTAAAAAGGATAAAGGCACACACATTTTCTTACTCCTGTATATTCTTCCCGCACCCACAACCACAGCTGCTTAGCGAATTCCTTGATTTTACGTTTTGCGACTATTGTAATTGAAAAACACCATTTTATATGCCGCAAATAAGTCTCTCTCGGAAATGCTTTCAAAATGTTAAACAGAACGCGTTATAGACAGTAATAAATCTCTCTTAAATTGATATATTTTCGTAATGACATTAATACATGCATTAATATGATTTTTCTCATACTTTCAATACTATGTTGTCCAATTAATTAATACTATAAATAACGTACATGCATTTTAAAAAGGTATCTTATATGTCTTTCCGCATTCAGGAAAAGTTCAATATATCCCTTAAGCGTTGCAAGTTTTGCATCACATTGCCCAATGACTTGCAACTTCTGGAAACGATTGTCATGTTTCTTAGGTACGTTGCACAGTTGCGCGCGCAAGCAGACCGGGCGGGTCCCTCTCAGCCATGTATGCCCCTGACACGTTCAAGTCCCGCTGACCTTCTGCCTGCTTTGCCCTTGAACAGGTTCGAGGCCCGGCATTGTGGGAGGAACCATGCCATTGTCGTGCACTGTTGCCTAGCATTTCACTTGCGGAAGGCGCAGGTTGGTTTTATTCGGAGTTTTCCTCAACACTTAAGTTTCTAATCTGATAATTTCCGTAATAGAAATTGAAAATATTACACCCTTTGTCCTGTTAACATTCTTAATAATATTTACCAAAGTTACAAATTTAGTATTTTCTAAAATATCTTCTAACAGAAACTTAAATTTAAAAAAAAAAAAAGTTTTCATTTAGCTTTCATTTTGTGAGAAACTTTCGCTAACAACTGATGCTCTATTAATTGCTTTCTATAATATAGGATGAGCAATGCTTGACGCAAACGCGGGACCGGACGGCAGCGCTATATTTCCCCTCCGCGAGACTTCAGTGTGGGTTGAAAGTTTTGTTAGGCGACGCAATACAGTGTACTGAGTGCAAGTGTATCAAGTGAACCTCGCCGGCCGCACGCAGCAAAACCGGTTGGATGAAGGATTGTTCACCCCGTGTTTTATAGTCTTCCCTTCTAATGAGACTTTTTTTAGCATTATCTTGCAGGTAATGGTCCAATAAGTTTTAGAAAACTGGTGTGATATTGTAGAAAATATTTCGCAGTTAAAACATTTTTTTAAAATATTTTATCGACCTATATTTTATTTCATATGTTGCAATGACGTTCTTACAAAAACAGTTGAAACAGGTACTTATTTGTAAAAATGACACAAAAAATAAGGAGATTATATTTCATTAACTCTATTAGAACTACAGGTAAATGAAAAGATAACGAAAATATTATTAATATAGTGAAATTTAAATTAAAAACACAATAATGTATAGGCATTTGGGTGTGCTTGACTCAGAAGAAATTAACATTATTTTAGCTGTATTAATAATAACTAGGTTATAATTCTGTTCATTAATTTGCATAGTTTTTTTTTCTCCCAAAAGTAAAGTATAATTTCAATTACAATTAAATGAGCAACATTTTTTTGAAAAAAAAAAAGTTTATAAACACTATGTTGCAGAGACGTATTAATATTGGCAACAAAATATTGGCCAATTTAGTTTTGCATATACCGATAATTCTATTGTTAAAGTAGAAATAAAACCTTGTTTTTAAGAGAAAATATAGTAACCAAGATTCTGATGAGATACGATATGACAGATAATGTACTCAATACAATTCAAATAACAAATGGTAATTGATTGAACATGTACAAACGAGAATAGCCCGCCTTGACCATAGTCATAAATTTAACATTTTACTTAAAATAAGTTAATTCAATGCATTTGTGTTGAATCTAGTAATAATTGCTTTACTGATTCTAGAGTGTCATTCTACAAATATCGATAATCTAATAATAAAATGTTTTCTTTTCATAAAATAAATAATTTTAATTTATAAAAGCAATCTATAAATATGTTTATAATTTCTAAAAAATATTTAATTTTTATTTAAAGTGTGCTTTTAAACTTCCAGAAGTCTTTGCAGAACCTGCAATGCTGAAATATTATTATCGCAACTGCCTTCTATATAGTTAGCCTACAAAGTAGATAACATAGCGTATGAGTAGCTAAAAACTAAAAGCGTTCAAAAATGCACAACTTTACAGTGATTAGATTGCTTTTATTGATATAACCATTCTTATACCTGAATGCTCAGAAACAATGGTAACTGTATGAAATTAGTGAGCATTTATTTAAAAGACAAGTAGACTTGGAACGATCACAAAAGTTTTTCTTTGGTATTATGCAAGGAAATTTATATTTTGAGATACCTAAGTATATATCTTCATAAAAAATCATCATGCTTTTAATATATTATTTTTCAAAACCCGTTAATCATTTAAACCTGTTTATTGAGAAAGGTGTTTTTAATGTCACCATTTCAATTATATTTTCTACTAATTAAATCTACGGAAATTTTGAATTTCAACATGAACTGCATATCGCTTATAAATTTATTGTAATATTTTATCATCTGGACATAGCCACTGTAGCTTACGCTGTTTTCCTGCAAATCTGTGAGCAAGAATCGATTAATCATTGATTGATTGATTTATGGAGGCTCCTCAATATCTCAGGACATTAGCGTCCCATTCAATTCAGGGCGTGAAACGGCCGACAAATTTTGCTCAGAGGCCTCTCTTTCAGGCTTGAGGTTCTTTTTCGTGCCGTAAATGTACGACACGGGACCCCACGGCTTTACTTCTCTTCCGAAGGAAGCCATACTTAGGATTTTTACGCCCTGGCCGGGTTCGAACCCGCGATCTTGGGTTTAGGAGGCAAGTATGGTAACCACTACACCACCAGGACCGACATCGAATAGGTAATCACTACAGCCTATCGATTTTCGTATCACATGTGGCAAAAGCTGAAATTATGAAAATGTATTCCTATATTAATACAAAGAAAATCACAATACATGCAAATTATCATTGTTAAATCTCTGTTTTTGTTTTTCTCAACTGGCTTCAGTGAAAAAAATCATATTATAGTAAGCACCTTCATCTGTTCCGGATTCACGATTTAAAGAGGCTTCTGAGCAAAATTTGTTGGCCGTTTCACGCTCTGAATAGAATGGGACGCTGATGACCTCAGATGTTAAAGAGCGTCCGTAAATAAATAAATTTAAAAAAAAAAAGATTCACGATTTCTGAGCGAGTGATTCATGAGTGTTAGGTTAAAGATTTTATAAGGGCGATCCGTTTAGGTATGAATAAAATAAAAACACTGTAAAACATTTATTATTGAATTTTATATTTTGAAACTTAACACATACAACATTGAAAGATGGGAGATTTCTCAGAGCGCTACATAGACTCCATTGTGCACTGCGCACAACACATAACGGTGATGCAATTCATCCCATGTCATCATGGATGCAAAATTGAAACGAGCTTCGTGTTTCTCATCGCGTAAGGCTTGTAGACGTTATAAGTGATATGGGTACAGTTTCAGGTATTTTCGAACAATACGCTAACAGGGCATTCTTCTCTGCTGACAGTGGTCTTAAACGTTTCGCAGTGCTAGGCATGGCTTCAGAGATAGCTGTTTCTGTACTGAGTTTCGCCTGTTGCAGGAATCATTTAGGTCATTATTCACACTATATTTAACGTCGAAATTCTCTTTGAACTTGTTTTGCACTCTATTCAGCACCCCAAGAAAGTATTGCGGTCGCTGTTGATATGTAATAGCCATTTCAGTCATCTACGGAAACTCGCATCTTTTAAGCAAAATATTATTAGCAAAAAATGCCTGTCTTCTACTATCATATTAACTTTTATAATACTATTTAATATTATCCATACCCAAACGGATCATCCGGTACAATTATTAATATTTTTTGAGAATATATTACCTTTATTCTAATTTTTTTTTCGTGAAATATTCCTAATAAACATCACTTAAGTATTCTGAGCTTCCTAGATAAATTTACAAGTGTAGTGAGTAATATCAAAACACCCTGTGATATTATTTGCGATAATTTATTTTGGAGTCTTGCTTTTATAAAGGAAAAACACAATTATACTACGAATATTCATCATTTCACTGCTAAAACCACTACTGTAAGCTAATTTCAATAGATGCATTACGAAAATCAGTACGTGAATGGTTAATTAATATATCATTTAAAGAATTCTATGATGCAGAGTGTGAAAATATATTTAAGCCTTTTACCTTTTGATTGTAATTTATATGTCGTTATAAAAATCATTTATTTATTGAATTATCAATAAATAATAAATAAACAAATAAACAGTGTTTATATTTTTAGGTTTCCACCCCATTTAAGCACATATAGTTTATTTTCTGTCGGTATACATTTTACAGTCAGTTTACAATATTGTTTACAAGTCTTTTCATACCGACCACATGTCTTTGTTATTTAGCCAAAGAACTGCACAGCCGCCGATAATAAAGGTGACATTTCATTTCGCCGATTGCTTTTTCCCCTTTGTCAAGGCTATTATTAATTTTTTTTATTATATTATTAAGGTGAGGAACTACTTTTCTAAATAATACGATTTTTTAAAGCTTACACAAAGTTACAGAGGTGGTTTTAGATATGTATTAGTTTTTAAGATTATTTTTGTATGTGTTAATATTCATTTAAATGTATAACATGCAATAACGCTGTCGGTATCAGAATATACATTAAGCCACGAGAGAAATAAAATCGGCAAGACGTGACGGAGAACTTAAAATCGACTTGTTTACTTCGAAGAAGTTACCTGCGCTGCGGAAACGAGAACGTATAACGAACGGCGGAAATGATACCGTCACAAATAACACGCCACAGGCCAAAACATTGTGCAATTATTACATAACAGTCATTCTTAACATGCTAAAGACAAATGCGAAACTGATCTCGAAGTACGAGCTATCCCTCCCTGAAGAAAAACAAATGAAAAGTAACTTGAATAGAAAACAAACAAATGCCGTTTGGTTTTCTCATCATTTGTTGTAACACTGCTGGAAGTTAGCAATGTTGAAAGTTGAAATTACCAATAGCTGATGTTTGAAATTATTTTTATTGTGAGCGATGTTTTTAAAAGATCTGTGAAAATTGTAAATATTAAGTAAGGCGTAGTTCTTGTACATTAAAGCTGCGATCTTTTATTCAGGTTCATGGTTTCACAATATGAAAGCAAATTTTCATTTATTACATCAAATATTTATATATAGGCAAATATAACTTTTGAGTTTCTTATAAGTTTAAGATTTAAATTAATGCGCAGTATATCAAATTTTACACCCATTATCATCTGAAAGCTCCACTTATGATTCCCCCTCCCACAAAAATGAACTACATTTCAACATCTATTTCAAATAGTTCGAATAATATTTAAACTCTCTTTTCGATAGAATATTTTTAAAAATATGTAAAGATTTTGAGATATTGTCACTACAGTTAAAAAAAAAAGTAACAATAAAAATGTTTTAACGTTCTAACAGAGCTAATGAAAAATTGTTAGTCGCGTTATTTTTAAATGATTAAGATCTAATAAAAATTTCCTTATAAAATAGCTACATTTTATCGAATTTTTAACAAAAATTAATATTTGAAAAAATTAGAGGAAATAATAATAATTTACATGGAATATTGTTAAAAAAGTTGATTTGTAGGCAATTATTATACAAATATTTAGAATTATTTTACTGCTAAATATACAACGAAGTCAGTTAAGAGGTAATGACCTTAGGCAGGTCATGAGTTCGAATCCGAACACTAGGATAGTGTGATTTTTTTCTCGTGTTGATTTCCCTCAGCATTGAAAAAAAAAAAAAAATGTCGGATTGGATTCTTCCTTACCATAAACCTCGACAGAATTCTTGATTATAAATGAAAGTAAAATACAGTAAAGCCTTTTCCGAAATTAAGGGAAAGGACTCAATTTCAGATAAGCAAATTTTCAATAATTTTCGCAGAAAAAGCAGAGTAAATTATTGATATGGCGTAATAAAAAAGTTAGTATAAAGTCAATAAAATAAATTGCCAGAACATTTCTGACAGTAATGTTGTCATCTTTTTTTATCTGCTGGAAAATGTCCTTGTTTTATTAGCAAGATAACAAAATATAACGTGTAGGTATTTTTAGGTATAGACATTTATTTAAAAATAATTTAGCCAACATGACATAAATAACAACCTTAAAATTCTATATAAATATTTTTAAAATGTTGAAAATCGGCATCTTTGCCGATGAGCATCGTTAATACTAGCAAAAACAGGTTTCTTAGGTTAGGTTCTACTCCTGTGTTTCACACAGCAGTGCTATGAGCGTGCAATTTTGCTAACAGGCGCGGCAAGTTCAGCGAGAATATAAAGATTTGGGTTGTAGCTTCTGGCCTCGCTGGAAGTACATTTGGGTGTTGGATCCATGCCATGGTTTTATAGCGCCACGGTAAACCGCTGTTGTCTGATGAACTGCTCTCGCTTTACGATCTTCAACTGTTCTACTGCAGTGACGTACTCCCTGACGCCTCATGCTGATTTGAATTAGCAGAGAAAACGCTGGCATTTGAGGACATGCACCTTCTAAATTTTAAAGCACTTTCTTGTTCTTCTTCTTCTCCTTCTTTTTTCTAATTTTTTAATGCCAACTCCCAAGAGGTTTTACGAAATTATGTTAACACAATTTCAGAGCCTAAGGGGAAAATGTAACCCAAATATTAAACCGAAAAATGTAGAAATAACTTTATTTCAACAATAACATACTTTTTCTTCGTAGTATAGCCTAACTGGGCATTCTAAAACACAACAGAAGAAATATTAGTAGATCGAGGCTACAAAATGTGACAAACTAAATTTGTATTGGAATACTTACTGTAACAAAATAGATTTTAACCTCCAAAAACATTACATATTTATTCACTGCTTGTCGAAATGTACCTAAATAATGAAAAATAGCTTTCAATTCTGCTAAAAATGGGTCTATGTTGAAGAAAATTTACATAATCAATTCTTTCCTACATGTAACGTTTAAAGAATATAATGATTTACCAGAAAGCACAAAATCATCCAAGAAAATTTGAAAATTTCAGGAAACAATTTTTCAAACACCAAAATTTACTTCCAAAAACATTTTAATAAATTAACAAGTTTTTAATATATGAACCCAGATAGCAAAAGCATTAAAACATTGTCCGCTCATTTTCCAGTACATCTGTTGCTGTCGCCAGTTATATATATATAAAATGCTTCCTGTGGTTCCCTTTCAGAGGTTCCAGCAGCAGTAATCTGCAAGCATGCTGAGATTCTATCTTTATTTCAGATATGTCCACGTTCATCACTGACTTGTCAAAGTTAGCAAGTAAAAAGTACAAATGGGCATGCAAGAAATGAATTTTGACATATTGCAGGCAACATTTCTAAACACATGTCTTTTAATTGTTCCTAGCTTTCTGCTATAACCATTACCTAAGAACAGTTCACAACAGTTCTTGAATGACAACCATGCTTCTTGTCCCACATGATTCAATTTACTATCAAACATTTGACCTTTCATTAGTTCCCTTGTTTGCGGCCCAATAGAAATGCCTTCATTCAACTTAAGTTATCTGATTCCTTATCTTCATCAGACCTAATTTTACATGAAGTGGTGGCAAAATAATTTTATATCTATCAACCAGCAGTTTATCTGCGACATCCTTTTCACAGGGTACAAACATCTTCTGGGGCGGTTATATTTTAGTGTCAAAATGGTTGGATTTACTTCGTAATTGTAATACTATTCCGATTATTTTAAAATGCGTTGTACTTGTCATACTGATCATTTTGTTAATAATAGCTCCACTGTCTTCCATTTCTTTGTGGAGAAATAAGAGTGTTATCAATTCATCAGATAAACTTTTAAATAGTCTCCACGTGGAATTCCTTTCAAAGCTGCGTTTTAATTATTCAACCAGCAGCTGAAAATCTGAACTAGGGTTCACGAAACATGTTTTGCCAATAAACACAGGTAGGTGGAGATTTGAGTAATATGTAATCGATTCATTAATAAGTTCAATTTATATAAGAAATAAATTTCGTTACTACTGTTAGCTGTTCTTTACTGTGTCACAGAATATTAAATTATAATCACCACAAAAAACAAGGAAAAAAAAAAACAGAGGCTTTAAATTTTTTTGAGAATGATAGAGAGGGGAAAAACCAAACAAACAAAACATTTTAGCGCTAAAATCTATATCATAAGCACCTGATTTCATGGAGGAAAAAAAAAATAGCTGTTGTTCGGTGTTATGGGATCAACACATTAAAAATTTATTTAAGTGAAATAAGTAAATAAAGTTATAGATAAGAGCTCTTATACAATAAAAACTATTTATAATAATATTAATTTCTAGTGTTTTCTTTTTTGCATTTAAAATCATTTAACACTGCACGGTTTTGTGCATATGTTATTATACAGAGTGAACAATCATTCACGCAACCGGTTTCGCGGTGTGCGGCGAGGTGTGGCAGCAGTTTGAGCGGTGCGCTACTTGCACAAGATTTCAACTCACGCCTCGCGCAGCGGAGGGGAAATATACCCCCCGTCTCCGCCGACATAGCGTGCCGGCCGTCCCGCGGTTGCATCAAGCTTTGCTCGCCCTCTAGTATAGATATGTGTAAGAGTAAGTGATATGATTAAGGTAATTTCTAATATTTTGTACTTTAAAATCTCATTTAGTGCTTTGTATATTGCTGCTCATACTGTTATACGAGGTACGTCCAGAAAGTAAGTTCCGTTTGGTAATAAAATTAAATTGTGTACAGATACAGAAAAATTATTTACTGCACAAAATTCTACAACTCTTAAACTACTTTTCCACATAACTGCCGAAATTTTGCAGGCATTTGTCATAGCGTGGCACAATTTTATGTATACCTTCTTCATAGAAGTTTGCCGCCTGTGTCTTCAACCAGTTGGAAACATTTTCTTTCAGCTCTTCGTCATTGTTCAAGTGTTGACAACCAAGGAAAGACTTGAGATGTAGGAACAGATGAAAGTCGCTAGGAGCGAGATCAGGGCTGTACGGAGAATGGTCAAACACGTCCCAGCCAAATCCCTGTAGGAGGTTTTTCGTCACATTTGCAGTGTGTGGTCGTGCGTTGTCGTGAAGAAAAACAACACCTTTTGACAGCAATCCTCGGCGCTTATTCTGTATTGCTCGGCGCAATTTCCTAAGTGTCTCGCAATAAACATCTGCTTTGATTGTTTGACTACGCGGTAAGAAATCAATGAGTAAGATGCCTTTCCAGTCCCAGAACACTGTGCACATCATTTTTCGAGGTGTCAAGATTTGTTTCGGCTTAACCTTTGCTAGGGATGAAGTGTGCCTCCATTCCATTGATTGCCGCTTACTTTCAGGTGTGTCGTAAGAAACCCAAGTTTCATTTCCTGTGACTATCTGTGTCAGAAATTCTTCGCCGCCTTCATCATAACGGGTCAAAAACTGAAGTGCACTACCCATCAGTTTTGTTTTGTGTTGCTCAGTAAGAATGTTTGGTACCCAACGTGAGCAAAGTTTACGAAATTTCAGTTTTTCGGTAACAATTTCATGAATTAGTGATCGTGAGATTTGGGGAAATTCCATAGCGAGAGCACTAATTGTAAACGTGCCGTTTACCTGGATCTTGTCATCAATCGCGTGAACCAGTTCTTCTGTAACCAAAGATGGACGCCCACTTCGTTCTTCATCGTGCACTTCACTACGTCCTTCATTGAACTGTCGGACCCATCTTCTCACCATTGAACCACTCATCGCATTTTGTCCGTAAACTTCACAAATTTGCCGATAAATTTCAATTGTTGTCACTTTCCTAGCATTCAGAAAACGAATCACACATCTGATTTCACAAGCGGCGGGATTTTCAATCAACACCGACATTGTAAACAAGCACAACAAAGCGTACGTGACTGACAGCGATCTCAAAATGCCGCACGTTTCTTCTCCTTGATACAGAGCGTCTACCGCGCATGTGCGGAACTGCGATCGTAGCGCTGCAGCGGAGATAAATTGAAATGGAACTTACTTTCTGGACGTACCTCGTATTATGTGTATAATATAAATGATTGTTGTAAAATTATACTTCTCCTGTGTATAACATTGCAATTGTATGTTTAAAAGCCCCTGAAATATGATATATACTACCCCTATGAACAGCATATGCTCAAGGGGCCTACATAAATAGATAAATTGAAAATAATATTTATCCCATTTGTAAATACAAAAAAAAAAAAAAAAAAAAAAGTGGAAGATGAAATTGTTTTCTCGATCACTCCTTTAATATAATTTAAAGTACTATTTCATTTTACAACTACGAAAACATGGCAGTAAAGCATTAAATACTTAGTGATCAAGTCTATTTAGCACTTTGTCGCGAGTGCTTTTAAACGAATGAATTTAATATTGTGATGATGCATTTTTCAGTATAACCAGTTAATCTAGTTTATCCAGTCTTACGAATTCACTATGAAGGGCGGAAGTGAGTCTCGGAGAGTGTGAGAGAGCGTCGTAGTTATGTAAGTTTGTTTACAAATTGAGGCCGTGTTAATTTTATTAACCACTCGCTAGGAGCAGAGTGTCGTACTCTCTGCGCCGATACCCTTCAAGGTTAGGTGCACTGATAGTATTTATGCATCTTTTCAAATTGACTTCAGGCAAATTGTGAATGGGTGTGTTTTAGTAAGATTAAAATGGATTGCATATTTGAAGTTTGTCAGATAAACTTTTCGTTGTATAATTTTAGTTACAAACAATATTTTAAAAAGAAAATTTGCTAACTCTGGTATACTGATTTGTTATTTTAAACAGCAAGATAAAATATGCATATCGTTTTAATATAACTGAAACAGTTATAGAGTAAAAATAGACGATGAAACACAGTTATGAGTTAGAAAATACATATAAAATAAAGAAAAACTAGGTCTGTTCACTGTAAAAAAGATAAACACATGTCCATTTTTGGAATGTGATAACTAAAAGATCTGTAATATTGGTATCTAATTTGTTACAGTTTCTCCATTACAATTAATGGTAACTTACTGGAAACTGATGCCATTCAGCATACTAAGGTATTAATCCATACCTGAAACAAAAAGAAAAAAGATAATTTTAGTAATAAGCTAGTGGCCTTTCCAATTAAAAAGAGTTTATTAACTTTAAATATATATCAACTAAATATAACCTCTCAGATTGAAAATGCTTTGACCTTCCTTTCTGATGCAAACATTTTGTTGATGACCAGAGAATGGTAACTTATGTCCTCCCCCCCCCAAAAAAAAAATGATGCAAGAAATCTCCTCTACCTGACCTTCGTTAGGTTTCTATTGCTAGGAAATACCAGCTCACGAAACTGTAACCGCGATATAGTTATTTTGGCAGAAAAGAATGTCCATTAAAACAATGATTCATAGTTTAACAATTTATTTTGTATATCTAAAGATGTGTTTCTCAAATGTTGAGTCGTTTCACAAGTTTAAAAACAAGGAATTTAGTTCTGAAAACTAGGAACAAAGAATATTCATTTTAAAATAGTACTTAAACCAGTTTTGTAGTATTTGGTTCAGTTATTTAGATCGAATTACAAGGATTAAGCCTAAGGACTGACCCGTGTCCTCAGAGCTATGTCTTTGTGGTCCTCTAGAATCTAGATTGAACATACATTTAATAAACAGAGTATCAGTCCGAGAAAGAGGGGGGGAAAAGCAAATTAATGTGAATTATGATCACTCTGTATAATTGAAAGATAGAGAGAGAGAGAGAGAGAGAGAGAGAGAGGGGGGGGGGTTACGCTGCAAAAGATTTATTTTGTTAAGTACCTTTAAATATTTTAGAATGTTGAGATGTGGCAGGCTCATCTATTTCATTATTATAAGTGGCAACAATTGATATTTTTCTGGGTTGATAAAATACACACCAGATAATAAAACTGCTTTCGAATGAGAGAGGAATACAGCAGCGTGAGCAACCTTTTAACTTAAAACAGTGATTCCTTTGAGAAACACTGTCATATGGAAATCAATGCGTTGTTCTGAAAACAAAACGCAATTTTTCTTTTAAATGTATAAAAAAATTTAATTCTCTTAAATTAAAGTAAATACACTTAAAAAGCATTGCCCAGTTGAATTGTTTATAAACTTGTCAACACTTTGGTTATGATAGAAATATGTTGGTCTTGAAATATGGTACCCATACATACAAAGAGCCCAAGTCTGAAAGAAGAGGCCTCTGAGCAAAATTTATCGGCCGTTTCATGCCCTGAATTGAACGGGACGGTGATGACCTGAGATGTTAAAGGGAGTTCGTAAATAAAACAAATCTACAAAGTGACACAAATACCATATAAAGGTTTCAAAATATAGACACGTGTCCAAATTTGTACAAGCGTTGAACATAAATATTAACAAAGAAACCTATACACATTACTTGATAGATTTTTTTTTTTTTTTTTTTTTTTTGCAAAGAATAACTCAACTATCGTATATAGTGAAAATGTGGCTACTTCCAAAAATTAAATTCAAAGACCAATATTAACTCAGCGTATAATATAGTGTGATAAACATACTGTTTAAAGTGTTGTAACGTGTCCGTTAAATATTGGGAAAAGTCCATTAAGGAAAGTGACGATTGGTTGTAGGTAGAACTTTCTAGAAGCAAGTTTTGTGCTTTGATCTGATTGGTTGATGGTTGGTAGCTCCCCCAACTATATAAATAAGTCGTAGGGAACTTTTGATTTGGTTTATTTACGGACGCTCTTTAACATCTCAGGTCATCAGCGTCCCATTCTATTCAGAGAGTGAAACGGCCGACAAATTTTGCTCAGAAGCCTCTTTTTTTTTTTTTTTTTTTTTTTTTTTTTTTTTTTTTTTTTTTTTTTAATCGTTCCGTCAATGTACGACATGCGACCCATGCTTTACTTCCCTTCCGAAGGAAGCCATACTTAGGATTTATAAGTCCGAAAAGATCCCTCGGTCCTGGCTGGGATTGTACCCTGTAGGGAACGCTAGGAGTAAGGGAATTGTGAACAGACTGCCAAATAAGCAGGACGCAATTATGTTGCATCTTCCTTCCCCCAGCTCGTAACTATGTTAGATAAGTTATGTAGCAATTTTTGATAATCTGGAAGAATGTAATAAATCTTATGTGATTTGGTGAAAAACTAGAGTTTTACTTTAGCAAAATATTTGCTCTCAATTTCCTTGTCAAGCAATTTATAATATTATATTACGTGAAACTTCAGAGGGCCAGTTCTTAACGATGTCGCTAACGTTAATATTTGTAAACGAAAAAGTTAGAATTTCGACAATAGCGTAACAAACTTTTAATTTCATTCCAATAAGTCATGTACGGAAGTACTTTAAACCTAGAGCATGTTAAGTTTTGCAAAACATTGTTAGTAGAATTGTTTAAAATTATATAGGTACATTGCACAATAAAATTAACTGCACATATATACATGACGATGTGAAGTTTGTCATTTTTAATGTGGCAAAAACATTGCAAAATACTCATTCATAGGAGAAGTCCAGTTATATCTATTTATATATGCAATACTTAGTCAAAGTATAAGACACAAACTATTTAAGTTTTTAGGGTCGGTCGTTTAAATTTCATTTAAACTAACGACCAAAGCAAAATAGCCCGAAATTTAAAATATATTTTGAAAAATATGATTAATATGTTGTGAAAGATAATTTTCATTGTTCTACAGAAGAAAAATACTTTACATATTTTGTGAGAGCAGATATATATTTTTGTATATTGCCCGATAGTTAAATATTCTTACGCATTGATAATGGGCTCTCTTTTGATAGCAAGTTAAGTTAGCAAAGAGTACATGTATTTTTCTAGAATTGATATATATTTGCACATTTATCAAAGTATTCTAGTATCTAAATAGATAGTATACATTCATAAGGAAATGTTAAAATATTCATTTTTGGAAACAGTCTCTTATATGCAATTCTAATGTTAGCATTAGAAATTATTCGAATTGTCCATTTTGTAATATAAAAACTCGCTTGCTTTCAACGAAATTATCCCAATCCATATTTCATATCTGAATAAAAATAAGCACAGTAAAAATGTTATCTGAAGATGAAATGATCTTAATCTCATTTTGGGTTCTGGAACAAAAGGCGTTCAGAAATAGTCCAGAAATATCTCAATTTTGAGCAAAGTTTGCCTAAAAAAATAGCATGGGCGATATAGTTAGGGTAGGCTTACTCCCCTTAATGGAGTTATAATTTCCGTTGTAGGCTACCACGCTATCCTTGGTCGCAGCCATGTCTGCCCTCTTCTGGAATTTACAGAACCGAAACCCCAACAGAAGGAACAGCATGCAGACTATATCAATTTGAAATATAATATTTCGTTATTATAGTTGTGTTGTGTTAATATGGAATGATGCGATTATTTTATTTTAACAGTAAATACAATTTACTATGACTGCTTGTTTTTAAAACTCATTCTTAAACTCCCTTTGATAGTAATCTAATTTATACGGTACAACGTTAATATTAGGTTGGATTGGGAAGAAAAAAATAACACATATGGAGATTAGTTAATAGTGTTTTACAGGGTCAACATATGACATCACCAGAGTTTTGTAAGTGTTAATTTTAGTTTGCCAAGAAAAAATGTTTTAACCACTGTTGAGAATGGGTAATCTATTATTATATAAACTTAAGTTTCCATTTCTTGATCTGAATGTTCTTGGGTCATGTTTTTCGATCGTGTATGAATGCAAATGTGTCCTCAAGGTCTTAAACAATAACAGCGTACCAATTAAGTACATAATTATACGTTTGCCGGAAATTGGCTGAATTATTCGCAAGTTGGTCCGACCTACATAAACATCATGCGATTTGCGCACTAGTTAAGAATGTCCTTGTGTCACTGCGTCATTAATTTCGATATTATCGTCAGCATAAGAAATATCTGTCACATTATCAAACACATTATTTTTCTTACATTTACACATAATACGTTTCCCATGCCAAGATATAAAAAAACAAAACATGAGAAGCAAGTAACAGCTGTTCCTTATCGTCAAAATATGATTAAACCTGATATCTAGCAGTAAACAAAGCATTATCGTTACTATTTATCGTTGCACTGCAAGTAATAAAGCTTTCATATCGCCAGAAGCTACGTAAACATATTTCAAAACGCCAGGGTTCAGGAGATCTTTACTGATAAAAAAAGTTTACTTCTGAATTGTACTTTGCTTTAACCTGCTTGGGTAACAATGCATTTCTGATGATTTTGCTTCTTGTCCATATGGATGAAAGATGATTCCTAAATATTTTCTAGTTTCCTTGTAATAGAATCGTTTGAAATGTTTAGTAATAAATATCTATTAGTTTTTAAACGTATTATTGTTATTATTATTATTTTAATTATTTTGAGTGGAAATTTCAATTTTATTTCTCAACACAACTTCCATGCACATCTGCTTCAGTGAGTTTCTAATTTTTTTATTCCGTTGGCCGTTGGAAAAATACGTTTTTTCAAATTTTACCAAATATTCATTGGCTTCAACATGCAGATATCTGTAAGTCTGGGAAACTAGGGGTCTAACTTCAGATAAAAGGATAGTGAGGTGAAGCTCGGTATGTGTGTATTAGCCCGTGCAACTGTAGAAGGTAGTACTTTATATCTCAGGCGGTCACACAATGCTCCAAATATATCCCTGTTAATGCACGAGGACTGTTCAAAAAGGAATGATCATTTTTAAAGGCATAATTTCTCGCGCTAAAATTTAATTTTACAATAATGCGTAATGTACTCATGATACTATTGTCACTTCCGGTTCCACCTGTGAGAGGTGTGCAAGTTGAAACATGTTTCCGTCTACAGCATAAGTGAAGTGACATGCAAAGAAGAATATGTTGCTTTGAAATTCTGCTTTCGTCTCAAATCTTCAGCCGAGGCCTACGCAGAGTTTGTTCCTCCGTATAGCATAGCTCGAAGATGTTTTAAAATGTTTAAAGAAAGGGGAGGTAATCCATTTCAAACGCTCCTGTTTGTGTTATAACGGAAGAAAACATTTAACGCCGCTGCTGCTGTTATAAGAGAGGATCGTCGAAAAACATTAACAACACTTTCAGACGTTCTCAAAAATTTTACTGAGTGCCACCGACACGTTGGTAACTGAAAAGTTGCATATGAGAAGTGTTTGCGCACGGTGGGTTCCAAGACTGCTGATTCCCAAACAAAAGGACATTAGCGTGCAGGTATGCATGCAGCTGAATGAATGAATGAATAGTGTTTAACGCCCTTTTTTCTACAGAGGCACCACGGACGATGGACACTGATGATACATGAGATGAAATGATATATTGGGAAAGGATTTATTTTTAAAGGAAGAAAATGTTCCAGGCCTAAGTTTAGGGTACCTCCTCGGCATTTGCCATTTATAAGGATTGAGGAAAACCTGGAAAAAACTTCAGTCAGGGAGGGCAGTTCTGGCAGGACTCGAACCCCAGACCTCCCGCTCTCGAGTCCGCGTCTTAACGACTTCGGCCATCTGTGGCGGTATGCAGTTGAAGATAAGTGAAGATATAATTGAAATACATTTAAGTAAAATAGTTTATATTATGCTGCAATATGCAATTGTTTTTCTGTAATTTTTTTTCAAAATAAAACAATTAGTAAACATTTCTTATTGCACTTATGCAACTTTTGTTCACAAGCTCAAGTAAATATAGCAAAAAGAGTGCTCTTAATTTAGTATATTTTCTGCCGAACAGTATTTTAAAATTAAAAAATGAAACTGCAGAAATAATGGATTAGTCTTAACAGTTATCAGACATTATTTTGAACACAAACCGTTGAAAACCGAGAAAAGTAATAGTATACTAGTGTGTCCATATTTGTGCTCTCTGAACTTCCCAGTTTCCTTAAAATCCTCTTGGCTCTCCTCCCCCTCTCTCTCTAGTCAGTTTTATTTATGGGAAGAGTCCTTAATTTAACTAATACCTCCAAACAAACGTTGACTGTTAGAAGATTTTGTCAGATTTCACCGAAGGGTTCTCGAGTTATAAAAAGTTTTATTAAAATTAACATAAAATGAGACAATTACAATTCTGAAAGTAATAGGATATCCTGGTTGGTTCCGATGGTCTGATGGTAACCTTGCCTCGTAGACCCAAGATCGTGGGTTCAATTTCGTTCAGGGTTGATGGATATTTTTCGGGCACAACATTCCTAAGTATGGCTTTCTTCGGAAGGGAAGTAAAGCGGTAGGTCCCGTGTCCTACATTTACGTCACGAAAAAGAACCTTCAAGGCCGAAAGAAGAGTGGCTTCTGAGCAAATTTATGTTTAGTCCGTAAACAAATACACAAAAGTGACAAAAAATGTACACAACAGTTCTGGCAATTATAACAAACTGCAATTAAAAATACACAAAAGAAGTTTATAATACCTCTACTTTTAACGGATCGAAATTAAATTAATAATGTAATCATCATGAAGCTTGGTAGTTATTGTTATTTTTATATGAACTATAAATTATTTTATAAAACTTTATAATAAGAAAAGTTTTGAAAATAATGGGGGGAAAAATAAGAGATATACTGTGTACTTTCTTCTCAAAAACACACCGCACGGGGTGGCCGAGGTTGTTAAGGCGCGGATTAGTGAGCGGGAGGTCTGGGGTTCGCATCCCGCCAGGACTGTCCTCCCTGACTGGGTTTTTTTTCAGGTTTTCCTCAGTCCCCAATAAATGGCAAATGCCGAGGAGATACCCTAAACTTATGCCTGGAACGTTTCCTTCCCAATATATCATTTTATCTCATATATCATCGTGTGCCTATAGCCTGTGGTGCCTCTAGCAAAAACGGGCGTTAAACACTATTCATTCATTCATTCATTCTCAAAAACTCAATTTAATTTGGAAAAGAAACAGGTACATAACTGTTAAGTAACTTTTTCATATTCAATATTTAAGGGTGATACTCGGGGAAAGTAGTATTTGCTATATTTATAAAGATGCCAATAAAATGAGATAGATTCAGAAAAATTGCTGTTTATTTGAAAGAGTAAGATCTCTACCATCCTCGATTTTTACATAATACTATTAGTTTTGTAGATCTATATAATTTATTTTACAATCAAATGTTTGCAGACGTTGCTGCTTGGTAATAAAATTACTTGTGACTAAAAACGTAAATATCAAATATGAATCATTCTGTACATTTTATAAATCTCATATTCAGCAAAAAAAGAATGTTTTCGGGCTGCACAGAAGTTTTAAGAGGGAGTGACTGTTTTGTAAGGGTGTGCAAGCTCGCTGTATTTTCGGTTTTGTTCCCATAGGCAGGCCAGGTAAGGCAAACAAGACGAGAACAATAGAACTCAGCCACCATGCTGTTTCATGGCCAGCGAGGCAGTGAGTGAACGGTGAGGCCTCCAGGCTAAAACCTTGGACCACTCAATGCCGGATCTTCCAGCAGTGCACTTCTTCGGGTTGCATTGTCGTGCAAAGGGTCCATGGCAAAGACAGACTGCCTGAGAACATTGGGTTTGTTTCAAGTTATATCCTTTGATGCTGCACTTTCTTGCTGGCTTAAGTTAAGGGAAAGTGAAAAGGAAGAGAAAGGAAAACTGTTTGCCACGTTCAACTAGTCGGTCCTGGTGGTGTAGTAGTAACCATACTTGCCTCCTAAACCCAAGATCGCGGGTTCAAACCCGGCCAGGATCGATGGATTTTTTCGGGGGTAAAAATCCTAAGTATGGCTTCCTTCGGAAGGAAAGTAAAGCCGCGGGTCCCGTGTCGTACATTTACGGCAAGATAAAGAACCTCAAGCCTGAAAAAAGAGGCCTCTAAGCAAAATTTGTCGGCCGTTTCACGCCCTCAATTGAATGGGACGCTGATGACCTGAGATGTTAAAGAGCATCCATAAATAAACCAAATAAAATAAAATAAAAAAACGTTCGAGTTATCAAATAAATGCTAACAAATTCTTCGAACACTAGCTATATACTTATTATTCCGACAACTTCCAACACAGTATTATTTCACTTTGGTAATTTTAACTTAATTACAGCAAAAGGATATACTCTCTTCCTCTTTATTAGTTATTCTATTCTATTCATAGGCGTAAAATTAACGTAGGCGTAAAATTGTTATTAAAACTGAAATAGTTCATTTCTGAAGCTCAAAAAGTTAATCAGGTTTTGGAAAATTTAGGGTGCAAATATAAGCAAAGTTCAGAGATTTCAACGGGCAAAGCACTGAGCTCGCCTTTGAGATTTTGATGAGTTTCATAGCTTACTGGAAGAAAAGAATTTAACTGCAGAATGGACTAAATAACTGAAAAACTATGAGCAGGTGAGATATGCAAGCCCGTTAGTATAAATGAAAAAAAAATGAATACTACAATTTTAATGATCCATAGAAACTCTGCTAGAACGTGTGGAGAATATGTAAAGTGAGATATTGAGCACATGACTAACCCTGCACTACAGTGGTTTCATTTTGAAGATGCATGGCTTCATTTATAACAGTTAAGCTCTTCTTCCCATGGTATGGCAGACATGCTCGAATATAATTTGGTTATTTACCACGTTTCAAAATGCTTTGGGCATAACTCTGCAAGCAAGCACGAACTGTGGTCTCTAAAATGTGCACACAGTGCATCTGATAATGAAACAACAGAATGTGTCGCAGTGGTGGCTAATGGGTCCAAATTGTGGGGGGGGGGATATATTACTTTACATTATTACACTATTTTAAACACTTCATGCTTAATGTATTAACTCCGCACGCTCTCTACCTGGGGAAAAAAGTAAAATCTGAACCAGGATATGTTCTTGAATATCCCTTAAGGCATCTAGAAACCTAAAAAGAATTGCACACATGTTTTCTTGTTATATCTGTGCATTCAAATGTGCCTAAAAATGGAGCATTGTTGATTTCTTTCTCAATGTAACATCATTTCTTCTTGAAACACTCAGTTAGCTCAATCTAAATTGTTTTCAAAAGTCCTCTGAGCATCCCATTTTCACTCAACGTACTTTTTAGTTCTATAGATAAATTAAATACATTTTTGAAAATTTCGATGTTATTTGAAACATTTTTCAATCTTCCGTATTATGCCGTAACGTTAACAATTTATTATGCTCGTTAGATATGCCACATATGTTGAAATTTTTGTTTCTATAAAGTTTTAATCGGACGATAATTTGTATGATCTTTACTTGCTTTATGTTTATTCAGTGACCTTGAGTTTTTATACGTCATCATATCCTTCCGAGAATACTTATTTACCCTTGGAAGGACACAAGCATTTATTAATGCACTAGTGCCTTTTTGTAGAAATGGTAATTTTGGCGTAGGCCGTTCAGATATTTTTTTTTTTTATCTGCTTTATTTACGGACGCTCTTTTAACATTTTAGGTCATCAGCGTCGCATTCAATTTAGTGCGTGAAACGGCAGATAAATTTTGCTCGGAGACCTCTTTTTCAGGTTTGAGGTTCTTTTACGTGCCATAAACTACAACACGAGACCCACGGCTTTATTTCCCTTTCGAAGGAAGCCATACTTGGGATTTTTACGCCCGAAAAAATTCATCGACCCTAGTCGGGATTGAACCTGTGATCTTGGATATACGAGGCAAGAATGGCTACCGACATTCATTCTGCTTGAAAAAGAAATCTCTAACAAACAGTTGTAATGTCTTTAATATTAGATTTACTGAAAATCGAACTGTACATTTTTTCTTAATAACAAGAGCAGAGATACATTATAAACTTAACGCAACACACATACCCACTGTCTGTAAATAAAGGGCACATGGTTACAACCTCGCCTTCAATACTAGGCAAATTTGGTGACCTCAAGTCAGTTATAATCACAAACTCGATGTGGAAATAACGTTTTTAAGAGAAACTCGTAAAACTATAACAGCATCATTAATTAAATGGTGAATGAATACGTGAGATTAGTATGGCAAAATGTTGGTGTTTAAGAAATAGGGACGGGAACAAAGAGACAGAAGGCTCACCCACGTTCCCGATATATAATGATTTGGTGTGAAATGAAATTTTAGACAATTTCAATTTTAGCAGTTCTAACATGCATTTATAATATTTTTAATCACGTAAAGCAGGTTTAAACTGTTTAGCAAAAGTCCGCAAGACAAAGCAGTATGTATATTTAAAAAATTAAAATATTGCATAGATAATTTCTGGGTATTGAGTACATTTTAATTGCAAAGCGAATTGTGGCTGGAAAAGAAAAAATTTTTTGCAACTATAGATTTTGAAAAAATTTCTTTGAGTAAACTTTGAAAAGTTTGAAGCAAAGCAATATAAACAAAAAGTTATGTGCAACAATCGACAAATATATGAAGAAAGATCAACATTCTCTCATTCGAAAAATCTTTTTTACAGACAAGAGAAACTTACAAAAAATTAAATTGCGGCCTTTTAAATTGTGCACTTTTTAATACACAACATGAAAAATGTCTATTTTGTGAGAATTCAACTGATTTATATGAAAGATTAATATTTGGCTACGAACAAGTAAAACTAATACAGAAGATATTGGAGAATAGAAGATGTAATATCCATTTGAGCAGAGGAACCCTGTCCCCTCCCAAAAGTTTAAATTACTTTGATGAGAGAAATTTTTTGGGATTGACAAGATTTTTTTTTTTTTTTTTTTTTGGTTGAATATTACAGAAAATGTCTTGGTTTTAAAAATGCGAAGAGCTTCCATGATAAAACTTTAAGGAATCAAGGACGAAATAATAGAGAAATGTAATTAAGAATTTAGTTTTGAGGATTTATGTTTTATTTTATATGTATTTTTGTGTAATGAACACTAAAAATATTTGTAAAAATTGTAAATATATAATAACTAAGCTCCAGCATCATTGCTGTCTCTTGTAAAGGCAACTGCACTTCGAGTACGCTTTGTGCACTAAAACGTGAAGTGGGAAAACAGAAGTGCAAAGTACAGTCCGCTACTGCGACACGTCGCATGGAGGCCAAGGAAACAGCTTGTTTGGTTTATAATTGGCTGAAATAAATAACGCGTTGATTTTAGTGCCATTTTACTCTTTCTTCCTTCCTTCCTTCCAGTTTGTTTATTTAAGGCGGATTTATATTTTCTATTCGATATATTTCCAATATACTACTATGTATTTCTCACTGTTATTTCCATATAAAGGGGAAAAAAGTTTTTGGTGCACTTTAGGAGGGGAAAAGTTTTAATTATTTTAACGCCATCATTGCAAGGTTAAATAGTATTCACGAAAAGTTGATTCACAGGGAACTTTTCTGCAAAAATTAATTTGAAAATAGCATTTTGTAGCTTGTAAAGTGAACAATGCAGCGTACCATCTTTTCACAAAGAACTTTAAAGAATTGGTTGTGCAAAGTTGTAGATGTACCAAATAAATTGCCAATTTTAGTACATTATTTAAGAATTGCAGTGAGTTTTGTGGAAAATCCTTCTGTGGCCTTTAAGCTCTGTGTGGCATAATTTAAAATATATTACCTCAATTCACCTACAACAACGTATGTGTATTAATGATGTCCGAGCTTTATTGTAACATAAATTACTCGAGTACTTATTCAGAAAAGTGAAACGCATTTATCTTTCAGATTTCAGAGCGAAATTTTTCATACAAGCACTTTTACGTTTATCCATATACTTTGTTCAGAAACACAAATATTTTCTATATACAGTTAATCACACTTAATTGCAGCATTGATTTAAAAAACTGCTCCCTAAAAGCTTTAATGACATGACTTTGCATTATATATTGCCCAGATTTCTTCGAAAATTCTTATTTGAGGGTTAGTTTATCAGTCTCTTGATGACCATCCATTCGGTGACTTCTAATTGAGACGAGTTTCTCAGCTCACGAATGAAATTGGTACTTCAAAATAGTTTCTGGAAAATATACACGTGTTGCAGAAATATTTAAACAGACCAATTTAAAATCACCAAAATAACAGCCCCTTTTTTCTCTGCCACAAATACTAATTAAAGGATTAAAATGCTCTGCTGACATTTAAATAACTCAATACGTTTTCAATTTGCAATTGCTACAGTAAAATATAAAACATTAGCTTCCAAGGAGACGTTACTCATGTCATGTCCTTCCACTTGCGATGAAAAGTTGTAATTTGGGAAGAAGCAGAGACTACCGCTCTGCACAAAGAATGCTGCCGCAACTCCAGGCACCAGCTGCTTCGCGTCCTGTCCACCTGGCAAAGCTGGGCAGGGCTGGCCTGGCTGGGCTCGTCCGGCAGAATTTCCTCCTACATGCCAACCAACTTTCAACAGGTGGTTACCGCTCTCCCAGGTTATTGCACTATACATGCCTAAGGCGGCATTTATTATCATTTGTTAAATGTCTCTAACCACAAAATAAAATATTTATATGTGTAAAAGATGGAGCAAATGCTAACTTTCTATTTTAATGCAGTTTGTTCAAGGAAATTCAGGTTTTAGTACTCACTTTCCGTGGTTTCTGGAAGTCCACGTTTCTATGTTAAAATTGACATAAACTGCTTTTCGTGATAAAAGATCATGTAAACTTAGAATATTATAACTTTCTTTTATTTTCTTATTACCAAAATTTCAGTTACGATAGTTATACAATGCTTAACAATTAAATAATTGTACTCAAGAAAGGAACATGTTTGACTGACCTAGAATCAATTACACATCCATTAATTATAATTAATCTTGCCATAGGTTTCGTTCTTTATATTCGCAATCCTAAAACTGAAATACAAACATCTAATAAACATGGGATGGGTGCACAGTAAAAGACAGCTGCAGTAACTGGCCTTCACATACATATTTCAATTTGCTAAAACAAATAATTAATTGAAATTTGCTATCCCAGTATTAAAAAAAATTAGGAAATTTGGTTACTTTTAGACTAGTTCAAAATGGCAATATTCTTTACTCATGGGTTTCATGATAGAGAAAATACAATAAATATATTTTAAAATGCATGCATGGCACTTCGAAAGAATTCTCCGGTTCTAGAGATGTCATCGTCCAGTTATTATCTGATGGTCCTATTCTACAATAGTGAGCTCTAAGTCATTATAAGGTACTGAGTTATAACTAATAGTTATTAGAAGAACTTTGAACTTATTATTTTAAAGAGAATTAGACAAAGAACATGACATTAAGATAATGGAACCTAACATACGAGGGTAGATCCATAAGTTTCCGGCCTCCCAGTTAAGGATAATCGCCTTCACAAAACCCTTATCTGATGTTATACCTTATCTGTTAAGTAAATAATTGCAGCTGTAACTTCCGCTCCACTGTATTCGGTTGTTCAGACATAGAAGGCTTTATGTAGAAGATAGTGACATGTTCAAAATGGAGTATCGAGCTGTTATTAAGTTCAACACAAAAGAAGGACTTACTCCAAATGAAATTAAACAGCGATTGGACGGTATGTGTGTGGAGGCTTCTCCTTCATATTCTACCGTAAAAGAATGGGTCATACTTTTTCGAATGGGTCGAGAAAGCATTGAAGGCGAAAAGCGTGCAGGTCGACCCTTGGAGGTACTCACTCCTGAAAACATCGCTCTTGTGGAAGGAGAAATTTCTGCTCCGGCATCTGGTCTGGAAGCGGACTTTCCGAGAGGCTCGTACAATTCGGGAAGGGTTGCACCAGCTCCATGTTGGAGAGGCCCTGTCTACCATCTCCGCCCAAAGATCCTGGACGCCGGTGACCCCCATAAATAATTCAGTCCAACTTTACAATATGCTGCCAGGTTTAGAGTAATCCTCATTATTTCTTATAATGCTGAGCGAAGTTTTAATGAGTACAGAGAAATTTTAAAAGACAGACGCAGTTTGAACATTTTAAACGATATTTTGTAACACATTGCTTCATAAATATGCAAATGTAACAGAAAGACTAGAACGAATACATTCATAATCATAGAAAAATGATTTTAATACCAATATTAATAAGGTAAATTTTTGTTCCGTTGTTAAGTAATGAAAATTTGATAAAATATACACATTCTTTGCAGCATATATACCCTAAGATAAATATAAAAATAATAAAAAAAATGAACGTATCCTCCGAAACGTTAATTTGTCTAAGTCCTGTTTCTGCTCAGCGCTCGATTCATGGGCATGTCTTTGCGCGCGGGTCTTACAGCCTTTAGCTTATTCTGTCGCCACCAGTCACTTAAGTTCTCCATGGCAGAAGTACATGGAGCGGATATACGCAGGGGTCTAGCAATGAGAACTAGCTAAGGTCAAATCCTATCTAAGCGTGAATTGTTTAATTTGCTACTTTTTGCAAGTAAAAATGTGTAGTATACTATACTTCCAATTGCAAAGACTTATTTGAATGGCATTTAAGCTCAAACACATAAAATATAAAGAAATGCTTGTTTTCAAAATATATAGGAAATAGTATATCTTTAAATGCACAACATGTATTTGAAATATTATTTTTTACTTTTAATATTTATTAATGTAGCATTTATTTTGAAAACGAAGTTGATTTTTTTTTTTTTTTTTTTTTGTGTGTGTGAACATAAATGCCTTAAAATTCAAATTCGTGTTGTGCATTTAAAGATATACTATTTCCGTATGTTAAAAATTAATTTTACTTGCAAAAATTAATAAATAAAAATCAGCTATAAGATCGCACGTTCCGAGCAAAACCGTTTCCTGTTTATGGTATAACTTGAACGTGAATTGAAGGAGGCATTAAAAGGTATTGTGAACCCGGCGTTTGTGATAATTCTGATGATTTCCGAATCAATCATGGTTTCTAGTTATTGCTCATGTTTTAATTTTATTTATTTCTTTTAGTTTAAGGATGTATATATTTAACCTTTTTTAATTACGTATAAATTCTAGCCGTGTTTATGGGTAAAGTCAAAAGTGTCGCATTTCAATCAAAACACTTTTTTCTATAAGAAACATTAAATAGGCAGAGTAAATGTACAGTGAATGTATGCCCTCTCCGCGACAGTTTGCTATAAAAGGTTACCTACTGAAATTTTTTACCCCTTTGTTAGTCAATTGTTTGAAGAGTTTAGCTGCACTGTCGTTTTTAAATATATTTATTACTTAATTATCCGTTGTTTGAATATCAATAAGGGATTAAATCTCCAGTGAAGCTTTAGCCCAAACATCAACAAACATCGCAGATACAGCTAGCAGACTGAAGTGGAAATGGAGAGGATGCCGGACGACAGCTGGACGTATAAGATAACCATGTGGGACAGGCACCTAAGCAAACGACACAGAGGCAGGCTAAGACGGAGATGGGAAGAGTTCTACGCAGCACAGGCAGGCCGACAATGTTCCAGAATAACAAGAAGCAGGAGTACTTGAAAACTATCCAGCGTCAACTTCGAAACGAGTGAAATCTGATGAACAAAAGTGTAGCATACAGGAAAATATTACTGTACACAACGGAATTATCTCATCGCATTAGCGAATAAGGGCTTCCCTCTTGTAGCAGGCCTTTGCCCTTCTTAGGAATATTGGGGCTTCTTCTTCTTCCTCTTTTTATTATTATTATTTGAATATATATTATTTTATAAATGTGTATTTGCCAAATTGAGGATTTTGTCTATTAAGTACGTTGTATGTTTTAGTTCAGTTATTTCATGTACGAACTTAAAATATGCTCATCTTCTCAACTGATGTTACAACCTTCACTAAAAACAAATACATGCCGTCCATTTGTATCTGGACACAATGGAAAGAGGACTGAACAGCGTTGACCCGGAACTGGAAAATGAAGAGTAACAATAACAAGCCTGAAATCGGGAATGTTTTACAAGAAGCTTTAACAGTGCGTGCGTCTCTCTTTTAAAGATTGTGAAATCAAACGCAGAAAGCCAAAATTTTATTGCAATTCTTATCGCTGGCATTCTGAATTATCGCAAAGTTTAATGTCTTTCCTTTCAAGTAATTTATAAGATATAAGCTTATCACTGACAATAAAAGCTATTGACGGTCTAGCTAGAAACAATTGGATTTTCTCTTACCGATGAAGTTTGTACACGTTTACAGTCAGTCAATATATCAGATGCAGCCAGATTTTTTTTCTTCCGATCTTTCCGTATGAAATTTTAAAGTTATTTCCCTTAAAAGAATGTATATATTCTTTGAATATTAGTGAGTGCTACTACAAGTAAATGTTGTTTAAAAGATCAACCTAGGTTCTCAGTCTCCATAAACGACAAACAAAATAAATAAGAAATAGTTAGGTATTCTTAAAAGCTTGATACTTTTTTCATTCCCTTGTTCTATGCACTCTTCTGAGTCAAATACATCCTTTGAAGTTCGCAATTTTGGAGATTTTTTGCAACCCTTAGCACGGGCCACACTGTCTATCTTTATTTTTTCGCTGTTTCCCCACAGTTATAATTGCAAATTTTTTTCCACAGTCATCTAAAGAGTTTTTTTCATTGTTTAAACGTGATCAAAAGCAATTGCACATCAAAAACTGAAGTTACCCATTCAATCAGATTGCGCAGGAAGACATCTGCACAGAGAATGAACTCAACATTATCCCAGTGTGAAATGATCAGAAACAGACAAACATTACACCAATTCATTCTGCTAATACATCTGGAAAATTTAAAA
This sequence comes from Metallyticus violacea, assembly GCA_030762175.1. NCBI lineage: Eukaryota > Metazoa > Arthropoda > Insecta > Mantodea > Metallyticidae > Metallyticus > Metallyticus violacea. The sequence continues at coordinate 134,403,455 of CM060831.1, forward strand.
TGTACAACTATATTAATGCTTCCAAATTTCCTTTCTAGAATAAAAGCATATTTAAATGCTATCATGGATAAAATGCCTACTACTTCTTAAAGTCTCATAAGTGGAAGTTAGGATTATAAGTAATATAATAGTTTAGTTTATATTTTCATCGCTGACGCGGTGTTTTACATATGGGCTAGTAGGCGCACCGCAGCCGCGCCGTATGTTCTTCAGCTCCGCTTACCTCGTGCTTGAACGCAGCTTTCTGAACCGATCTCTCGATAGTGCAAGCTGATCCATTTGCGAGTGGATAAAATGTAAAACATTTACTTCTAAACTTCGCATTTTGAAACCTGGTGTGTACAATATTGAGAGATGGGGGATTTCTCAGAAAGCCATAATAGTGATGCCATTCAGCCCCTGTCCGTTGTAACACCTGTGAGTTTTTTTTTTTTTTTTTTTTTTGAAAAGTTTGAATTATTTTTAATTTCAGATCATCAATATGTTCCTGGATTTCTTTCCCAAGTTGTGGCAACAGAAACAAATGTAACATATCCAAATACATTTCATAGTGTACTGTCTTTTTCAGCAAAGAAGAATGGTCCACTTTATTACGGCTCATTTCACACCATACGTTAACTGTTGGACTTATTATGTTTCAAGCTCGCACGACACATGTGGATCTTCCCTTGCCCAAATAATACAGTTGTGAGTGTTTACTCTCCCGCTGACATGTCTGTAAACAGTCATTTGTTCAAAAAGCTGTCATCATTTTCAATCCGTTGGCACATCATGGATACAAAATTGAAACGAGCTTCATGTTTCTCATCGCGAAAGGCTTGTAGCCATTTTAAGTGATATGGGTACAGTTTAAGATACTTTTGAACAATACGCTGACAGCAGGTATATGATACATTCATCTCTGCTGACAATCGTCTTAAACTGTTCATAGACCTCCTAGAGATAAAGGCTTTCCCTGCTGGTTTCGCCTGCGACCTGCTGCTTGTTTTTTTTAAACACATAGCCTGTTTCTATGAATGTTCGATACGAAACCATTTATAGTATATTAGGCATACTATAAACTTCCAATTAATTTTGAACGTGTTTAACGCACTTAAAGCTAGCATGCCAAAGAACGCATTACGCTCGCTGTTGACCATGTAGTAGCCATTTCAATAATCTACGATTTTCATTTGTCATTATGGATCGTTGATTTTCATTCTTGCATATGCGGAAACTCCCATCTTATAAGCAAAATATTATCATCAAGAAATGTCTAATTATTATATTAGCTTTTATAATAATATTTAATATTATCCATAACCAAACAGATCACCATATATAATACTCATTCGCGAAGATTATTGACTCTAGGACAACGCATTTTTGTACAAAAGTTATTTTTAAAATGAATTGCTTCTTTTCAGAACTGCAATTTACGATATTGCGTATAGAATTGAACCCTTTGTACGCAAATGTGTTTTCTGGCCTATTTAAAGAGAGGACAATTCCAGAATGTTCTATAAGATAAGACTGTACTTATATAGAAGTTTTAGAGCGGCTGCAGCACGCCTAGTACCTTTGCAAGGACTATCTGTTGCTATGTGCCAGATCCCTGTTTCTTTCCTCCTTTCATCCATACTCTAATCCACACACCCATGTCCTTTCTTTTGATTAGCGTGGAAGCGTCTAGCATGACGTCAGAACTTTAATCTGGGCTTACTACGAACGCCTCTGACTACAGAGAGGAGTAGCAACTTCGAAGGTGAAGACATTTTAGGGCAACTATTCAAGATTCTTAGGGTCGGTTCTTACTCACGCTTCACCCACTAACAAGGTGTTTGTATACATTATTTATTATCCATTGTAACTAATTTAGGGATTTTATTATATTATACAGAATGTATCTAAATTCCCAATTCAGGGCTTGAAGTGGAGACCGTCATTGCGCCAAAGATCTGTGCACATTGTGTATGTAGTTATTGTTGCATTGCTTCTGCAACCACTCACAAGACGGCTCGACTTGGCAACCACCTACACTGTACCTGCGTATCATGTTTCACGCTTACCAACTCCTGGTACCCGCCGCTGCCATAACCCATGCAGGAAGTTCTTTCTCTTATTCCACTCGTAAATTCCACTCTTCATGTGGCCCATATCCAGCGGAGTCAAATACGGCGAACTTTGCAGCGGTATTAAACAATGGCAACGGTGTTTTAATGAAATACGTTTTATTTATTTTTATGGGAGATGGAACACAATTTGAGTGTATAAAATATTTTACATAAACTATTGCACTAGACTAATAAAGCTCGTCCACTTAATACTTTTTCCAATTCTAACTACCGCTTTCCACTGACATTGCCCCAATGAATACTCTTGCAAAAACTGAATGGTGCCACAAAATTGCAAAGTAAATAAACATGGTCTACGTGACTTTTTTCATGTAGAATCAACTCAAGCGGTTGGCTTCTTCCCTTGAAGAGGTTATAAGCCTGTCTTTTCATCCCTGCAGTCGCCAAAGGTTTTATGGTGCCTATCCTGCTTAAGGAATTGTATAACAGAATAGCAATAACATTTTGCTCAAGAATTCTTTACAAATATTGTTACAACAGGCTATAGAAATTTCCAGGTCAGATTTTATGGCTGGGGGTAACTTTCTGCACATTTGCGAGAAAATAACATTTTACACATAATAACTGAACACTTGTACAGGAAAATGACATTACACGTGGTTATAACGAAGTTACATAAAATTATAGGCTATAGTTAATCTAATTAAATATGAGAGTGGCAGCTCATAATAAATACTGCCTCAACTTGCAGACCATTCAATGGGGTAACCACGACCTTTCCATCCTTGTCCGAGATGACCTCGAACAGCAAGAGAAAAATGACATTTGTAGAAGTACCTGCTGCAGACAAATCAAGTAAGCGTCGCCCGTGAGATGGGGTAGCCCAATCACACGACCGTCCAGAAACCCTGATGCAGACTGATTGTGGGGGTGTTTAGTTTTTAGCGGGGTTGTTGGTTTGGTTTTATTTACGGAGGCTCTTTAACATCTCAGGTCATCAGCGTTTCATTCGATTCAGGGCGTGAAACGGCAATAAATTTTGCTCAGAGGCTTTTTTTTTTTTCAGGCTTGAGGTTCTTTTAGGTGCCGTAAATCTACGACACGAGACCCACGGCTTTACTTCCCTTCGGAAGGAAGTCATGCTTAGGATGAAAAATCCATCGACCTTGGCCGAGATTAAACCCGCGATCTTGGATCTACGAAGCAAATACTACACCACCAGAACCGATTTGTAGCGGGGAAACGATTTGCTCTCGGACATAGGTCCCTTTTCAAAATGTTACCTACTTGGCCCCCTCTAAAAGCTTTGTAAGTGTGTAATGGGAATACAGATACACCCTGTATACAATTTTCAGGTTTAAATATATGTAATTGCAAGCACGTTTTCATATTCATATTTTGTGTCACTTTCTAACTTTGTTTTAACATTAGATATATTTGTTGTTCGAAAGGCAAACATCTGGTGATATTAATATCCTTTCTTCTACTTTTGTTATTAATGTTTTACGACATTTTCTTATTGTGATTTATCATTACATTTATTTAATATTAAAATAGAAGGCAAGCAAGAGCTAATAATATTTTTTGTTAGTTTTATTGTGCTTTGCCATTAAACTTTTGAACTGTGCGTGCCTGCAGTAATATTTAATGTTCTTGTTGAGTATTGTACGCTTAATTATTTGCTTGTTACAATAAATGTACATTTTGGACAGTTCTTCTCCGTAAATGTAAATACCATTCCCGGCCATATTTAGGATGCTTTACTGGACCTTTTTCTAAATTTGACTTGATGCACAGGCGTTAATGGGAGAATGCCAAGTAACATCTTGTATTAATGATAAATAATTCCAATAATTTTTTTAAAAACGTGTTTTTTTTAAAATATTTAAATTATTTTCTACTTTTTAGTCTTGTGTGCATGTAATTTTGAAATCAGTATTAGACATCTCGATTAAGTAACGTTTGGATTTGGATTTTGTTTTATCTTGATCACATCTAAAATAGAAAATTGTTTTATCTACTCCAATGATATATCAAAACAGTTGACTAATTATTGTTTTTTTTAATTAAAAACAAAATACAGAAACACAAAGTTAATTTTGATAAAATATTTTATTTCAATATTAAATACATTTGTACCAGATCCTCAATATAGAAATCAAAATCTTTGATGATATATGAGTATTATATTAAATATAATACTCATTCACTACTTATTTACACAGTTGAAATTATTAATACATTATTAATACACACGTTACACATTAACACTAGCGCAATTGAATTTATATAATTAAATCAGGTTTATTAATGTTACTTGTAAGGATTTAATAGTGAGAATTTAAATTTGATGTTTTTATTTGAAAAGTTGCCATGGCGTCTGCATTGTTATCAAAACATTTAGCGTATCGTTGCGTGTCATTAGCGAGTCGAGAAGAACGTTTTTCCATCGTCTCAGTTGATTGCTCTTGAGCCATGCGTTTCTTGGAATTTGCGCGCTGTTTATTTGAATAGTTGCCACGGTGACTGTATTGTTATCAAAATATAGCAAAAAGAATTCTAATAATTTTAGATTCAAATAAAACGTTGAAATTAAATATAAACCAAGTTACACTATAATTTATTTATTGTATTGATAAATATAATGCAGTCAACATAGCCACTGTTTTGTTTTTAAATAAAGATTATATAAATTTTATATTTTTATGCGTTATAAACGAAACTACAGAAATGTGTTCTTACTATTCAATCTTACATTTTTTAAAACCTTCGTGTTTGATATTGCGCTGTTTTACTTTCAAAACTGCGGAGATATATTTTCGAATCATTGAACCATGATAATTACTGTATTATATTGTATTGTCATACATTTCCGACCTATGTGCAAATTATCACGTCTCTATCTCATTTAGAAGTACATGAAAAATTAATTACAAAATTCCACCCGAACAGACAAGAAAGCGAGTTAATAAAAACGTTTGAAAAAAAAAAAAAAAAAAAAGGAAAGAATTAACAGCGCATTTGGCAGATAGTCAGCACGTAAAACAGCGTGAGCGGACAATGTTAGTAACTAAAGACTGAGAAATAGCCAAGTGTTTATAATGCTCACGTTGCAAAACAAAGGCGAGCCCAGTGATGAACATGTAGGAAGTAAAGTGTTTTTTACATGTGTCATTCAATGCACCGTCAAAAATCAGTTCTTTAGATGCGACTTTAATAGTTGGGAATCTTTACGATTTGTAAAAGAGTAATCCAAATTAATGTCCCGGAACTTGCTTATGTCTGATTGGGAAAAATAATAGACATTTTATTATTTGTGTATTTTGAGTGATTACATTTTCTTTCTCGTCCGTGTCTATGATAATGGTAAAATGCTGAAGGCTGATTAAATACTTCTTTCCTATAGGGGTAGTTGACACATCCGATTATTTTGTTAATATTATGTAAAGCACAAGCAATTATAGCAGAAATCTTCTTCAGTAATTTAACTTCGTTATTTCATTATATTGTTAGCTCTGTTGCAACGTGTTAATTACAAGATTTGTACCAGCTAATCAAATTGTAAATTATTTTTAACAATTTAAAAATCCAACCTCCAAGCACGCATTATCCTAGTCTCCTATTCGTACCTTGTAGCAACCGATAAGCCAAGGAATGTGAACTTATGCATCATACAGGAATATCAACAAGCAATGAGATAATTGCCATAAAGGGAAGGGAAAAAACCGCAAAGTAGAGTGGTAGTAGAGCGTGGAAACGATTAACGGACCTCTTGAGTTAAGCTTGGAAAGCTCCCATTCTGCTTTGTGCTGTTTTTCAGCGAACTGAGTGTCCCTCATCGACGAGTGACATCACCAAAGGAGAGGCCATTGGGCGGACAAGCATACACTGACTCGTTCCTGCCAGTGTAACAAGCGCACTACAACTAGGTCCCAAACAAGAACTAATGCTAAGAAACCATTAAAGTAAGGTATGGGTGGTAATAGCTATTTTCCATCATGGATGTGGTTAAAAACTTCCTCTTCATCTTTGACTGTTTATCCTCCTCCTGAGTTAGAACTTACAAGCCAAAATCCGGGTCACAATCGCCCCCGGAAAGTTAATTACCTCTGAATTTGCATACAATCACATTAAAACACACCATAAACAGAAAGGCGCAAACACACACACACACACACACACACACACACACACACACACACACACACACACACACACACACACAAATGGAATGAATATGATTGGCGAAATGAAAGGTGACTCAATGGCAGAAAAAATTAATCTAGTATTTATTTTTTTCTAAAAACGAACTGAATAAAACCACAAAAATCTCATAATCAGTCAGGTCAGCCGACCGCAATACAAATCCTAAGCTTATCGATTGGTGTTATAAACACTGGTGCAAATTTTTCCTCTGACGGGAGAATTTCCTATGACGATGCGGAAGTTGCCTATAGAATTAACAGACCAAGAGGTTTTGGGTACGGAATCTGCTGCGGTGGTTCAGAGTCTGATCATTTACAGATAAAGTAGCACATCAAGTGTGGGAGAAAAAAGAAAAAATGGTCGCACGTTTTTACTGTTACAAAGCAATGCTCCACTTGAGACTTTTTGCTGCAATTTTTTTTTATTTAAAAGGGTCAGAGGGCAATTGCATCTACCTATTCTCTAGACATTTTCTTTTTCTGAAAGCGAAGTCATTGCAGCATGATTAATGAAGGTTGTTGAAGAAAAGATGTACGTTCCAGATGTTTGAGATAATAGATAATTGTGTAAGCGTTGGTGGATCGCGCGAGTGGCTCAAGCGGTAATGCTCGAGACTAACATTTGGAAGGTTCCGGGTTTAAACCCGTTGGGGCCGACCGTCTGGGATGGATTTTTACTTTCCAAGAATTTTCCACTCTCCCATTTCTCACAGTTTCATTGAGTTGGTTCTGTTACAGGATCGAAAGTGTCAGGGCAAGGTGGGCTGGTGCGGTGTGACGGTAACTTGCGCTGTAGAAGTTTCTGCTCGGCCTGGTATGAAAGCTGTCCGTTTGAGGGGTGGAACTTCTGGGAATTCTGGTCATTCCGTCCTCTCCGATGTGCCTCACTGATGGCGCAGGGCACAAATAGCCAGTCCTTAAATTGGCCGAATTGCCTTCTCCATCCCTAACAACCCAACTCAATCCAATCCAAGTTTCGGTGGAAAGTGTCAGATGTGGTTTGCGGTTATAGTTAATAAAATTGTGATTATAGGTGTGAGAAACATCAGCAATTAATTGAGGTCGGGCAAAACGTTGTCTTATTCCGTTTTGGTGACATTTGCATTTCGTAGGCAAGAAGCTTTGACCTTTGAAAGCAGTGACAAACTGAACCTGAAGAGGTTCTGCAACGCGAAGAAGAATTACTGCACTAGATGTATAGCACGTCCCACTTCTTAGTGAAAAACAGTTTCTCTCTCTAGGATTTTAATTTACGAGCCTGCAAATTTAGCCGGAAAGCGCTAAGCTGGCAGCCCTTTCTCATGTCACACCGCTCGACGCATATATCATCCCGCTTTACTTCGCCATTTACACACAAGTACAGCGGCACAAGCCCCTACTTCTGGTGTCGCTTGCTCTGAAATGAATAGTTAATTGCAATGATGTTCTCATCTAGTTCGATGATGCACGCAATCGATATTTCGTTTCAGTCTATAGTCATGCGTTTCGAGCATGAAGCTGTTTTGCTCACAGTATTTTTACCTCAGCGGTGATTCTAGTCAAATGAAAACAAATGCCGCGCGGAATTTATGCACGTAGCCCAGAAGTGGCGACAGTAATGGGAGGAAATATGGAAAACATTGTTAAATCTTATGACCTACTTTGTTTATTTGTCCCAGTACGAGGATTTATGCTCCTTCTTGTCCTCCACGTTGCCAATTTAACTCACGAGTTCCTAAATAACCCACTTTTCCTTTTTAATAAAACTTAAAGTTATAAAAAAAGTATGCATTTTTCATTCCTACCGTTTCACCATCCACCGGCTCGCAATGTTTTGATAAAGCTTCGTACAGCTATGGACAAAAATATGCTCACCAGATAACACTGCTGTCTACACCTCAGAAATAACAACTATCGCTTTGACCAAGTTACAAAAAATCCTTCATAAATCGGGTTTTGTAGTACTTTCGCATTAAAATTATTATAAACTTTTATTATAGTATGCTTTTTCAAAATCCTTTGGGAAATATTGTCCCTTTTTCTATTATTAATGTGTATATATTGTTATAAATAATTAGTATATTTAATGTGCCTTTTCTCAAATACTATGAACTAATTCTTGGCTATTTTTAGTTGGGAATAAAATGAACCATTGATCATATGTTATTCAAAAGTTAAAAAAAATATTTACCAATATTTTTAATAGTTACTCACTTTTTAAAGGATGTGTTGCTCAATACAGATTTATAAACGAGTCTGTATATGTTAGTGTACATAAAGAAATATAAAACATTAACGTCATTAAGATGTGAATAATTTTTGAGAAAAGGTATATTACATGAGTTGTAGAAAATGGAATCAACAAAAATGCTACATTTTGGGATATAATTTTGCTTTCTGATACTATTATTAATCTGCCGCTCTATAATTATGTTTTTCCTCGTCCTCTTCGGCCATTGGTATTTTTTTATTTTCTTTCTTGATGGATATTTTTATTATTTTGAAATCTGCCTGTCAAATCCTTGTTTCATCCAGTTTTTGCATTGTTTTTACACACCCAGTCTAAGGAATAATTTCCATTTCCCTTAGAACTTTACTATTTGTTATATTCCCATCAATGAAGCAAGCTGCCTCTCATTAACATATCGGCTAAGGTGTAAGGGCATCTACTTCAAATCAAGATATCCAATCTCGTTTACATTTTAGGTTTTCCCATGTTATCACTTTTTCACAAGTTCTGGGTTGCAGATATCTCTATAAAATGGTCGTTTATTTTAATGCAATGCATCTCCGTGTTCGGAAACACATACCTAAAAAGACATTAGAAGCTAGACGGTCAAATAGAAAATGCATTGAGTTATGTATAAATGTGGCTTTGTGACGCAGCCATTTAAAGATTTAATTTGGAAAACAAGTACGCAGCAAAATTCAGTGAAGCATTATTATAAAAAGTATATTTTTACGTTTTAATGGCTTTTAATTTCTCATAAAATTGTCTTGCGCTTTTAAATTCAGAAATTTAAGTTTTTTTCTATGACATTTACTACTGTAAAAATTATAATTAAATGTCTTGTTGCACCTGGTATACCCATTTTATTAATTCTTCGTAACTTAAATCATTTCAGCATCCAGGTACACTTTACTTAAAAATATTTTACCCGCGGAGAAGAATATTGGTTGCATTGTTATTATATCAATTAAAAATGAGAGGGATAGATTTTCCAAAAATTTACGATTTATCAAAAAAAAAAAAAAAAATGTGCTAAATGCTTTCTTATATATAATAAAATAATGAAAACGCCATTATTATCTCAGAAAGTTTACTGTGTGATACAGAAGTTTGAATATTGTAGGATAGTGGGTTTTGAGAAAAAGTACCTAACTAAACAAAGGCAAAAAAAAAAATGCACAATATCGCCCTGAGCCTCCATCTTAATGCTGTAGAATATAACTAACGTTCAGTACAATTTAGAATATAAATATTAACAACTCTAGTTCTTAAAGCTATTTTACACCTAGCTATTACAGAAAATGAATTTAATTTTCTCTTTCGGCTCATCTGAAAAGAAGAATCTGCTTGTGATCAACAACAACAATAATATAACAATAATAATAATAATAATAATAATAATAATAATAATAATAATAATCCACACATTTATTATCATTCCTCACAAAATATACAAGTATAATCACAGCAACAGCTACTTATTTTAGTATATAAGCAACTTTTAAACACCTAGGCAATGCTAACTGATAGCCTTCCACTAAAGTGACTATTATTCGATCCGAGCAGTAGGTTTTCTCCAATTACTGCAGTTTCCCTACTGTTCACCATATTCTCATAATCATTTTAACCATCTACCGCAAAGTGGTCCGTGAAACTTTGGTGCGCGAGTTAAAACTGAACTATATCAACGACCTCTGTCACCCGAGCACGAATCCAATGCCGTTATTTGTGAGCAGTATTTGGACACTTCACGTTACAAGCTGGATCAAATGGATGTGCTGCTAGTGCTGCACTATTGAAAAGAATGTCCCTGCTGCTGCTGGAGGAATATCTTGCTGCTGGAGCATTATGTTGCTCTGAGGGAATAAGGGAATCTCTTTTCTAGCAGCTGGCCAGTCCCGAGTAACAGCGGAGAGAGCCGAACTCCTCAATTGAAAGAGAACCGGGAGCTTTCTTTTGAGAAATAATAAGACTCTTGCTCCTAGCGCTCTTATTTCAATTCGCAACTAATTCATATACACACACACTAACCTAAGGCTAACCTCGGGCGAATCCTAGAAACCGGTGGACGCAGTGCTTTAGCGAGTAAATCATTGTAATTGTGACAAATCTCCTTTACTCTGGTAAAAATAAAAATAAAAAATGCATGAAATGATAGTACTAAAACCTGCAATGAAACTTCACAAGTGGAGCACAGTACTTTAACCATCCACATTACTGCGCCGTTGATTTCGAAGTCTTATTATCTAGCTAATAGCTGTGTCACACCACCTTCGGCTCTTTCCGCCGGCACTCGGGCATCCAGGAGATTCCTTATTCCCTCAGAGCAAGATATTCCTGCAGCAGCAGCAAGAACATTTTCAGCAGCGCAGCACTAGCATTCGATCCAGCTTGTAACGTCAAATTATTTAGACATTGTGATAGTTTTAAAACACTTGCTAATATCTGTAATAAATTTGATACGTGGCGCGTTTGCAATATGTGGACATTTAATGGGTTAATATTCAAAATTTAGGTGCTACACTGCCTTACTGCATCTACGTTTATATATTTTTAATGATTTTGTTTCTGTTTTAAGAGTGGAATTTATATAACCATTGAGTAAAGCAATTAACTAACCTTAACCTTACTTCCACCATTATCTATTTCCTCCTGTCCTATAATAGTTCATGAAACTTGAAACTTTTATTTAAGGAGAAAAAGAAATAGTTAACTAGAGTACCTTTATGCAATCTTGGTTTATCGTGAACCACAGAACAGATAAACTAAATGCTTAGAGATTTTATGCAACGGTTGAAGCTGTGGTTGGCTGATACGAGCGCTTTGTGCAGTCATTAGAACATTTATTTATTTGGTTTATTTATGGACGCTCTTTAACAACTTTGGTCATTAGTATCATTTTTCAATTCAGTGCGTGAAACTATCGATAAAACTTGTTCAGAAGCCTCATCTTTCAGGTTTTTCACACCCTAAAAAAATTCATCGACCCTGGTCGGGCTTGAACCCGCGACCTTGCGTCTACGAGGAAAATATGGTAATCACTAGACCACCAGGACCGAAATAATTAGAGAAAATGTATATCATAACGACGAACACTCAAGCGATGCTATGCATTCTATTCTGTTGGCTTTAAGAAATCTTTGATGAATTTTGAATGGAACACTGAAAAATCTTCATGTGAGCGATTCTACAGAAAATGAAACGTAAAATTAAATCCTAAACTTTTTAAATTTAAATTTTTTTTTTTAATGTAAGGACTATTTTTATTCATAAAATATAACGTTCCTTAGTCCAACAGTTTTCATGAAAAAATTCGCCAATTACCGAAATTTATTAAAAATTTTCATGAAAAAATTCGCCAATTACCGAAATTTATTAAAATTGTCTTTTTATAGAGACAAAGCCCTCGATTCCTTAAAATGCCAAAAATCTGAACAATAGCTAAAGGATTAGAAAAAAGTAACGTTTTATCCTATATTTAGCACTTTCCTCATAAAGGCAGCGAGAAATATAAATATGGCAAAATTACAAATTATTTAGATATGTACACCAGGGTTAAAGAGTATAGGGAAAAAATTATTTCATACCTAGAAGTAGGGTTTTTATATCTTTGTTGAATATCGACAGGAATTATCAAACTTATTACACCATCAAGTTACAGTAGTAAAACTTAACTTCTCGATGGGCCCCTCAAGACCATAACATGGATACAACTATACAGACCCGCGTGTTCCAACAAATATAAATGAATGAAATTATTTTTATGTGAGTTCTTGACATTTTTCTCACACACACACACACGCACACGCACACACACAGAATTTTATTTTACTGTTTTCTATGGGGAAGTTACTCAAACTTGCCATTATGTACCTGTTTACATTTTATATCAATAAACCTTTATATCAACTTTAATATGAACTTTTGGGTATATGTTCTTGGAAATTGTTGATTTCCACAACACACAATAAACTGATTGCATTAAAACAAGAAAACTAATGGTCTTAAAGAAAAACTAGTTTCATATATGTCTTAACCCTTTTAAATATGATTTTTTAAATGCAATACAAATTTGCACGTATGCTTGGTCAATAACAATTTTTTTAGTGCTGCTACACATTTTTATATATTGTTTACTTTCAGTATAGTCTTGCTTTGAGAAGCTAGTCAAATGCTCAGGAAAGAACATTGTGAACAAGGAAATTATATGAAAAATAAAACTTTATGAACAATGTTTGTAAGCAGTAAAAATTGTCTGGTTATCTTTAAAGTTATAATGTGTGCCGTTGAGGCGCGGATATAGCATATCCACCCGTCGGAGTAGGTGAAATTCAGGCTATTCCTTCCTTAATCCAATACGATAAGGCGGGGGAGAGCTGGAGAACAGTGCGCGTGGCTTGATTACACCCATATACACTCTGTGCTTAAAATCCTATAGAGTGAATATATCGTTTCACCAGCGTGGTGTGAATTTGTGTCAACTCCCAGGACTATGTGCTGAACAAATATCAGTTCACAATGAGGACAGACCGGCCCTTTTCACTTTTTATCGCATTATTTGCTGATACCCAATGTATCGTTCTACATTGTTAAATTATGTTGGTCCCATTAATTATTGGCACTGTATGCAAAGCTAATGAAACGTGATCTGCTCACCAACAGAGCAAGATGTTGCGAAACAGAAGCAATAACTTGTAATTATTATTATTGTTAAACTTAGAAAATAACCTTCAATTTAAGAAATAGTCCTCTTCTAGCTACTTCTCAAAAATGTTTTTTTTTATTTAAAAAAAAGTGTAATACTTCTGTTTTCAATTCTGCTTCCTGTGATAAATTGACTTACGTAGCAATATGATTTTTATAACGTTTTAAAATTGAAATCCAATTGTCTGATGACCAACGCGACGGCGGGGGACTGCATCGGGCGATACGGTGTCGCTCAAGGCCAGCCGTGCTACACTAGAGTCGGGGTAGACGTTTTTGGCAACACTAGTTGGGATAGAAATACTGGTGTGGCAGTCTAATAAACTCTAATGCACTTAAAGGTTATGTGCTCACCAGATGCGGCCCGTCAATAATGGCAATGTGGGCCCAGCCCCTCCCCAAAGAAAATGCCATAATTATTTACTATTTTCTCTTTTCCTTATCAATTTTAAAACAAAAAAAACAGTTAAATATAATCGATTAGCTCTTCTCTGCAGTAGTAGCGGTGTATACGGGTACTCCGTTAGCGAGGGTAGCTCATTGGCCAGCAAATATTTACAAGGACTTTCTTAGGAACCATATGATGAGGGATTACTGACCCCATGCTTGACTATTAGCGGTGGTTTCCTCGCTGTTTGTCGTTACATAAAAAGCGTATCTGTTTTGTGGCAGTGAATAAAGTAGACATTTTATTAAAGACTCCATTTTCGTGTCTAAAATAAAGTTGAAAGTGAAACGATATGGACCAGACCTCATCAACTGAAAGTTGTAGGAGATTACTCACCAAGACGGCACAGTTTTTTAGGTTAGAAAAACATCTTGGCTGACAGCGTGTGAAGTGTGAAACGTATATCTATAGGAATGATATTAAAAACATAAAGGGGAATTTCGTTTCTGTATAGGCCGATGAAACGACAGATATGCATGTCAATTATTGTTGTGATATTACGACACATCAGTGGGGAGTAACCCAGTTGAAAGGTTCATAAAATTCATTGCTGTTTCTGAATTGACTGCATATTGCTTAAGCTGTAGGTACTTTAACAGCTGAATTAGAAGAGTTCCTTATAGCACAAACACACAATGATGCTGCAGTTATGGATATAGGAGAGGAGTGCAAGTCTTGATAAAAGAGACCTTCCACCACGCCATTTGTGTGCCATGCAGTTACGCCCCTGGCCCACCCTTCTACAGGGGTCACGAGCCGCCACTGGTTCTCGCCCATGTTAAGTAAGATGGTGGTACACCTTTCCTTCATTCACCACACATTTCTGGCTTCTGTAATTAAATTATTCATTAGCCTTCTTAATTTGAAAGTTTATCTCTTTTTAATTCGTCTAAAGTGTATGGATATTATTAATTAATGAATTACTATGTACGGAGGGTATACAAATCATAACACTTGTGGAATAGAATAATTAAGCAGTATTCATCATTTTTATTCTTAGCAAACTTTATTCTAGGATTATCACATGCTACTTTTTCCACTGTTCAAATGATGCTAAGTGCGTGAGTAAAGGCGAACGTAGCAGTTCGGAAAACCTCGCCCCCCGTCATATGTAATATTTCATCGTCATCACCATATCTAACAAAATGATTTGTTAGTAGAACCCTAAAATAAGTTTCTTCGTATTGCTATTCCACATGGATGGAGAATGCAGTGAATCTGCCATATCTCATGAGTCATTAATTATGTACTTTTGTATCTCACTGTCCTTTTCATCAAGGAAAATCTAGCCCAGCATTTAAGATTTAAATACACATGTAATCATGTATTCCAAATTGTTACATTTTGCTTACTTATGTTCTCAGGATAATTATCCTAAAGGACATATAATTCTTGATTTCGGTTCTCATATATGTGGGCGATGTTATCATAAGGGATGTTACGAGGAAAGTGAAATTCGTTTTCGGTGAAAAAGTTCAAAAGTTGTGCTACGGCCTTGATTCAGTTTACTCTCAAGTTCATAGCGAAGGACTATATTGTGTGCTTACGCATTGCTGGAAAGGTTATAAACATGAACTGGAAGCACCAATATGTGCCGTTTTTGCACATGTTTCCGCTGTTGCTAATACTTTCCCAACCCTTCCGTACTTCTCCACGTGTTTACTGGTCTTTCGTCCCCATTGGTTACGGCAGGTGCAGAAAATTTTAGAAGTGTGTGATGTGAACTTTCTGTGAAGGTTCGCTTCTCTCCCCCTCTCTCTGTTGCTGATAGCGAATACAATTCCGGTGAATAGATGTGTCTTTGTTCTAAGTAAATAGTTTCGACGTCTTCTCCACCGATCCAGTGACCCAAGTATTATAAGATTTGTAAATATTTCATTATTGTGTTATTAATGATTTTAACGTTCTCTTTATGTTCCTTGTATTTTGCTTATGTAGTGGAAACCTGCATGGTAAATCCACATTCTTGAAATTATTGTAACTTGAGGAAAGCACCAAGTCTTTAATTTTACTTAATAGGAGAATTCAAACTGTTTTAATCTGTTGTTTCAAATCACAGAAAGGAAATAATGCATGTTATAACTGGTATTAATTTAAAGGTTCTTGCTTCTAAAAGTTATATTGCTGTTGTAGTTTTACACGAACACAAGACCGCCACGAGTGGCCGAGGTCGTTAAATCGCGGTCTCGTGAGCGGGAGGTCTGGGGTTCGAATCCCGCCAGGACCGCCCTCCCCGACTGAGGGTTTTTCCAGGTTTTCCTCAGTCCTCATAAATGGCAAATGCCGGGGAAGTACCCTAAACTTAGGCCTGGAACGTTTCCTTCCTAAAAAAATCCTTTCCCAATATATCATTTCATGTATCACCAGTGTCCATCGCCTGTGGTGCCTCTGTAGCAAAAACACTATTCATTCATTCATTCATTCATTCATTCATTCATTATTACGAACGCAAGTTTTCAGGTTGCATATAATTTTGCACGTGAATTTATATATCTGATTTATTAGTGAATAAACTAAACTATACCTGGAATTTAATATTCTCCCGTAATAGAAAGTAACCTTTCTACGGTCACGTCCTGGAGATGTTTTCCCTTCCAGCATGCTTCCAAATTTAATCTTGTTCGAGCATTAGCGGGAGGGAGTCAAATTGGATGCAATAATTAAAAGCAGAAATGGGTGACAGGTTTCAAATTAATCATAAGGACGAAATGCGAAAGCAACGCCCTTTAACAATCAAATTGAACCTGGAATAGATGAACGCCTATGTAGTTCAATGATAGTGACGTCACCAGTAGGGGAGTACGGCAAGAACGTGTACAAATTTCGTTCGGCGCGTTAACAGAAAAGTACTGCACTTTCAGCTCAAGCACAAGAAGGCGTAAACGATCCAAGTTTGCAATGTTGTGGGTTACTGGTTTTAAAAATACAAATAAATTAATGAAAACGTGAGTTTTAAAATTTAAAGTGTCAGTATTTTCCCCAAAATTCCTCAATTTAACTTAGTAATCAAGTATTATGAAAACGTCTGTATAAATAAATAACGCCTAAAAACACATTTAGCAACAAAATATTAATTTTGTCAAATTATGGTCGTGAGAAGATTTACGAATGTAGATTAGAATCGCCTCAAGTAAAACGCATACTGCAAACTAGCCGCGGTATTATAAAAGACACATGCATCCATCTCTCAAGCACTAAACGGCAAGCTCATACCAGAATTAAACACAGAGAAAGAGAATCACGCAAATGAGACAGTTTAAAGCATAAATTGAAACGAATGTGAGTACCGTTTTACAGAAATGAGGCAGTAACTCATGTCATTAGACAGGAGTTAGCTCTCGTCACTTTAGACACAGCCCCAAGGTCGTTCAACTTCCTCCATGCACTGCGACGTATTAAAGCCGTACATCGCGTGTCTGTGCATTGTGAGTTATTACCGGCCATAGCGGTTATTGTGTCTGCGTGAGTTCATTTTCCCTGCCTGCCTCCTCTGATCTTTGTCACCGCAAATGTCCTTTCCACAACTTTGTTTAAAACACTATAAAATGCATATACACGTCCTTTAGCTTAAATGGCTTATTCTTTCAAGAAAAGCATTTTAATACAGTCGGTTATAAGTAATCCAGGTCTTTAATTCCTTTGCTTCGAGGATGCGTGATAAGATGTTTTGCTGTTGCAGAGTTAGGCAGTAAGTTTACACCTATTATGCCTTATGAGTATTTACTTAATGTAAAAATATAGTTAGAGTCCAAAAATAATAGAAAATTTACCAACAAGCACAGTTAGCATTAAATATATAAATTGAAAATAGGAGATAACTTTAATGTTTATATATTCTTCATTTTTCACACAATGTTATAAATTCTGACAATCTTTATAATATCAAATGTGATTTTTGGCATTACCATGATGAGTTTGTTTTTCGTGGTTGTAGGTGAATAACATATTTTTGAACGTAAATAAAAGAGTGTTTTATTAATTTCTATTTGTGGAAAGGAATTATGTAACCTTTGCAAACTTTCGATTTTTGTTTTTAAACCAAAGTGTTTTAAGCCTGCAGGATTGTCAAATTATTGGCTATGGGGGCTATCTGAAGAAAAGAGCGTTCTGTGCAAACTTAAAGACAACTGTTATGTGGAAGGACACTGGCAGATATTGAGGAACAAAAATTCAGAACTTCATTGAAGAGATGCAGTTATTATGCAAGAAAAAATTGGTGGACACACACAGCATAAGGTATGGTAGTGGCCATGGATAGTGATAGATTGAAGGGGGAAAAAATCTTAGGTAATAACTTTAATAAGTTAATGCCATAATAGTTAAAATTATGTAGAAAATATAAGCAATTTGAAGTTACCTTTGACTTTTGAAAAACCCTGTAAAATATGAATAAAAGTTAATGCATTTAAACATTTGGAATAGAAACACATAGAAAAGTTCTTCTGGCATATACAAACTATAAATAATATAAATAAATAAACAAACGAAGATACTTAATTCATAAGATAAATGCTTTGTTATGGAGTTAATCTTAGAGAAAGAGACAGAGGGAGACAGAGAGAGAGAGAGAGAGAGAGAGAGAAGTGACACTGAACTTATAGTTTCCTAGTTGTTGTCTTAATGAGCCTTGAATTAAACTGCATTTGTTTTTACACATAGGTCATCTGTCCGCTAGAAAGTGAATTAAACATGAGCGACCAACAGATGTCGCGTTTACGCTCATGCAGTTCGACACCACCACTACAGTTGAAGCGACAATAAATAATATGAAGGGGGGGGGGGAAACCAGTAGAAACAAGCGCAATAAATTACAGCGCCAAAGTTGGTATAATGCGTGTTATTTCACGAGCATACTGTATTAAGTCAAGGAAAAGAACAGAGTTTAGGAAAGTCTCAAGGCATAATTAACAGCGAAGGGCTCCCAAAATAGTGCTACCTCCTTAGTACTCATATTGTCAATATCACAAATATTCTTCAATCAATGCAGTGGTTGAGCCCAGGTGAATGGTACGCCCGCAACACTGTCCTTACTTAGATTCGCCTGCTATTTCTTCCTCCTCATAAGTCATTAAAACATTTTATACAGGATGCTTCTCTCGCTAGAGGCCCCAAACTAGTTTATAAAAATGTATGTCAGTTAAGTAATTCCTTGAAATTTTATAAACACATACCTTTAACGATGCAAAACAGGAGGTGCTTATAATCCATGCTGAAAATAACCTTTCACATCAAAGCACACTTGAATGCATTTTTCAAAACTCTGAACAGCTTCTTTTAGATGTTCGATTATACAATGTTTATCTTTGCATACTTTTTCCTTCAATGGGTCTCAAAGGAAGAAGCCGGGAGGCGTTAGATTCGGAGATCTGAACGCATTTTTGTCGTGCGTCACATTCTTGAACACAAGACACAGATATGTTTCTTATTTATTTATTTATTCCTTTTTTTTTTTCCCCTCTGTGAAATTGAAATGTGGGAGATTTAAATCTTCGGAAAATCCCGACTCTCTTTTTTGACCAATTTCTGGAATGAACTCTTAGATGCTACACTTATTTCACCAAATTCAGTCTGACATGCTTTAAACGAACCTGTTTGCCTTATTTATTAACGAGGGAGCACGCCTTGTACAATTGTGTGCATTGTTAATCACGCGGCATTCGAGTCACCACTGCCGAGATGCAATGACGCGGAACAATGCTCAATGGGGGTTTCCACTTTTTATTTATTTTTTTTTTTTTTTTACACAATTGAAGGTGCATATACATAAAATTTTATAGACCTTGATTTGGGGCCTATAGTGAGAAAATCAACCCAATTTTCGACTAAATTTCAGGCCATTCATTTCCCCAATTATGAATAAATGTCATTTTATTTTTTTAATAAATACTTTAATTTATATGGTATGCTCAAACCAATAAAAGCTGTCAACCTATGGGGTCAACGAAAGTCGCAGAATCCATCCTAATTATTTTTAATATTATATTGATATCAATTGTAACATTTTAAAGAAATAATTACAAACGTGCTCAACTTGGAATTCACAGCACTGTTTTCTGTACCAGTTAATTTAAGGGCAAGCCTAGTCACGTCAGGTTTATTCCTGAAACCTTCGACACTCCTCGCCTCCTTGTGGAAAGTGAAATGAGCAGATTTAATAAAACAAAAAGCCGTGGCCCTCAAAGCCGGATATTATCTGACGTTATGTAAATGTCGTTAAAACTGGAGAATCAAATGTCACAATGTCAAGGAGGTGCCATTGTGAACCTTTTCTTTTTAGTTTCCTACCACTGACACCGATTTCTTTCAGAACACCTGTAAAAACTCTGAAAAGCTCTTTCCTTGTATTAAATGAGAAAAAGCATCGGTGAAGCTGTTAAAAGTCTGCTAAGTTACAGGATATCTGAGTGGATGGTAAAAGAAACACCCTTATCGCGTGGTACGCATTACTTGTTTTTGCTGCATATGATATTAGTGTGGGTGTTTTGTTTATGATGTGGCATTCATATTATTATTTAATGGGATGGGTAATAAATAAAACATTAATAAAAGAGAGTTAATACCCCAGCTATTATTGCACAAAATATTAACGTTACTTTCACATTGCGCAATGAGTTCATTTGAGTTGTGGGCCGACAGATTTAAAATTTGTGTTAATTGTTCTTCGTTAGTTATACTACTGCATAAATATAATATCGAAGGGGTTTTATGTACGATACACATGTAAAAAAGGATCCTTGCATAGAAATGGTGATGCAATTCGCAAGAAAATGTCCTGACAACCGTGTTCCGGATAGAGAAACTGTTAAAAAGTTACGTGAGACGGGAACTCTCAAAGACACACACACACACACACACACACACACACACACACACACACACACACACAAATACATTAAATGAAATCAGGAATTTAGTACGCAGATGCCGACATCTTTTTCAACAAAATTATAACCAGAGCCCGGAAATTAGGCAAAATGTTTTTTTTTTTTTCTAATAGTGTATATTATTAAGAGTCAGTGCTAGTTTTTACTGTGCCATTTTTGCCTATTTTCGCTTCTGTCGCCTATATTAAGGTTTAGAATTTCCCTCACTTTTTTGGGGGGCTTTTTTGATCATTATATGGCTTATTTCTGCGATTGTTTACGCATTTAAAAAGAAAATAAGGAATTTTAATATATCGAAGTGAAGAATGTTATATAAATTAAATGCCATCTTCATCCCACAAAAATATCTATTGAGAATGTTGAAATATATAGTTAATTCTTTTCAAACAGTCAAAAACTTTCTCCTCAACCATTCACTTAAGGCTTTTTAAATAGCAGAAACTTTATCAGTGAAAGGAACTCACAGTTACCTCGGGCATACAAATAAAAAAAGTACTCTCATTTTCAATAGTCCTGGCGAATGACCTTGTATCGATCTGCGGGAGTAAATTATAGGAAATTTGTGGTAGGGGTAACTTCTCCGTTGCATTAATTTAACAAACAATTGCAAGCGAGAAAGATGAGAGAGGCACAGCTGTGCAATAAACCGCCCCTATAATTGTTCGGTACGGAAGTAAGAGAGATACTAAACTGATTCCTCTATAAACGCATAAACAGAAAATGAACTCGACCAAAAGCACTGCACATTCTTTTCTCATTATTTGCTGACAATTCAGAACTACTTTACTTTGTCTTGATCAACATTTTCAAGATATTCTGAAAGGTGAATATTCTGATGTAACTTGTATGAGTCCTTCCGAAATAGCTTGTTTTAAATATGCTCCAATTATTTCAGTGGAAGAGGAAACTTCTTTTTCCATGATGAAAATTGCTCTCTATGACAAGCGGCTGACTATGACAGTTATACCTTGGGAAAAAAAGTCCTATTGTTTGTAACTAAGAAAAGTAAGTTTTGAGTAGTTCAATAACCTCAAATGCCTATTTTCAGTATATTAAGTGTTTTTTGCCTGCCTATTATAATTGCAATTAATTCCAAACTTCCTCTGAAATTTCCGGGCTCTGCTTATAACAGAGGTTAGTGTTATTAGTTTTAAAAAACAATAATATTT
Source organism: Metallyticus violacea (assembly GCA_030762175.1). Classification (NCBI taxonomy): domain Eukaryota; kingdom Metazoa; phylum Arthropoda; class Insecta; order Mantodea; family Metallyticidae; genus Metallyticus; species Metallyticus violacea. Next base: position 134,425,128 of record CM060831.1, read on the forward strand.
TTGCTTGCAGTAAAAATACGTATACTAAAAGATATAAATATATAAAAATAAAACAGAGTAGTAAAGTAATAAGCAGCGCATTCAGGTGGCCTGTAACTCAACTATCATCTGCTGACATGGTTTACTGTATTGCTAACGAAGCAATTGAATTAATATTTACTTTAAATTCGACTTCAACAATTTGGTACATATGTTTGAAAGTACAGTGAGATAATGAAAATGTTTATTTTATTACACTTAAATGAAATTTATAGAAATGTAAATTTAATTAAATATACAATTATATTAGTGACATTGCGAAATAATAAAATTAGGGGAACGAAACATTAACCAGATTATTTCCGAGGTTATGGATAAAATATTGCGATTTCATTAACGCTTCGCATTGCCACTGCCTTCCAAATATAGGGTAGTTCATATAAAACGGCAGGTTTTTACACAGCAGCTTTCTGTATATTTGATCATTTCGAATGGGGTTTCGTTTCAATGATGTGGGACTTAGGAATTTTGTTTTAAAGTTTGGTATATCTGGTTTATTGTTTATAAGAACTGGTGATAAAATTGTAAGGGAATGGCATATTGAAAAATACAATAAAAAGAAGAGGCAATTACTTTTTTGAGACTAGGATGATGGAAATTAAAGGATTGTTACGAACGGAGGATATTTGGGTACCTCAGCCCTGCTCAACACCCGGCCATTTGTAAGGTGAGATCAGGTGGGGGAGACACTGGACGGCCAGCATCTACCGCGGTGAGGTATGGACGTAGACAGGGGTCGTTAACCTTGGGTTGATGCCCCTTACCGGATGGCGGGGCAGACATCTTTCCACAATGCAAGCCTCCGTCACACCGCACACAGCACCCGACCATCGCCCTTGGCACTTTTAACTTTTTAACAGAACCAAGGAATGAAATGATACGCATGGGAGAGCGGAAAATCCATAAAAAGGAAAGATTCATCGCAACTTCGGGTAAATCATGAAGAAACCCAAGGACAGGATGGATGGTCCCAAGGGATTTGAACCCTAGACCTCCCAAATACGAGTCTCACATTTTACCGCCTGAGCCACCCCGGCTACTTTAAAGGTATATATCGTAACAATGAAATTGATGGTTTGAAAACTAATCACCAACGAAATCAACGCTACATATCTTCACCATTGTGAGCGTAAGCAAATACTTATAGCTGCCATCAAAAAGAAATGGGAGTTAGTTAAAAAAACCATCAGTTTTATATACTACATCCTGTAGTTACCAGGAAACAATTGCGAATCAGTAAAAACAGTTTAAAAGTATGTAAAATATGGACAAGTTTACTGATAAATGTGTTCTATTGGTTGAAATATAACGCATCCTATTCTTGTATCGGATTGATCGATCTATAGGCACTCAAAATGATAAAAAAAATACTACAAATTCGCTAGTTGCATGAACAGAAAAAACTACATGAAGAATTCGATTGAAAAGTAAAACTAATTAATAATAATAATAATAATAATAATAATAATAATAATACATATATATCATTATCCTCAGCCAGAGGTCATTTGTGCATACACACTCGTACTTGAGTTGTAGTTGCTGCACAATTAAGTCAACATGACTCTTGACCAACAGGAAAAGAACTCTGCAATAGCAAGTTCCATTCCTCGTGTTCTCGTGAATGAAAATGCTACTCATATCATAGTAACACGGCTTTGCACATTTCTCGATATTCATGGTCATTTTGTCATTTAGTAATCCCAAAATTACATTAAACTATTTTAACTACGAAATTGAATATATCTACAGTAAGGTTATTTAACCTACAGCCCGGCAGAGCGCGACTGTATACTGGGATAAGTAATTTCACGCCATTTAACTCATGTGCAGGTTATAGTTAGTTTTAGGAAGGTTCTGTCAGTCAAAGTTTTTACTTGGTACTTTCATTGTGTATACTTTCATTGCGGCTAGGTAATTAGTCTCGAAGAACGAATTATTATTCTTGCGGAGAAATGGTAAGACAATTCGTTACGAAATGCCCTAGCAATCGTGTTCCGAACACTTAACGGAAGGAAAAATTAAATACAGATGCCGGCAATGTATTGCCACTGAGGGGCATCATTTTCAACATCTCTGATAACACAGGTAAGTGCCCATTATTATTCATTTTTAAATACAGTATCGTTTTATGCTTGCAGTAAAAATATAATAACTAAAATAAACATAATAACTGATGGTTGCGGCTGTTACAGTAAGCAGACTCACTCGGCGGCCCATGACTCAAATAACCTCACTGTTGATACCTACCACAAAACATATCTTATAAATGTGGCACATAAAATCCAATCAACGCTCCTACACTATATGGAAGATTTATCAGTTTTATTCCAAGATTTATTACCGATTAATAAGAAAGAGAAAATAACTGATGAAGCAATAAGTTCATTAGAAAACACAGAAGCTTAATTCAAAATAAACTTTCCAATTACTGGTAGGTAGACTGGTCTTATCAAAAGATGAATTAAAATAAAAGTGCACTTAGAAGATAACTTGAATAACGTTACATTTGCATCTGGGCTCTAACATATTCTCTCCGCATCAAAATATATAAATGAATGATATTTTAAATAATTATTAAACATTTTCTCTAACTAAAAAGGTAAAGAAACATGGAGATAAAATATCATTCAATTTGTCAAACCTCGCCAAAACCGCAATAATCAACAAATTTAATGTTCTATTAATTATAAATCAAGCCTCCTCTCAATTTAAGCTTTGGCATAACTCAAAATTCCCTGAAAAAACAATAATGGCAATACTACTCAGTTGTATTATATAAGACTAGTTCCTGAGAGCTAAAACATGTTGTTTTTTTCTTTTTTAATTCAATGCAGTTTAAAAGTATTCCTTTCTACAGGGTTATTGCACATTTTCTTATCGTTTTAACTTGTTTATCACAAAACAATTTTTCCTTTCGGCTTGCTAAGGGAGTTCTGCTTTAAAACGGGGGAAGCTGCAAGTAGATGGATGTTACTGATCTCCCATTCACTATCGTTGGAGCAATTATTGAGCGCTTGTTTCTGTGAGTCTTGGCATCGTATCAATTATTTAATTTAACTGTTGAAAACTTTGACAGTAATTAAGTTCAAACAGCTCCCTTACAAGTTTCATTTAACAATAAAGAAGAAATATCTCCCAAGAATATATGTAATATTCATCCCTATGTTCATAATGATGACAGAATGTGCTGTTTTGCAGTCGTATTCGCGATTTAAATAAAAAATATAGGTACATTTTCAGTCTTTATGTATCTGAAGTTTTTCTGAAATAGTTTTATAGTTGTTTTCATTTCAGAAACAAAAATCTACAAAAGTATTTTATATTTATTTTTTTAACTTAGCCTTCATGTAAAAGAAAAGAAAGGAAAATGACACATTTTTTCCACCACGGTCTTCAGCTTCCTCATGCGACAGTCTTTTTTCTTCTTTTTTTTCCCCCTGGGGCCTGCAGCTTGTGTACTCCCCCGCTGCGGATCGCTCCAGGGGACTGAGACACTGTAGTAGTGGAGTTACTAATCGATATCTGATTAACAAGTTGCAATCCTTGCCGACTGAGATATCCTCTCTGGCAATCTTCCGGGTCAATGCCGTTCCCTCCACTTTCCTTTCATCAGCCATACAGTCCGTAATCCTTCTAAAAGTCTATGCTGTTGCTCGAGATTACTTTTACCAAATTAATGTTCTTTTTTCTCTTCCTTTTTGACAGGAATATCATTATACATACCCTGGATCTTATTTATATGTTTCTGATTTAAAAGAGTGGCGTCTTACTCTTATAAATTTCGAAAACATCTCGCAGTTTCCAGTCTCGGAACTCAAAGTCGTTCTGTTTCATCTTGATAGCGAACTATTCCCTACAGAAATTTATGCAGTTCATATTTAAATATTTGTGAGTGTTAACATAACTAACAAAACAATATTAAACTACAGACAGGCCAGTATCCCGATGTTTATTGCCATTATTTCTTTTAATACTGCAATTGAGCCTTACTAGTATCGACCACCACAGCGGCTTTTTATCTTACAAAGGAACAAAAACTTGGTTCATCCAAAATATTGCCTATCAAATCACAAAAAATGGTTAAATTACATTTCCAGCAACCCAGTAACAGGGAAATCAATTTAATTTTACTAATTTTCTTATTGTACCTACGGTTTTTGAATGTACTTACTTCTACTCCATTCTAATATAGACTTAAGTCTGCAAGTGAATTCGAAGTTGTTTTGCAATCACAGTAAAAAATACTGAATGAGGAAATAAGGACGTCCCAAATACTTTTTGTACTGAAGGAGCTTACTTTATTATCGAAGCTTATTTTCAACCAATCTAAATACATGTATCTGTGTTATTGGGCGCAAATTAAAATTGGAGTTATCATACGCAGGGTAGCCTGTAATACAGCATTGTTAGAACAAAAGCTTCTTCATAGTTTCCATTTGCGAAGGACGAAGGTGTAGGAAACGTGAACTTTACCTTTTTTCTGATTTTTTCATTACAGAATATTTTTGTAGCAATGTCATTAATCTGGTAGATATATTTCGAGCAACAGGACTTACAAATACCAAGAAGAAGTGTCAGACAGTCAACAAAAGGTGACAGATGCCACAGAAAGACTGCAGCGAAGTCCTACAAGTCGGTCAAGAACTAGCTGCAGAATTTTGGATTTTGTGTGGAAGTGCTCACATTATTCTCAGGGAAAAAAATAGAACAGTTCCCATAGTTAATAAACTTCATCCTGTTGATCTCGTGGTGGGACTCTGACGAGACTATTGGTTTCATATTTCTGAAATAAGAACAATCAAAATTTCCGGATATGAGGTATAGAAAATTAGCCTGAATTTGTTCAGATACCATTGCATCCGCTGAAAATTATTGTCTGGGCTGCCACGTCACGAAGAAACTCTGAACAAATCCTAGAAGACATTCAAGATGACGAGATGCAGGAGAATTATTTCCAACAAGATGGTGCTATTGCACATGATATAGGTACTGCAATGTCATTCTTGTAAGAATTCTATGACAACCGGTTAATAAGCAGAAGGCAACCAATTTGAATTCTTTGGATTGTTTCTATTAGGGTTACTGTAAACCGCTGCGTACGCCAAACCTCCGAACTTAACAATCGAATTCAATAAACAAGTTGTGTTTCAGAGAAGACGCTTAAAAATTATTTTCGATAATATTCAGAAAAGTACTGAAGCCTGCATTTCATGAACTGAAACCATTTTCAATAATTTATTTAAACATTCAGAGTACGTTTAAGTTTCAATTTACATGCAAACCTTATACTGAATGCTAATATGCTGTACACAATATACACTTAAAACAAATACGTATAATAGTTAACAAATTCCTTTACATATTACTGCCTACTGTATTTTGATTAAATAAAAATCTGACAGAATGTTCCAATTCATATTTCCTTGTAACGTAAATGGATACACTGTTTTTCTTTCCTCCTATACCTATAATATCAAGGAAGGGGATAGCAAACAGCCAGATTAAAGTTCATAAAAATAAATTGACGTCCATGCTTTTGATGTTCACCGCTAAGTTACTCCCTTTCCGAATTAGTTCAAAAAACTTTCGCATAAAACGCTGCTTCAATAACTGCATATTTCTTCTCTGATGGCACCCTACAAGTTTGTAAGTAAACAGAATTCTGTGTGTTCCTTTGTCAACAAATTGTGACAATGCATTACAGCACTGGCAAACGACCCACCGAGACCACAAGAGATACGATTCAGCACATAACTGATGTATGGTATTCTTTTGTGAAAGTGTTTATTGCACCTAACACCTATATCTATGATTCTGCGTGCTCAGAATCAGTTGGTTAAAATCTAATACAATATCGAACAGATTCTTTCGATGTTTAACTTCCAAATTATTAATAATCTATGTAATACATTTCAAGAAAAGTGTACTGATCGGGATAGAAGCGAGGAACAGAGTTAAGGATCTTTACCGAGGAAACATTAGATGACAGTTGCAAAAATCTGCAAAAATCTCCACTGTATCTATTATGTATGTATTGCATGGAAAATGTAATTTACAGAGTTTATCTATAACCTAGGGCAAATGGCATTTTATAGGTTGGTATTACGAGGACTGTTCAATAAAAAATGATAATTTTCGTTGTTATCACTTCCGGTTCCCTGTGAAATGTATGCATGCTGAGATACATCCAGTTCCGCTTACAGCAAAATATGCTATGAGAAATGTGCTGCTCTGAAATTCTGCTTTCGTCACAACAAACCTTAAACTAAGGCCTATGCAATGAACAATTACAAAGGTGAACCTCGCGCTTCGTAAGTGTGCTCTAAAGTGTGTGTGTGTGTGTGTGTGTGTGTGTGTGTGTGAGAGAGAGAGAGAGAGAGAGAGAGAGAGAGAGAGAGAGATTGTAGAATAACATTAAGAACACTTTCACTGGGTGCCATTCCTAGTTGATACGTGGTATCCAGAATATTCGAGACTGGTACTGCCGTCTGGTCAAAAACTTACTTTGAAATTAATAACAGCCGCCACCCTCGAAATAGTTCCCTTCCACACGTATACACCGATCTCAGCGATTTTGCCGTTTTCAAAGTGCAACTTGGAAATCATGTTCTTTGAGGGTGTTTAGCACAGACAGCGTTTCTTCTTGAATCCTCTCAGTTGTGTCGAACCGACGTCCTTTCAACATCATTTTCAGTTTGGGCAATAGAGCGAAGTCGCAGGGTGCCAAATCAGGCGAGTACGGTGGGTGGGGGACAACCGTCATGTTGTTTTTCGTCAAAAAGCTCCTGTTGAACAAGGAATTGTGACAGGTCAGATTATCGTGATGCAACAGCCAGTTCCCTTGTCACCAAAGTTCGGGCCGTCGTCTCCGCACATTTTCACGGAGCCGTCGCAAAACGTTTGATTTGGTAGGGCGAATTTTTTGTGCGCAATCCCCTTGGTATCAAAGAAAACGTGCAGCATGCTCTTGACTTTGCTCTTCACTTGTCTCGTTTTTTTTTTTTTTTTTTTTCCTTCCCCTTGATGAGTTCGGGCTCTTCTACTGGGAGGATTGTTTTGTCTCAGGGTCATAAGGTACATCTAACTCTCGTCACCGATGATGACTTTGGACAAGAAGGTTGGGTCATCGGATACGGCCTGACGAAGCTCCGTGCAAACTTCAACACGCTGCGCCTTTTGATCCTTGGCACAAATTTTGCGGCGACACGATGCATGCCAAATTCATTGTTAAAATTCGTTGGCATGTCCCATAACCAATTCCCACTTCATGACCAAGGTCTTCAATGGTTCGACGTCGATTCTCACGAACGAGGTGTTGAACTTTGGCAACATGTCAGGCGTTGTGCATCTGAGGGGCTTACCGGTGCGAGCATCGTCATCAATAGCTGTACGGTCGGCCCTGAACCGAGCATGCCACTCAAACACATGTGTACGGCTCATGCTTTGTCCCCCAAATACTTGTTGAATCATTGCGAGGGTCTCCGTAGCATATTTCCCGAGTATTGCACAGAATTTGATGCACACTCTCTGTTCTAATCTTGGATCCGTCGTAAAATTGCCAAACCCTACACACAGAGTATCATGAAAATACTATAGAATCTCAATACATGTACCCAGCTGCATGAAACTTTAAACACTCACTCACCAGATGCGATAGTGTTGCCACCTAGCGGTACAAAATTCTACTGCGACTGCTGTCAACATGACAGCATCAGTCCGGAATATTGGATATCCCTCATATAACTGAAATGTTGCACTTGAGATGTGTTTGTAATCGGTGGGTTCCAAGATTACTGATTCCAGAACAAAAGAGCATTCACTTGCAGTTTTCCATTCTGCTGAATATGAGTTTCTTTTAATGAAACTTGGCTACATCATTTCGACTCCGGGAACAAACAAACAAAAAGTGGTTGCTTCTTCTGAGAAAGTTATGACCATCTCATTTTTCAATATTCAAGTAATGGTTTACCAGCATGTCGTATCTGCACACATAAATGTAACTGGACAATATACAGAGGTGTCAAATTTCTGCAAGATCATATTAAACGCAAAAAGCCACCCTGCAACACGATAATGCATGGTTGTCAATTGCATAATTGCTGAAAATCTCACAAAAATCAATAAGTCTGTCCCTCGACCTCCCTACAGTCCAAATTTAGCCCCGTGCGACTTCTTTCTTTTCTCAAAATCGAAGAAACACGTTCGTGGGAACATTTTCCATAATTAGAAGCAATGGTGAAGGCAATTCTGAAGGACGTGTCAAAAATAATTTCCAGCGTGTCTTTGAAGACTGACATAAACCCTGAGACAGGTGGATTGCAACCAATGTGGACTATTTCCTCGTATGTTGTCAAAAAGTATAATATTTTATTATTGAACAGCCTCCATATCTTTGTATATAAAAAATACTTGGAACAACGAAATATATACTAAATAACAAAATATAGGAAAATAAGTCAATGCCTGCCAATTGCAGTACCAATGGCAATTATAAAACAAAATAGAAACCGCATGCTTCCCCAAGTCTCTCCAACAGACCGGAGTATTAACAGTGACTTGTGAAAGTAGGCAAGTAATATGGCGTTTTGAACAATGGAAGAACTTTAATTGCCGTAGAAATCTCAGTCTGCAATCTCCAAGGTCTGCTCTCAGTTAATGTTAACTACTGTGCCAGCCTGAAGCGAACCTGCAAAGGCATGAATCTTTAAGCGTGCGCAGATATCAACTTGGTATTTCCTTCAAGCCAGTACATTGTCCCATGATTCTCTTTAGCAACATTGTACTGTTTGAAGCCGAGGGCCTTTATTCTGTAAGATGTTACGTTTAATGCGATTTTTGTTCTAACATCTACGCACGCTTACTTAAGCATCTCTGGATGTAACCACATGAGCTGATATAAGCTTTCAAGTAGGTTATCAAAGGTAGGTATCTAAATTTCTAAGCACTAAAATCATTATGAAGCGGAATGAAGTTATGTTGATATTGGACTGTAGATAACAGGTCACGAGCTACAAAACACTCTCTTCCCTTATGCTTGCCACTCATAATTTCTTGTTTAACTGCAAGGCGGTGGTTCATAGATTGTGTTCTTGCTTTGTTCATAATAATTTGGTGTATCTAAATGGAGGTTCAGCGACTAAGCATGTCGATATTACAAGTAATATCATAGCGTTCAATTTAAATCTAAATAATTATATATAATGCCTTCAGTTCTTTTGTAAATAACAATTCGGCATTGTTAATAATTGTTTCATAATTAATTATAAAGAATAACGAAACAGGCTTGTTTTCTGGCTTTACTTGGCCCTACGTTTTACGCTTCTTACAATTCATTGTCTTTTACAGTCATCTTGACCGACCAGTAGATGCCACAGAAAAATCACCCGAGTATAAATTGTTTTCACTAAACACGGCCGGTTCTTTGTAGAACCATCTGGATATTTTTAGAGCACTGCAATCTTCTTAAGAACTGGTGCACTTCATTTTAGAAAAACCATTCACTTACAATTATTAAATACTGTAATTAAAAAAAAAATATAAACCTTGTCTACTGAAAACTGGTATGCACTGTCAACAAACATATCTTCCGCGCTTTTGGGGGACGGACCGGCAAAGGTAAGACACTATGATTGAATAAGGGCATAAATGGAGGGAGTAAGGGATGTATATTTAAGTTAATACCTTTTATTAGTTCCACAATGGCCATAGGGTCTTATATAGGGGAGCAGTTTCATATATAATTAAACTTATTATTATTTGAAAAAACTTCTTACTTCTATGTATTGGCCATTTCATTTATTAATAACCGAAATAGCAGGCTGAACTGAGCATATATTTTCTGAACTATTTACAAGGGAGTAATACGGCATTTGTGCTAAATGCAACGAACACGTTCGTCTGTTGATAAACGCACCCAAGCTTTCGTTAAACAGAACATACCAACCGCTATATAGCCAATTGGCGCTTTCGTCTTTCCGGATTTTTTTTTTCGTAATAATTTTGTTTTTCGTCCCCTTTGACCGAAATGCCATAATAATGGAGAGGAAATCTGTAATAGTTGGCAGCTCTGGGAAATGCATCTTGCTTTCCTACTACAGCACCGGTTTTCTTGAGCGCGGATCCCTTTTAAATATCTCTAGCTGTCACGGGCCCATATCAAACTGAAAGATTAACATTTTAAATATATAAAGTATTTATCACTGATTCACAAAATAAAATTATATAAAAACAACTGCACACTGTTTCAGTACTTTTTATTGTATTGTATTACACAATAATAATTATATTGTAAAAGTAAATTAAACATAGATATTAATAATAGCTACAATATATTATGTAAAATGCAGAGAGTATTTCTATTCAACAATTAAAATTAACGAATAAGGCATACTTTGATATTTCAATCTCGCCTACCTACGTACTTCACTGGCCAAAGATGCTACTGTTGCCAAGAAATCTATGTTGGTACACATGAATGAGTGTTTTGCCTGGTACACATTTTCGGCTTATTCTTGAAAGCTCCCTCGGGAACAAATATTCGCCTTCAAATGTATTTTACCTCAAAATCGTAAATTTGTATCATATTTGTTACATATATTCAAGAATATGTGCCCTTAATGCTACTCTAATGTTTCTAATGCACCCTTTTCGGATATTCTGACTAATCCGCACACTTATAGGATATATAATTTTTAAAATAATTTTATTAAAATAAAAGTATTAACATTAAATGCTCATTATTTCTTATAATAGAGGTTCTGTTCTAATTCAAACAATTGTAACAAGCACAGGATGCCAGGCAACGATAAAACAAATAATATAACAATTGCACCCTCTTTAAAATTTAAGCATCAAAAGATAAGAGTGACATTTCAGCTTCAAAGTTGAGGTAAATTTAAAACGTAATCAACATTTAGCTCTTAAATTTCCTCCTCTAAGTTTTTTTAAATTTTATCTATAAAAGCCCCTGACTTCATTTCCGAACCTGAGTTGTGTCGCATGATATTCTGAATAAGATAAAACAGTATCTGAAACGATGCGACAAAATTAAGATAGATCTAAGACTTTAAAAAAACCAGAAAATTATGTGGGCACTATTTCTAACGAAAATGCTAATGTCCCATTTGACATTCATTATTTGTCTAATATCTTAAGCTAAATTAGGACTAAAATTCCTACCTTATATTGCATGTTTTGCTATTTACGTCAGCGCCTTGGGTTCTACATTCTGTATATATACCAGATGCTAATAAATTATACTGCAATAATTTCAGAGCTTGTAGAAGCGTATTCTTAGAAAGGCAAAGCGAATATCCACGAAGAAAAATAATGAAATACATGGCGATAAGGGAGTTTGAATTAGAAGCTGTTAAGTCGGGGTTTGAACAAAATGGCAAAGAAATGGCTGTAGTGTGTCTCCAAATCTACTTCCCATTTTTAATAGCTCACCAGTATTTCAAAAGTTAGTGTTATAAACAACTCTAAACGTAAATGATTTATAAATTGGAATTTTAAAACAGAACAGTAGCTAATTTAATAAAAGAAAAACTAAAAAGTAAGACTACTATTTTTTTAATAGTGTTTAACACCCGTTTTTACTACAGGCGCCACAGGCGGTGGACACTGGTGATACATTGGGGGAGAATTTTTGTAAGGAAGGAAACGTTACAGGCCTAAGTTAGGGTACCTCCCCGGCATTTGCCATTTAAGAGGACTGAGGAAAAAAACCTCAGTCAGGGAGGACGGTCCTGGCGGGATTCGAACCCCAGACCTTCCGCTCACGAGTCCGCGCCTTAACGACCTCGGCCACCATGGTGGTAAAACTACTATGAAAAGTTTAAAAAATGAATAAATAAATAAATAAACGAGCCTCGAACTAGATAGTGACTGCACCACAGAAATGCTTCACACCTTCTGTCCGTTCATATATGCTATCATTTCGATAAACAGGCCGACCATGAATTCCCCATTTCAAATTGTTTGTATAAGATCCCTCTACAATCTCTGAAACTATTGCGGCGTAGTTAATTAACATCGTCTATTTAGTCAAATGACATACTAATAATGTTTGACCCAGTTTACGCTCCACGTCTCTAACGCTCAATATGTTCAAATGAAGTTCCGACATGCCAAAGTGAGAATGCCTAAGAGAACACGTGAAAGTAGCAACTGGATACACTAACAGAGAGTGACAAGTGCTAAATGCGATCAACGAACCTCATTGTGCAAATCATGTAGCAGTGTGACGTCACAGTTCGCTCACCTCCCCAAGATGAACAAACAGCACACTCTCTTTAACATTTAATTAGCAGTAGTAGTATCGAACCTGCATTAGATGCACGGTTAGGAGTAACGTGAGTTAAACTTCAGTTATGACCCATTCTACTCCGTAAGATCATTTGATTACCTTACGCCTACAAGGTCACAATCATTCAAGAAGATTGTAGCCTCTGGGCGTCTTATGTCTGCAAGTTTCGCGTGCGCAGTCAAGAGTACATAAAACGTGTTACTGCCTGTTAATATTTCAACGCAAGCATTTATGAATGATGACTGGTAAATATGAGAATTCAGCGAGCTCAAACGTGATACGTGCGTGATATTCCCCTCAATTCGTTGTTTACTCCTTAGTCCTAGGTATGACTGAAAGGCACCTGCATTGGAGCAGTGGCGGCTGGAGTCGTTTCACAGTGTCTTCTTCAACATTGAGATATATCACGTTTAATGGTAGGAAGAATAGTTTTATATCTAAGACAACAATAGGAGTCTCTGTCTCATTTGAAATAATTATTAAAATACCTTTTAATATACACCACCATAGTGACTATAACAACATATCTGTGTTGCTGTTGGTGTAGTGGTAACCATACTTGCCTTCTAAACCCAAGGTCGCGGGTTCAAACCCGGCCAGGATCGATGGATTTTTTCGGGCGTAAAACTCCTAAGTATGGCTTCCATAGGAAGGGAAGTAAAGCCGTGGGTCCCGTGTCGTACATTTACGGCACGAAAAAGAACCTCAAGCCTGAAAGAAGAGGCCTCTGAGCAAAATTTGTCGGCAGTTTCACGCCCTGAATAGAATGGGACGCTGATGACCTGTGATGTTAAAGAGCGTCCTTAAATAAATCAAATAAAAAAATCATCCTAAACCCAAGATGGCGGGTTTAAACCCGGCCAGAATCGATGGATTTTTTCGAGGCGTAAAAATCCTAAGTATGGCTTCCTTCGGAAGGGAAGTAAAACTATTGGTCCCGTGTCGTAGATTTACAGCACGAAAAAGAACCTCAAGCCTGAAAGAAGAGGTCTCTGAGCAACATTTGTCGCCCGTTTCATGCCCTGAATTGAATGGGACGCTGATGACCTGGGATGTTACAGAGCGTCAATAAAAAAAAAAGTGTTGCTACTATTAACTAAACTTTAAACAAGTTTACTATTAATTAAAAGTTTCGTTCTAGGCGAAGGTAGATCATAATTAAAAGGTGGAAGCACCAACTTCTTATATTCCTAATGCTGAGAATGTTGTAAAACTTTTTACAGATTTCCAATTTATGCTCTACACACGCTAGTTTGAAAGAGCTATGTAACTAGAGAGAACCCGAAGGGTATAATATTATTAAACCCAATGTAAACAAAACATAGAGCACGTTAAAATACCTGCGTTATGTACTTACACTTTTGAATATTATAAACAACAGTGTGCTGAAATTTCGGCAATGCCTCTCTCTGTTTCAGCTGAACATCGCATTAGCTAGCTGTTATATCAGGAGTATGTTGACCTTTTGGCGATTTTATGGTCTAATTAACTTATTTTATGAGCTGGAAATAAATAGGTAAACTATTTCCTATATTTGTATAGCAATATTATAATTTGTTAAACATTAAAATAACAATTATAAATATAATTTTTCCAGTCCATTGTCTCATAACCTGGTGGACATTCCCCCTTCGCATAGCGGTACTGAAGCGGGGTTCTGAAGCCAGGACGCCCATTGGGCACCAGTGGAGATGGTAAAGATGATATGATTATAATGCCCTAGGGGGTCCTTAAACTTATGGATGAATAAGATGAATTAATGATAACTCAAATGAGCTCCGAGTCCTTAGCGCCCTGAATCTATCAGGTATTTATTTTTTCAGGGCAATCAAAAACTCCGAAAAAACCTTTATCTAGATAGCTGGACCTGACTGAAAATCGAACCCAGGAAACTTCGGATTAATAGTCGCAAACGCTATCACTAGACCACGGAGGCATATAAAATGTATAATACGAGCAACTTTAATGATAAACTATGTATTCCTTTCCTTTCTTCTTAAATAACAAACCGGAATTTATAAACATCAAATCGACGATGGATTACCCAAAACAGACAATTAAATGTGATATAAGAAATATAAAATCTCAAGGATATAGACAAGATGTTTGTATTTTTAAAATATTCTTTTAACACAAGACACTCAAACTAGAAGCTGCGTTTTATAATTATTAGCTCTATAAATTATAAGTGTTGCCAACTTTGGTTTAATATGGAATGCGAACTTTTTTATTAGTGTTTAAAGTAAGTTTTCACTATTAAAGCACTACATTGATGATAATGAAATGATAAATTCAGAAAGGATTTTATTTTAAGAAAGGAAGCCCTCCAGGTCTACGTTTAGGGTACCTTCCCGGCATTTGCCATTTATGAGGAGTGAGATAATTACGCAAAGCATTATCTTTTTAATCCGCCATAATAACTGCAATAAATTAAATTTATAAGCTTTAATTTATTTATAAATAGTACGGACTGTCTACATATAGTACATGAATAAAAGTGATTTTATTTGTTATTATTAAAATGAAATGTCATTGTAATACTTGTATCCATTAATAACTATTATAAGTGTAAATAAATATGCTTTTTGACGTAATATCATAATAAATGTCGTGAAATATTTATTCATCGCAGAAGGCCAAGCCAAGAGTCACAAATCGCACTAACTGCTAAGCCAGACATTTCCATATCTAAAGGTCTTGGTTCGAGTCTATTTTAGATGCGTTGTTTAATTTTTTTTCTCTCTTAGTCTAAAGTAGAAATAAAGGGTTAACATTTCAAGACAATTAACTGCGGAGGACACAACGGTCTCGGCAATCTTGCGTAAATTCCTGCAATGTGTAACAACTGCGCAAGGACAGTTTGGCCGAGCTCCGGCAGAAACCTGTGCCAAAATGCGAAGTCGCTTCCAGACAATTTGTCACCGATCTCTTCGTGCACGCGAGTTAAGCCAACGCAATTGCGTGCGCCACGTGGCATTACGCAATGCGGAAATGACCAACTCATGATCAGCTGATTGCCTAGCTGACATTGATGTGACCCGTTCAGACTCTCCAACCATTTAACAGCATTTTATGTTACTGACAATGAAAACATTCGCTCTTGTGAATTATGAGCCTGTATTCCGGTTGAAATTGCTATAAATGTGTCTATTTTCTTTATTTATGCGTTGTTAATGTCATAGAACAACGGATTCGACCTTCGGTTGACAGAAAAATGGTTATGGCGAATAATACTGGCCAATTGTATTCACAGAACACGCGACCAAGGCTGCCCGGCATTTGCATCTGGAAAAACAACAGGAAACACAAGCTAAGTCCAGAGGCGGGAGTTAGCGTGTAACATTTGAGCATCGTTCTTATTTGCGAGCATTCTTCGTTTATATTTCTCTCTGCTATACTTCTTTATGCTGACGCATATAGGAATTTTCGATGAAATATACGAAGAAACTCAATTAAATGTATTTACGAAGCTTCGGAATTCATAGAAAAGATACTCACAAAGAAAAGCGCATAAAAATGACAGTTTTAAACCCATTTCACGTAAATATACAGTAGTTTATAGTTTAGCACACAGAGTAATTAACATCCCACTCACAGAAACAGAGTACAAAATGGAATACCAACAGATCATAAAGATAGTAGAAACTATAGAGCAAAGATACAGTAATAAAAATCATCAATTAAGTCAAAAAACACAAAGCAATAAGAGATGTTTCCACACTAAAAAGCGCAAAGGAAAGGTACAAATTCAAAAGATTCACATACGACCCAGTTTAAAAAAAAAATTCAAAAAGATATTCAAAGAACAAGGAATAATGATAGCCCCAAAGAACAATTTTAATATAAAGAGCATATTAGGTTGAAAAGTAAAGGACAATATATCAACAGAACAAAAGTCAGGTATTTATGAAATAAAATGTGCAGAGTGCGATAAAAATACATTAGAAAAACGAAGAGGAATTTGGAAATCCGGAAAAAAGAACACTTTAGAAACATTCGCTTAAAACAGGTTGATAAATCAGCGATAGCAGCGCACTTTTGGAATAAAAATCATGAAATTAAACCAGAGACGAAACTACTAAAACAATTTCACAACGCAACAGAACTTTCCACTTGGGAAAAAAATTTCATCATAAAAAACAAGGAAAACTTAATGAATTTCTATTTCCCTCCAATGGACGAATTCAGCAAGCTCGTAATAGAACCAAAAGACATCAAGGGATCCAGCCAGCATTTCTAGCAACAACAGTTGGTCAACAGGCTGAAGATAGGAGGGAATACGTCCAATTTTTATGTAAGTGAATGAAGTTAGTCTAAACAAGTTTATTACATTAGTGTTCATCTATGTACGAATTAAGTTCCAAAGCTTACGGCTTAGTTACCTTTTTAAGCAGTCACTATAAAAAAAGACAGCAGCTCAAGTACAACACTTTTCATCTCATCATAATCATAATTTTTTTACCCGAAGATTAAAAATAAATTAAAAAAAAGAAAAGAAAGGGAAGGAAAGGAAAGGAAAATGAAAAGGAAAAGGGAAGGAAAAGGTACGAAAGAGTTAACAGCCGCCAGGTGCTAGATCAGGGCTGTAGGATCGTTTATTTTCTCTATTCTGGAAGCTCTATAGTCCTTCACTGCAGCTCTCACAACACGAGAGGCAGGTGAACACCATGACTCAGAATTCCTCGGAAATGAACCATAATATGTACTTTACATTCACACGAAACTGGTTTTATTTGAAGGGGAAATAGGAAAGGCCTATCCTTGTAATGTTAAATTTACCAACTTCAATTCCCTTTTTCTCAAAGACTATTAAAGCAAATGAAATGAAAGTTCTAAAGCGAATTATAAATTATTTTCAATTGTTTTCTTTTCTACCCCCCCCCCTTTTTAAGTCGTTACATTTTATCCTAGGCTCTACCATAATATACCCACATTATTACAATAATACCATGAATAAGTTTTGAAAGTTTCAAAATGATAGCTTATACACATCCTAAAATAAAGAGAAACTTATGCAAAAATATACAGTTTTTCAATAATAAAAAAAACGTTTTTACAGAAAAACTAACATTTTGAGGGAAACACCAGCTAAAACCCTCCAACATTGTAAAACAACACAGAAAGATATCATGAAAACAAACACTGCCAATTTATGAAATAAATTGCAAGAGAAACTACAACCTTCTAGAACAAATAGTTGTTGTGATATAGAATTTTAATTGCTCGCAAAAAAAAATGCTTATAACGAAGGGACATTATTGAAAACCGCATGAAAATAAACAGAAAACATTCCCAAAAAAGTATTACATAAAAAATGAATTGCGGCCCAAATACAAAGAAAGTTGTAGGAAGTTCATGGGAACTTTACACTAGCACCCAAGACCATTTATTATAATACATACGAACACTATAGATGCTGCACATTCAGGATGCCTGATTGAGGTTTCTTCTGAAGAAATGAATCGACTTCATGGTATCGTGATAGAAACCCGTCGCATTAAGATTCGTGAGATTGCTGACATCTCATATATCCTGCGTGAAGTTCTGCATATGAAGAAGATGAGTACGCGATGGACGCAGCGTTTGTAGACTCCAGACAAAAAATGCTTGAGGAAGGACAAGAAAAGTTGCAGCATAATTCCATTGACTTTTGGCATAGTTTTGTGACTGTAGACAAAACTTGGATCCACCACTACATCTGGGAGACAAACTAAAAGCAGTGGATTGGCGAAAGTGAATAAAAAATAAACTAAAACCATTTTGTCGCCGAGAAAATTGATGGCAGCCTTATTGGGGAGTTGCGGGTTATCATCATGATTGACTATTTGGGAAAGGGTAAAATAGCCACTGGCTGTTGGGTGATTTGAAGCAAAAGTGACCAATGTTGGCGAGCGAAAAAGTGCCTTCCACCAGAATAAGTCACTCTTCGAGCATTGCGATGGCAAAAGTGCACCAGCTTGACTTAGAACTTGGTTTCCCACCTACCCTATTCCCCAGATTTGGCTCCATGTGACTTTCTCTTGACTTGGAGAAGAAATATTCGTCGAATGAAGAGGTCATCTGTACAGAAAACGAGCATTATGTAGAAGTTATAAAGAAAATTTTTCTGGGGAGGGGGGGGGGCAAATTGGAATCTCGCTGGACCCAAATGTATTGAGCTCAAAGGAAATATGCCGAGATATAAATTTTTATCTTTGCAAAAAAAAAAAAAAAAAAAAAAAAAAAAAAGTGTCCCTTGTGTGTATTTTCTTCTTCCTACCCTCTGCAGACTTATCAATCAATCAATCATATTGCACATCTTACCTACGTCCTCTCATTCAGGCTACACTCTTTATAACATTCTAACGAGATTGTACCATGCTTTAGACCCCATCGCTCTTGCAATCACGTAAGTTGTCTTGTCAACAAGTACACTAGTAGTCCTGATACGATTTATAGTTTTTCCTCAAATGGAAAAACGTTTTCTTCAGAGATCATCACTTTCACAGTATTGGATCACGAACCTGTTAATGTTGGTCACGGTGGAAGCTTCATTATAAACAATTTTCTATCAGAAAGCCCTTCTTTGGTGAGACATTTTATCAGAACACAAAACTGGATATTTAACATTACAGTAACAAAACGAGCGCATGGAAACTTGAAATTGGCACGTTAACCGTAAATGGCGCTATTGCCATATTCAGATTTCAATATTGTTTCATAAAACATTATTTACTATCACGGTCATACGAATTGTGCCCGCGTAGCATAGATGCAAATATTAAGAACCAGTGTTGCGTTCATTAAGCTTTGCGATTTTACTGCGCATGCGTGAAAAGCCATTTCTGACGTATTCACAGTGATTGCTACTGCCAATAATTCTGCATGTCTCTTGCAAGCATATACCATCTTCCCCTTGAGCTCATATTTGGCTCCCTGAGACTTTTGGCAGAAGCCCACTCTAACTTCAATGTGAGCTGATGATCTTTAACGTGAAAACGCGTATTATCGTAATATATACATATAGAAAAACAGAAAAGGATAAAACAGTAAGAAAAAGCCATAGAGTGATTACAACTCTGTGACTTTTTCTTAGTGTTTTATTCTTTTCTGCTTTTCTAATTATTGTTAATTTATTACATTGTCAATACCGTTACATCATTTTTCTTTTATATACATATATTACGTGAGTGGGTTTTAAACGCCTGTTAAGAGCTATGAATGCTATAAACACATTCTAATATTAATTTAAAATGCGTTCTGAATGTCATTACTTTTACTTTATTTATTTATTTTTTGTTCATTCAAAATGTTTCACGCAATACAGTTTTTATCCAACTTTCTTCAGATTTTCAACATCTTTCAGTATCAAATTAACAATTTATAATTTTTGTTTGGTCAAAATTATAAATTCTACATAGTGTGGAACATTTAGCATATTGGCGTATAAAAGTAAATAAATATTAAACATATCAACATGAAAATTTGCTGATGTGTATTATATTGAAATAAATGCCCGTGATATATATTTTTAAAAAATTGCAAAATTGCAGTATTTAGAAATTTCATTTGTGGCTGCCCTTAAGGCCACAAAAACTGTAGTTTTGACAGAATAAGAAGCTATTACGCGCTAGATAGGCAGGATTATTTTCGGATATGCTTCAAACCAAATCTTCATTAGTATTCTAAAAAATACAACTGAACAGATATATTATTGTTTGTTCAAAGGTTGCCTTTTTACACAATACTTACATTTTGTTCTATGAAAAGGTGCGATACAGCGTTAGCTATGAGACCTCTAGGTTCTTTTATATAACCTCAGTGTTTAATAAGATGAGCTAAATCACCCATTATTGTCGTGCTATACTGAGCCATATTGTGAACATTTAAGCATCATCATCAAGGCACATTCGCTTCCCGCTAGTCCAGGGCAATGGCCCACCTAAGTCTGTAAAAGTTTTCTTACGCAGGTGAGAAACCCCTGCCAAACGCACCACGCTTATCAATAAGTTTCTCAACGAAGTTACAGCATAAATGAGATAGAATA
Organism: Metallyticus violacea; assembly: GCA_030762175.1. Lineage (NCBI taxonomy): Eukaryota > Metazoa > Arthropoda > Insecta > Mantodea > Metallyticidae > Metallyticus > Metallyticus violacea. Next base: position 134,445,503 of record CM060831.1, read on the forward strand.
AAACCGAGAGGAGGGGAAACCTCCATTGGAAATGAAAATATCGACCTTCTTTGTTATAATTCCATTCAACCGCCACGGGAATCGAACCAGCGTCCACAAAGATTTGATCTCCTCTTTGGAATTTCATCTTGTTACATTCCTTCTGCAACAAACACGGATATTTTCACTTCCTTTGTATATTTTCCAAGCGTTTCAGGCCCTTCAATGCTTTTTAATCTTAAATTTTACTTAATACCCAACATTTTTACTGGCATGTTGGTGGTCCTGAGATTGCTGTCTCAACGGAGTCTGTTGCATCTCCATGGACCTTCTCTCGCATCCTCTTTTTTCTTGCCTGCTTGTCTCTCCTCTCATCTTCTTCCAAGCCTCTTCTCTGCATATCTCTTTGTATTTGATTAATCCATTCCTCTGGTAGCCTTCCCCCTTTTTCTTCTGGAAGATGGCTGCCAATTCAAGATCCTCCTTTGCCAACGACTTTCATTTTATTCTTATCACGTGTCCATACCACTTGAGTCGACTCTTTTCCATTTCCTTAACCAGCCTTTCCGCATTCATCCTTCTTATTTCGGTATTCATGTTCTTTGCATCCTTGATACCCTCATCCTCTTGCTAAGAAGTGCAGCTGAACTTCTCTCTTTATTATTTTCTCTAGTAGCACGTTCTGCTATCACATCACAGGATTCCAATAAATATTCTGCAGAGTTGTTGGAATTTAATTTTTTTATTATTATACATCTGTATATATCAAAGTTACAACTTAAATAAATGCCAAACCACCAGATGGGTTACTCTACGTTGCCTGGATTTGTCTTAAAATATAAAGTATTAAAATAACTCCAAAATTACCCAGCTTCTCTAACAGTTAAAATTAAAAATATAATTTTATCGCATTTACGGCAGTTTGGAATACATCTTGTAACTTGTAGGATTGGAACCAGAATTAGTGTGAATTAAAAATTAATAAGAATAATTCTGGAATATTGACAACACTGGAAGCAGAATATCAGGGATGATGGGAAGTGATCGTTCAAATTTTAAGATAGCCTTTATGTTTTGCCCGGTTCTAAAGATGCCTTGTATAATAATTTGCTCCGATCGAACAAAAGGTTTTAGGTTTACGTAAGGAATACACATACATGCCTATATTTGCATTATATGTGATGTTTCACTCGCCATCGGCCCCTGGTTTTGTCTTATTATTTTTAAACTAATGTAAATAATTCAAAGATTTTTGACATGGACATACTCAGGTAAATGAGAAGTGCGGTTATGAAAGGACAATATCATAAGTATGTACGGTTAGGTGCAACAGCGCGTATGTTTATTGTTAGCGCCCATATAACGATGAACTCTCGTGGAACTGCAAGAAACGATCAAGGCTGTGACTCCGATGTGTTGTTATAAGATCACCATGTTTCACTTACACCAAGGTGGATTTGTGTAAAGCATCACTCAATTACATCCATTAGTTCGAAAGTTATAAGAAAAAAGGAGGGGCCGAGAGCGATTGAAACACCATGTTTCTACTGTTTTACTGCTTTATTACTGTTAATAGTATGTATGCTAAAATTAAAAGTGAATCATATGAGTCGCTCAACTTTTAGGCGTGGAGGTACAGCAAAAACTTAACCAAAGCAGTTATTTAGCCACATGCTGTAAATGGTTTCGTGTAGGCTACTAGAGAACTGGGTTGTATAATAAAGAACACTTTCGTTTGTTTAATTTCGATACACATGCCAAAAACGCACATAATGGATTCAGATGCTGTCATTAAACTGTCAATGTGTAGGTACATTATATAAGAAGAAAAAACAACGTAATTATACATTTTGTTGTTAAACAAAAGCAGTTCAACTTGACTGTTTTTTTTTTTTTCCTTATATTATCTAAGGCAAATAGCGAGTTATGAGGTGTACCCTTTCTATTTCTTTCATTAATGTGCAAAAACATTATTTTTATAAAAAAAAGTTTACATAACGGAAGTTGGAATTATTTTCTTTGAAGGTGCCTGTACCATCATTTTACCCCAGAGATTTTTGAGTTAAGGGAGCCATACCAAACAAAAATAAAACAAATACATTTTATTACTTTTAAGTAATCTTCATGACTTCTCCCTTAAAAAAAATCTATAACAATTTGAATCTATAACAGGTTTCGATCCTATACGTTTAATGTGCGGCTGGAAAAAAATTATAATAAAAAAATAAAACATGGTGTACTTTCAGGTTCGTCCAATTTTATGCAGCTGAATTCAAAGTATGGCGAATGCGTTTTCGTTCTCTACGCTGTCACCTAATGTCGCGCGCGTCACATATTTCTTATTTGGTTCCCATCTATAATGTATTGCAATTATAATATGAAAATTGCATGTAGGTGTAAAATTAAAATCAACCAAGCGTTAGAAATTAAAACTGCAAATAAATGAAATTCACATATTTGTAAAATAGATAGAGGTTAGACTGGGATCGAACCTACAACCTCTTGCACCACTGGTCCATAAGATACCGTGGTAATAGCTTCATGCATGTAAAAGTCTTTCAAATGAAAATATATAACGCAATTGTAGCTTACAGTTGATAGATTTTGTATGTACAAGGCGCTGTATCGAAAAAGATGTTCTGTGTACCGGCTTTAACGTTAAAACTACGTAACGCTGCCTTGTCATCGCCGTGTACCTCTGTGTGTAGTTGAACACCTATTAAGAGTTGGCGTGTATATTTTTCATGAGACGCCCCTAGATTTTTAGGGGTATGCGCAGGGTGTCGTATACATGAACCCAGGTGACACAAGACACAAAATGATTCAACGAATATTTGCTGCTTTTTAATCAAATGCGACACACATCTAAAATGTATGCCACAGCCCGACAGGCGTTGTAATGAATGTAATCAGGTTTAGGGCAATCTAGGACGGAGAATACTTTCGGTACTTGAGCCTTGCTCACAGCTGGGCTCTTTACGCTCTCCAATGGGGGCACTCCGGGAGGAATGGTTCAGTTGAGGAAGAGACCGGACTGCCAGGATTTACGGGCGATAATTGTTCGTCCGTAACATGTTTCCAAATAGAGCACCCTAACACCGGTAGAGCACCTCGAAAAGGCAGACACCGTTCTAAAGAGCAAGCCACCATCACACCGCGCCAGTCCACCTCGCCCTGGCCCAGGACCGATGGATTTTTCCGGGGCGTAAAAATCCCAAGTATGGCTTCCTTCGGAAGGGAAGTAAAGCCGTGGGTCCCGTGTCGTACATTTACGGCACGAAAAAGAACCTCAAGCCTGGAAGAGAGGTCTCTGAGCAAAATTTGTCGGCCATTTCACCCCCTGAGTTGAATGGGACGCTGATGACCTGAGCTGTTAAAGAGCGTCCATAAATAAATAAATCAATCAATCAATCAATGTCGTCCTGGCATTTTCAACTCAGTGCGAGAATTAACGGAATAAAGCAATATGAAATGAGAGAACGGAAAATTCGTGGCATGTACGCGCGCGCGTATATATATGTATATATATATATATACACACATATATATCAGTATTATCCTAAGTGACCAGGGTAAACCACGAAAAAACTAAAGGTTAGGGTGGCCGGCACTATGGAATTGAACCTGGAAACTCCCGAGTGTGAATCCCAAACATTGTTGCCTGAGTCACCCCGATTGGTTATTTTTTCTTGTTCTAATTGTTAAATATCACCAACCCCTGTTTTCTTCGATTATATGCCTTTTAAACGACGCGTCAGGGAACAGATCGTTTAACAATCTCCTCCAAAGTGATCGCAGAGAAATGATTCCAGTGCTCTGTGCAATTTTCATTCAGTTTGTGATTTTTATCTGTTACGATTTGTATATGATTATACTTTACTCCCCCCCCTCTCCTTAGCTTCTATCTCCGGACTTACATTATGCTCTATGATATTCTGGGAATAAGCGTAGAACAGTTGAAAGCTAAGCCCTTCAAACAAATGCGATGGGTGATAAAACAGATCGGTTGCTTTTGGCGAATCAAATTCTGGTGAAAGAAAAACCGGCTCAGGCAAGATCCGATTATTATTATTATTATTATTATTATTATTATTATTATTATTATTATTATTATGTTTTTAACTTTCAGAAGTGTCCAGAGTAAAAACCGATAAAAGTTACCTAATTAATACCTGAATATATCTGAAAACGTTATGCAATATCCTCTTTACAAGTGGGGAAAACTACAATCACCGTACACTGTGCTAATTCGAACGTGTAGGAAATTAGATGTCCAAAACGCTCGAAGTTTTAAACAGTTGGCACGTTATAATTAAGCGAAATGTTGCGTTCTAATTTGAAATTCGAATTGCTCCAGATGTGGCGCACTTACTGATGCCATTTGCACTTCGAACGCAACGCAGGGAGCTTAATTCGAGGCGGTCAGCGTTTACGTGTAAACATCGCTTACATACAACTCCCAAACAAAAATCGTTGCCAAGCTCTGGATGAAACCATCTCAAGTGGCGAAGGCAGTATTACATTTATTAGAAGTTTACACTAGTACAGGAATTAACGCGAATTAAACACATTTTGAATTTTTCATAAAATAAAAATAAACTTTTTGAAACTTAAGTTGTGAATTACAAACAACAGTTACGGACAAAATGATTAAGAAAGAAGTTAAAAATGCATCTAGTATTATTATAGTTTTTTTCTTTCTTTCTTTTTTCTTTCTTTTTTTTTTAAGAAAATTGTTTCTTGTAACGTGCTGATGACAAAACATAGAATTTATGGTATAAAGATTAAAACTATTCTAGAAATAATGTATTGTATTGTATTACATGAAAAACTATACTTGAATGAACGGAAATCAGTAATTCAACCAGATAAATTATCAGTTCTAAGCATGGTAGAACAGACACAAAGTCAAATTAAACAGAATAAAATTTTGCATTAAGGACGCTCTTTAACGTTTTGGTCATTAGCATCCCATTCAATTGAAGGCGAGAAACGGCCGATAAATTTTGCTCAGAGGCCTCTTCTATCAAATTAGTCGTAAAGGTATGTTACTTTATGCTTTGTAGTGTTGAGAAAATTTGTTTTTTATTATAGCACAAATTGTGTAAAGAACAATCTCGCACAGTATGATACAGCGGCTGCAGTCAACTCTGTCGCTAAATGCTGCAGCAAGGAAACACAAAATACGTCGCAACACTTTAAGAGACCGACTACAAAAATATACTACCATCTCTAAATTAGGTAGGTAGTATATTTTAACCCGGAGTGGTGTATTAGAGAATGCCTTAACCGATCAATGTTGGTCATCCGCTAATATCAATAATCTTATGAAATGGTGTTTACACATTTTGTGAAGAGTATGAGGTAAAACGCAATATCAACAAAGAAAAATAAATAAACCTCAAAAGATATAGAATGAAATCAGAATTGGATATCATTTCTACAGCTGCAAAGGCAGCACGACCTCGAGTTCGTCTGATTGCTTCCAGAGTCATTAGCAGCGAGAAAACAGTGTAATTCAATTAATGTTTTCCATAAAGATGATTTTTGTAACGGTTTTGTAAATTTACATAAAGGGCTTTATTATACACAGTGCTGCCTTTAATACCCAAAGGCATGGAAAATAACGGCAAAGTGCTGGTTAATAAACTAAATTCTATATTTTCTGTTTTTGCTTGAATGTATGACAATCTCTTTTTGCAAATTTAATAAACGTGTTTAGCTATTCGACTGTGGATTTATATCGAACAAACCTGCAAGAAATCTCCGTAAAATGCCCAAACCTTAACATGGCGTCATTCCCCAAAACACCTTATGTATATGTATATGTATGTATATGTATATATATATATATATATATATACTTTTCTTCGATGACTTAATAATTTATTTAATCTAGCAGTGGCCGGCTAATAAACGGATACAAATTCCAAGTCTTGTTAGTTACTATTAAAATATTCGGTTTGAACCACACTAAGTGGCAATGAATATATTTAAGTATATTTTGAAATGTTGGTAATGTAGTGTAGGTACACTGACCACATAAATTTCTCTAAAAATAAAAAATAAAATGGTCGAGACATGGAAGAGTATACGGAATTAATCGTCGCATATACTACTGGCTGAGCAATGCTCGACGCAACCGCGGGACTGGCCGGCAGCGCTATATCGGGAAGTATATTTCCCCTCCGTTACAAGAGGCTTCAGTGTGAATTGAAATCTTGTGCAAGTAGCACGTGTTTTTTAGGAGACCCAATGCAAGTATTCTATTCCCCAAAGAGTATTCAAGTATGATTCATTCGTGCGTACAGAATCAGCGCGTGCTGCAAGGAGATTATTTAAAGAGGAATTTCATTTTAAGTGTTTATGTTATATGTGTTAGAAATAACATACGCGACAAATCGTACTATATTTACTGCGAACTATATTTACCCAGTCTCGCCGGCCGGCCGCATGCTACGAAACCGGTTGCGTGAAGGAACGTTCACCCCGTATATTCTAACTTCAAAGCGGTTGAGGGTCACAAAGCAGTTGTTCGAATGAACTGAAATTCTGCTAAATTTTATTTTTGTTAATTGGAACAAGATGAGGGATGGGAGCTAAACTTTATAAAGTTGAAAAATAAGGGCTACCCTAAAATACAAGGCAATTTTAAATTTTGTTGTAAAGAAGAGAAAAATTAGGCAAGGTATAAATTTATTCCCTTCCCAATGCATGCCCAAACATCTAAGGAATTTGATTTAAATATGTTTTACCGTTTTCAAGCTAATAAATAAATAAATTTTATTTTGTTTTTAATAACGTTCCCCGTTTTCATATTAACTATCTTGCCAACAATTCTTCGAAATAATAAAGATAAACTAAAAATGTGCTTAATAATAAGACATAGAGAAATCAAAGTCGACTAAATATTTACGCCCATTTCCGGCCCCTCTTATGGAAAGTTGAACTGCTCCACCCAACCATTAGTACCTAGTCTTTGGTTTATCTGCGCTTTTTTCCTTGATTGTATTGCAGTGCATGCTTGGCAATGGTGGCCTGTGGATACCATTCCAGGGTTCCTTCCGTTTGCCATATTCTTTAATAACCGCTCATTTTTGAGATTGGTAGTGAATACTGTATCTGTAGGTGTAAGTCTGTAGTCAGGAATAGAATGAAATAAATTAATGATGGCGCATATGAGCTCGGAGTCCTTAAGAGCTATCTGGCACTCACCTTCACAGGGTAAGAAAATACTCTGAAATAAACTTCCAGACTGCTTGACCTGAGCAGTATGCGAACTCAGGATCTCCTGTTAGTAGTCACGGAGGCGGTCCTGTCTATTTTATCTATGTCTTCCATTCAATTTTTATACCTCCAATAAATTCATTAATAAGTGACTTGATTCAGTCATAACTCTGCAGAAATTAAATTTCTGCTACATTTTAATCTAATAATTGTGCCACATATGTGTAATAGTCAGTAAATTTTTGAAAGTTCACACACAATGCACTAAAACAGTAACTTGTATTTTATAACACTTTATTGTTACGAACAGGATGGTTATTAATCTATTTAAGCAGATACAAAGTACGTACTTTTCAACGTTTAAATTCCTCATGGCGATTTCAAAATCATTCAGTGGTACATTTAGTAACATTATATAAATTTGTTTCTAAGATTTGCATTAATAACCACGTTGGCAACCTGGAACCATGTCAGGCTGAAAGAAAATAAACAGTTCATCCCATCATTGCGCATGCTCATGTAATTTTCTCTTTCGGCCAGAGAAAATTACATTTTAACAGCAATTTAGTATAATATATAAATAAAATGTACTAATAATTAAAAACAACTTTTAATTTGTAATTTTTCTGGAAAAAAATTAACTCTTTTCCATGCTCCTTCTAGTGAAAAATAGACAACTCATTTCTTTGAAACAAGGAACATTTTGAAATTACTGGAAAAAATTAAATTTATAATTACTAATTTATTTATAAATATATCTCGCAAGCATCCTACCAACAAAATAAAATGCAACCTTTAACATTCATATCATTTTTTTTTTTTTTTGCCTCTTATGGGATGTTTTGCACAAATGAAATTCCATAAAATAAGTTAAGATATTAAGGGGAAAACATCATATAACGACACCAATTACAAAATTAGGAAGTTTGAAAATAACTAATCCTTCAAATGCAAGGAATGACAGAGGAAAGATATTTTGCAGCTAGAAACAATTTGCTTAAAGAATCGTTGGAGGTAACAAACAGCTGGTTAGAACCAAATTAGGCAGACGACGCCTTAGCATGAAGGACGTAGAAGCAGAACTGTGACCTTAACATGCAAGGACTACTCGTATAAGAGAAACGGTCGCCTCTTCCCTTCGCCCCAAAACAAGAGAAGATCGTTTGTACACGATAGTGTACAGGAACAGATGAGACAGCCGTGATGAAAGAAGTAGACAAAGAAATGAACAGTTAACACTCTCTGACACGGGGTCTTCCTTCGCTAACTCAGGAAGGCAGTGAATGGGGGTCTTAAAAGAAACTTACATCCTCAATATATATTGAAATATTTGTCTAAACGTTACAACGTAGATTAACATGGTAAAATGCAATAACTCAACTAAATCTACTCGTTATAGCTAATCTACAGTGACATTTGGCATGGAAATTAACATTTTGTGTACACAAGGTTACTTTTATAACCGTCCTTTACCAATAATGCGTTAGGATAACACAGCTTTAATTTTAAAGACTATTTCCATGTACCTAATTATACTTCACAACTTATTTCAGGTTTTCCAGGGGGAAACGAATTTTACACCACTGTTGCTACGTGTGACGCTTTGTAACCCCAAAATTAAAAGTAGATACCCTCCCCCGTTAATCCCAGTGCAAGTTTTAGCTTGAAAGTGTACTGGAAGGAGAAAACCTCCAAGATTTGGCCATAGAACTTCACATTACAGGAGAAGAGTGGTTTACAACTCCAACATTATTTAATAAACAATTGCAAATATAATACACATAGCAATAAATTTGACCTTGAAAACAGCAAAGTTACACAAAGTGTAAATCAGTAATATTCCATGCACAAAAGGCACAAGCTCTCAAAATATTATCCCTATAAGGCATTAAAACCGAATAAAAAAATTGATACAATGCATTGGCATAAACGTTACATAAAACTTTTCACTTAAACAACAGATAAAAGAAAATGAATGCTGTCCAAACAAATTTTATTCGTTGGCTTGCTAATTCAGGTTATCTGCTCATTAAGAGTATTACAAAAGGCAACTTTACCCGAATATAACCACATTATCTTTTACTATGTTGCAATAAAACGAAAAGCAGCATCACCCACACGCTATCTCGAACACGATTCTTATGTGGAAGGAAGGTGAGAGGCTATTTGCCTGTCAGAACAGTTACGTCACAACATGCAGAACTTTCGATTCGCGAGGAACCAATCACTAGCTGGCAAACCATCCTGACGTGGCCAGGTAAATAGGATAAAGAAAGGGAGAGAAGGTAACGCACGCAAAAATAGCACACTGTGATGCAGTGGTTTTCAGTCGGTAGACTAAAACAAAAAGTTCAGATATTGTAATATTCTTATTTCAATATTTCTAATATACGTTCTAAAACTGTTAAATATTAAACAAGCAAAACTGTTTTCTAAATACAAGGACTTAGTTATAAAACTTGTTTGCTCATACTGTTTTTCATCTTGGCTAATATGCAAGCCGTAGCCGGCTGCGTACGTAATTTAACTTCTCTTCCTCTTTGTCATCTTGAGCATCGCCTTTTGAATCTATACTATGCGGGTCTTACGGCCATATACATTTATTTGCGAAGACAGTTGACTCTAGGAATGCGCACGTAGAATGAAATTCTAGTTATATATGCCCGCAAAGCACAGCAGCGGAGGATTCTATGCGTTATCGATCGATGATGTTATGTTATGACGACTTTATAGATTGTTGCCCGCCACTTAGAAATGAAGTGATGCGGATTGCAAAACTCTAGTTTCACTAGGAGCTACTCATCTCAGCGCTAGAACATTATTTAAAAAGAAAGTAGTTGTAGGAGAGTGAAATTTATTAAAAACTTTGCTGATCGTCTCCTTCCATAACTGTAATTCATAATTTTCTGTACAATTTGAATCTACTGGTTCAGATAAAACAAAAATCACGAGAGGAAAAGTGTAATTATTACAGAGGCAAAATTAAATTAAATTGAAGGAAATCAGAAATATCATCTGCAGTGCTCGAAAATCTTGTCAATTAAAATGCGTTTTCTTGATAAATTGCCTGTTTAGGAAAGACTAATTCCAGCCCTTACACTAATTAAAGTGTACACATTCTTTATAAGGAAGCGAAGATGAATTAATGACACTGCTGGCTGCTGCACGCTTAATATCCGCGATGTAAAACACTGCGTGAGCGGACAAGGTTTATAACTAAATCCGGTAATTACAAGAAAAAAACAAACACTGGAAAAGTATCGTAAAATAAGATATATCGGACAACAATATAATTATCTTTCCTCGTTGCCGTTTAAGTCTCAACACTATAAAAGTTAAACAAAAAAACTGGAACACGAGCTGATGTTGTAACAGTACTGAAAGCTGAGTATTTTTCATTCCAATCAGTGATAGTTTACACTAAATTAATGTTTAATTTAAACCTCAAGAAAATTAAACCTGTTTTGTGTAACGGGGTACAAGAAATCAAAACATTACGTACATTAATTTAAAACTTATTTTTAGTTCGTTCTGAAAAGTTTAAACTTTTTAATTATTCTTGTAATTACAGCTGTGCTTATGAAATTGATAGGTAATTTATTAAGGAAAAAAGGATAATTATGAATAACAAAAGAAGTGCTTTGCATTGATAAAACTATTTAAATTTTTTAGCTACATGCCTGTTTTCAAAAAAGAAGTAGAAAAAGTGAATGCGCATTAGGGCATTCTAACGGCTACTATACAAATGGAGGGAATGACCCCTTTCAGAGAGAACGTACGTAACAAAGTGATCTTATAATAGTCTCCTAAGAGGTCAAAGAGAGGCGTAGTTGTCCTACTCACTAAATACCGCGGACTACTGCGTGCTTGCCGGGAAATTGCCAGTGTGTAAACGAATCGAATGCCTCATGCCAATTTTCGCGCTTTGCCAACATTAGCTTATATCTCAGCTTTCCATGTTGAAAGTTTCGTCACCATCTCGCCTTCAGTGCGAAATTCTGACGTTTCCAAGACTTTCGTTTCCAGTCCGACAACTTAACCACTAACGAACGTTATTAACTTTATTCATAAGGGCCAAGAAAATGAAACCCGGAAAGTTATGTAGAAAGCGAAATGCAAGGGCGTTCAATAATAAATGCTACACATTTTATTCCCCTTCAAAGCTTTATCTCATAATTTTTTAAACTTCCATACATTCTCTTATGATTTTTTCTTCCGCTTGCACTTATTTTATATAGGATATTTTTGAGTAGCTTTTAACACCCCATTTTTACTGCCGAGGCACCGCAGGCGGTGGACCCTGATGATACACGAGATGAAACGATAAATTGGGAAAGGATTTTTTTTAAAGGAAGGAAGCGTTCCAGGTCTAAGTTTAGGGTACCTTCCCGGCATTTGCGAGTTATGAGGACTGAGGAAAACACAAAAAAAAAAAAAAAAAAAACACGGCGGTTTCTAGTGGATTTTTTTTTTTTGTTTTGTTTTGTTTTGTTTTTGTTTACGGACGCTCTTGAACATCTCAGGTCATCAGCGTCCCATTCAACTCAGGGCGTGAAAAGGTCGCAAATTTTTCTCAGAGGCCTCTTCTTTCAGGCTTGAGGTTCTATATCGTGCCGTAAATGTACGACACGGGACCCACGGCTTTACTTCTCTTCCGAAGGAAGCCATATTTAGGATTTTTCCTCCGAAAAAATCCATTGGTCCTAGCAGAGATCGAACCCGCGATCTTGGGTTTAGGAGGTAAGTATTGCAACCACTACCACCAGTACCGACCGAGGATGATGAAGCGTTCTAATCGAAGAACAAAATATGAAATTCTTTTGACGGAAATTTAGACAATGACCAACACTCACAGCCGTTCAAGAAATTTGAGCACTGTGATTGAGAAAAAAGATTTCACTGAACACCGTCGCACACCTGCCGACATCTTCAGATATATATATATATATATATATATATATATCGAAAGTGTGAACACTATTATGCACCAGGTAGAATATTCATATATTTACATTAACGGATCCTTCAATGCCTAACTGCCGACTATAATGAACAGAGAACCATAATTTGCTTGCTTATTACGATATTTTACTAGCATTGTAATAGGAGATGAAGTACCATGGAATGGCAGCACAAAGCTTCAACATTTCAAGACATTACTCAGAGCCGGTAGTGTTGACAACTTCTTCTAGGACGCTAAAGAATGTTATATCAAAACTCTTCGTAAGTTGAAGCAATTATGGTGCATCCGTCATCACAAAGATGTGACTTCGGTTCTTCATGACAAAGGGAAGTCACACAATTCTGGACACTCGATAAGAGATCACTAAACTTTAGTGAACTGTTCTTCCTCGCCCCCATATAACCCAGATGGTTTCTATTTCTTCAGTAGAGGATATATGACCAGTTGGCCATAACTACAGAAAGAAGATAGCAGAAAGACAGGCCTGCAGAGTGATATCATAAGCAGTTATACAGGATTATGAAGTTACATAATCCCGTAAACAACGTCTCCTGCGTCGTATCGATTTCCGCCGAATTGGCTGCTATATGCCTCTCGACGTGTTGCAGTGTGCGCGTGTTGAGTTTTAGTGTATTGAAGGTATGGGGTTCAAATACTGGTCTATAATTTTTTTCTGTCATGAAGAAGAAAATAATGCTTATTCTGCGGTATTTATTAACGTAAAAATCGTAATTATGTAAATGTCAATTAAATCACTATAAGAAAGTATATGCGAATAACTTTACATTTATGTGAAATGATGACAATGGTATTGAATAATATTTTACTCTTTGTAGATATTCTTACAGACAAAGAACAGGAGTTCCGGAGCAGTAAGTACACAAAGGTAAATTCCCTCATTGGATGGTCTGGTGAATGCAGTGAGTCACTTGAGAATACCTGCATTTTCCTTCGACTGTATAATGCAGAATTTACCTTGTCAGAGAGAGAGAGAGAGAGAGAGAGAGAGAGAGAGAGAGGTCATCGGCAGATTCAACGTATCGATCGGAGAATTTCGGGAACGCTCGTAAACACTGTATTCACAAGCACATGCAGCGAGTGCACACTGTAGTGAGCGCTTTGCCTATAAACGTAATGGTCACAATCGTCAGCATCTGAAATGAGAACGTTAGGGTAGAGTAGCGGAGGCCGAGAAGTCTTTTTATACTAGTGGTTTTATAAATGTATGCATATACGTAGAACATTATGCTATATTTTAACATATCATATGAATTTTCAGTCGTCATAGGGAGCCGAGAACCACAAATTTAGATGCCACTGCGATTTCCGAGCATAAACAGACTGCAAACTCTCGCCGGAGATGCGGATTTGCACAAGCGTCAACGAGCTGCCCACCACTAAAATGCTGCATGCATATCGTATTATTGCTGCGCAAGAACTGAAACCTCTCGAAGAACAGAAAAACTCAGTTCCAGCAGTTTGTCAATGTACATGAATGCTAGGCTGTTTCTCCGAGAAGGCGTTGATTCCACCAGTGGGCATGCAATTTCCAATGTACCCGTATTTGGGCCAATATAAATCCTCTCACACCATGGATGAGATACCTTTTCATGACGAAAAAATTGGTAGCAATACACCAATCAGCTGGTAATATATTACCTAGCATATATCAGTTATGAAAAATTCCATCATTTGAACCAACAGTAACTCCAAACTGTTTATAAACTTCAAGAACACATTCCGGAAAATAAGGCTGTGGCTTCCGTTGTGTTTGTGAATACTTTCCATAACACAGATAGGCTTGTGCAGCCAAGCCTTGGTGCTAAAGCAAGCCACCTTCAATACTTGCTATGAGATCATCAAACTTTGCATACACCAAGGTATGTCCATGTCAAATGTCACCCATTTACGTCTATTAGTATAGAAATTATAAGGAAAAACAAGAGACCGAAAGCGAATGAAATAACTCATAGCTAACCGGCAGCTATTTGCTATATGTGTAAATCCATTATGTTCAGCTTATCCAAAATATGACGAAAAAATGAAACGTTTGTATTTCTTTCATCGCTCCAATAGGAAGACACCTTTACTAGAACACTCCCTATCACGCTTTGGTTCGTTCCTGAAGGCAAACTTACACTTTCAGATTGTGTTGCTTGACAGCTCTATGATTTAAATTAAGAAGGGCCATAAAATTTGATTTCTTTTTCGATACACTTCTTAAATATGGAATGCTACAAAAATAGCTAGGATCAGTTACAAGACAAAGGCAAGTTCCTCCTAGAGGTGCATGCGAAATCATGTCCTATTTCACACGTTCGTCACGAAATCAATAGTCACTCGAATATAAAGAATTTACATACACGCTAGTGTCTGACTATCAATTATTGGCCAAAGTGAGTGCATATTCTTTGTTAACAAACTACTCTTAACTACATAGAACAATCGATATGAGCTCTTTTAGACTGTCGAAAGTGTCACTTGAACATATTTACTCTCTCAATACTCATAAAATGCTGTAGTTTCCATTGATTTTATTTTTTTGATTAATTTATTTACGGACGCTCTTTAACATCACAGGTCATCAGCGTCCCATGCAATTCAGGGCGTGAAACGGCCGACTCAGAGGCTCAGAGACCTCTTTTTTCAGCCTTGAGGTTCTTTTTCTGCCGTAAATGTACGACACGGGACCCACGGCTTTACTTCCCTTCCGAAGGAAGCCATACTTAGGATTTTTACGCCCGAAAAAATCCATCGATCCTGGCCGGTTTGAACCCACGATTTTGGATTTAGGAGGCAAGTATGGTAACCACTACACCACCAGGACCGACAGTTTCCATTGAGAAATGTTGGAATTCTCCTGACGATAATGCCAGTACTTCTAGTGTCTGAATTTGACTCGTACACTAGCACCCTCTACTAGACTGTAGCCATGACAAAGAACCTCCATAATCAAAGAGGATTGTCTAGGGGATTCGAACCCGGGACTCTACGCACGGAGAGCAGATGTTTTACTAACTGTGCTAAGGATCGATGTTTTTTTTTCGGCGTAAAATCCGAAGTATGGCTTTCTTCGGAAGGGAAGCAAAATCCGTGGGCCCCATGTCTAGATTTACGGCATGTAAAAGAACATTAAGTCTTAAAGAAGAGGCCTCTGAGCAAAATATATTGGCAGTTTCACGTCCTGAATTGAATGGGACTCTGGTGACCTTGAGATATTAAAGAGGGTTCATAAATATGCCAAATAAATAAATTAATCTCCAAAAATTCAGATTGAACTCACTTAATGATCTGAATTTATGTTTAAAGCCTTAAGACCAAAACTTTGTACTTTTGAACAAATCCTACACTTTTACCCTGTGTGGAGGTGAATTTTTTTTATGTTGTCAGTCTGTCAGACTTTTACCATTCGCTACAGGCGAATTATTGACGTATATCTCATTTCTAATAACATACTAGCTACTTTCACTTTTACACACACAATTATTTCCTACTTTCATTTGAAGCCTCCCACTGTTTATCGCATCTCAATAAAATCCGCAGTTCGTTGATGTAACTAACTTTTCAGAAAACAAGAGAGTACTTTCGTTTAAAATGTTGTACCTCGTGTGTTATTGAACTTTATACGAAATTTATGGGGGTTTATTTTCAACTGAAATGCTTGTATATAGTACTCTCTTTCTTGGCGTTCAAGTCTCTGAATGCGTTTTCTCGATACAGTTCATATTTAGCCGCCGGAGGACCGCCATTGTAGCATCTTCCTTAAGGTAAGATGGTATACACGTTCTAGGAAGTGGAACAGAATAATGGGATCAGCAGGCTGCGGCACACTTAGAGGCCGAGACGTAAAACACAGCAGACAAGTTTTATATCTAACAGTATTTTCCGACGATTCAGGTGGAAGACACTTAAGCTCGAGCAAATAGCAGCTATGCAATAAAGACCTAGAATATGCACCTTTCTGCAGAACGCTGAAAACAGCCCGAATAAAGAGTTATAATGCTTGAAGGAACATTCATTATCTTATGGCAAAGTTACAAGAGTTTAGGATGTTCTAATTTTGTTTTTCAGGTAGATTGCAATGACGTGAAAATTGTCTATCTGCATTTTCAAACAAGTTCAACCGTCTAACTCAAGCTGTACGTCTGTAACATTCCAAATGACCACTTCCATTTAAGGACAACAAAGCGACTATTCCATGGAGAGAGGTACATTATGTAAAGGATATTATATAGAGAGCAGTGCTTGATAAAACAACTAAAAAGCGAAAACCATTACTAGGCCCTTGGGCACTTCGGGTAATTTTTTTTTTTTATTTGGTTACAGATATTTAAACCTGTTGCTTCAAATATCGTATTTAGAAAGATAAGCTCTTGTAATTAGAAGTATTTATAAACTCATAGTAACTTTTCTTAAGAGTTTATGATTAGCAGCAAATTGGTAGAAAAAAGAAGAGAAAAAAATACAGTAAATTTTGATCAAAATCTTGAAAAATTCAAATTAGTGTTGGGCTTAAAGTGGGGAAAAAGAAAAAAAAAATTCATAATCTACACATACAGGTAAGGGACAACACCAAACAAGTCTAAGATATACGATTGAAAGTGTATGGAATGTACCGTCGAATGAAGCCACCAGATGCTGTATGTGAGCAGAGCTGCGTGTCTCAGCACGCCCCGAAGTTCAGTTGGTGAGCAACAGAGGTCAGGATTTGAGGTCACGAAGAGGGAACGTGTGTAAGTGAAAGTAAGTATTTATTTCATTTTTTAATTTAAAAAAAAAAAGCTAAGGCCATATGAAAAAGGATTACAGGCTCACGTTAGTAACTCACATGCAGCAGATGGTATTCAGCGCCTTTTCCATCGCTGGCAATGAACCGTCGATGTATTTAGAGACTACTTCGAAGGTGGCTAACACCGTTGATTACATGAAAGACCTGTCCTGTGACGGATTTGCAACCCTGTGTTGTGTGTAACTTTTGCTAATGCCATAATAATTACCGGTTGCCTGTGTTTTGCTTCTTCCATATGAGGGCTGCCTACATCCAGCCCCTAAAGTTGATGGCACCATTCGGCAGTAAATGCCATACACTTTCAATCGTATATCTTAAATTTTTTGTGTTATCCCTTCTTCGCGAGAAAAAAAAAATAGTTGCCATGACCTATAGTTTATCCCCAGTATATAAACATAATAGGCTCTTTAACACTTTAGTTTTTATACAATTGCTTCATATTTTTGTCAACAAGAACAAAAAAATTTTCAAACACTTTTTAGAACACTTTTATACCACTTTACACATGCAATAATTAATTTGATCAATTGGGAGGGGAGAACGTGTCAAATGTAATATTAAAAAGTTTTTTTTTCTATTTCCTGGGACAACCAGTGCAATATAAATAATATATTTAGAGATATCAACATGGAAATGATATGATTATGTATATTATACTGGTAGAGTAATCTGTGATAAAAAAAATTCAAGAAATTTAGTTTAAAAATGTTAGATCTTGGTGGGCACCTTTATTGCCACAAAAGTCAATAAAATTAAAATCTCCTAAATTTAAAAATGCTTACCACCCCTTTCTTTCGCAGTTATTTTATTGAAAAGTCTTCTTGTCTCTTATGCGACAAACAAATTTAATTGATTTAGTACTAATAAAAGCCACATTTACAAAAAAATTGATTTTCAGTTTTCACACTTGCATTTAAGCATATCTACTTACACGCACACACACACACACACACACACACACACGTGTGTATGTGTGCGCGCGCCATTACTTAAAAAAAACAATTCCTATATGCCAAGTGACAGTATAAACGTTATACCTAATGGGAACTTCTAATAAAACAAATGAAAGTTGTTTGTAGAAAATGAACTACTTCTATAATTACTGTAAACAGGCGCAACTGTGTTTAATGGGATAGTGATTTGATATTATCAGGGAAGACATGAGTTATGATTTTTGAGGCTATGAGACCATTCTTTTTTTGAAGAAACCATTACTAGTGAACAATATCTTAGATGTTGCAAGAGTTAATACTTGAAAAAGCCCTCGCTTTGCCAATTATTATTATTATTATTATTATTATTATTATTATTATTATTATTATTATTTTTTTTTTTTTTTAATATTTATGGACGCTCTTTAACATCTCAGGTCATCAGCGTCCCATTCAATTCAGGACGTGAAATGGCCAGCAAATTTTGCTCAGAGGTCTCTTCTTTCAGACTTGTGGTTCTTTTTCGTGCCGTAAATGTACGACACGGGACCTACGGCTTTACTTCCCTTCGAAGGAAACCTTCCTTAGAATTTTTACGCCCGAAAAAAATCCGGGTTCGAACTCGCGATCTTGGGTTTAGAAAGTGGCATGGTTACCACTACACCACCAGGACCGACTTCGATTTGCCAAGCAGCTGATAATGCAACAGGTTGAAGCGCCGCCATATTATGTTTTAGAGATAGGGATATTATAACAAGCAATTCCATGAATGGATTGGTCGTCGTGGATCAACAGAATGGCCACCCAGGTCATGCTATTTTACACTGTTTTTCGCTTTAGGGTATCGCAAAAGATGAAGTTTATATTTAGATACCGCATGTTTTGAGTAGCTTGCGACAATTTATCAAACAACACTTGGATATAAACCGTCAGTTAAGTTCTGTTCTTTGTATATCGGGGCCCAAATAATGTGAACTGGGACTCGGGATTATTGACTACCTTTTCAAAAATAACAACTTAAACAAAAATTTACAATAAAAGATAAGAAAATTGCTGTTTGTTTTTAATATAAAAGCAGAAATATTTATGAATAGTCTTTGTTTTATGACGAATATATACATAATGAGGTACAGTAGCATAAAAATGACTGAAAATTACGCAAAAGTAAAAATAAAGCAATAAACCAAGTGTATAGTAAAAGTCCTAGTACAGTATGAGCTTGTAGTGTTCTAAAAATGTTCAATGCTTGTAAAGTATTAGAAAAAAGTTACAAGTGAGGTCATATGGGGGAGATGGAGGAACAATTGTTTGCCATTGTCGCCATATCTTGAATAAGATTTGTCATCAAATTTCGACACACACAAACCATCACTCATCATTTCTGCCATATCCACCTTTAATTAAGGATTATAATTTGTTAATGTTTCGTTTCAAATCCAAACTCTGGGACTTGCTGGCAATTAAAGCGCGCTATTTGATTATTAAGTATATAATTGATAGAATAATAAATTATTGCTGATGTTAATTTCTCCTATTTTCTGCAAAATTATGCAGAAGTTGACGCCTTATACCAACTATTAGAATAAGATATATTTAAATTTTCAAAATTCTGAAAATATCTTTTTAAACCTTTAATTACATAAACAGAGCTGAACCGAATTGAAAGTTTTGTGAAAAAATAATAAACGAATGAGAGAGTTAAAACACTGCGTAAGTAAAAACATTAATCACATTCCAAACCTTGTCCTAGGATTTTGAGAAATTAAATTCACATTTCAAATAAATTAACCAGAGTCACTAATACTCGAAGGCTACGAGTCGCTTCTTAGCGATCTCCAGGGTATAACAGACTCAAATGAAGAAGATTTGGACAGACACGGTAGCTCAAATGGTAAGAACATCGGCACAGTAAGCAGAAGATTCTGGTCGAGTCCCGGCCGTGACCTCGAGTTTTTTTTTATTCAAGCCTTACCCTAACATAGGCCTTGTGTGAATAAATCATTTTCATCAGTTCGGAGAATTAATTTAATATCTAATTTTATATATATATATATATATATATATATATATATATATATATATACTCATAAAAAACACTCAGAGTGCAATATAAAAAGGTTCACATAAAATTTCACGGTTTTTAGTGTGAAATTTTATGTGAACCTTTTTATATTGCACTCTGAGTGTTTTTTATGAGTTTTTATGCTTTTTAGAAGTTTTTATTACTCCATTAATAGTACATATATATATATATATATATATATTAAAATAAAGAAAGGATTCTTCTCCTCTGCGCTTGAAAAAATTCCTTTCACAGTTTCTGTTTATATAATACAGTGTTTACATCCAAAATAATAATTATTTTTAATTTGAAATAGTTGTTTAAATATTTTTCTAAATACTCAAAATAAAACTGTATTAATTCTACATATCATTTCTCAGATGGAATATAAAAAAATAACTCGCTCATAAATTAACGCAAATAGCATGGAAATACACTAATACAATATTTGTGCCCTTTTTCTCAGCCTATAATAAATGCACGTAAAAAGCATACTTAGAACGCATTAATTCACATATCTAAGGAGCTTTTAATAGAATAGGACAAATTTTAGGGTCTTTAGATGGGTAAATCAACATTAGCAATAAAAAGAATAGAAAATTCCTTAAAACCCTGAAACCAGTGACATGTATTTCAGAGTCTATATTTTTAATTTTCCGATAATTTTCTTCTCTCTTTCTGAAAAACGTTGCCTACTTGAGAATTTTTGCTCTTAATCCTACCTTTAGTTACTCGCCCGCTTTACTGTAACACCAACCTTGGCCTCTGATCAAATTGTTTGTTTCTTACCTGAAACAAAAGAAAACACAACCACTTAAAATTAAACAATCCACAATAATTACTTTAACTACAAGTACTATACTTTTAAAAATTTAATTTTCAGGACGAATGAGTTTTCTGCTTAGTAGTTAACGAAAAAGTATAATCTGACGAGAGTTTATGTCATGGGTTGGCAACAATAAGGATGTCAGGTAAAATGCAGCGTCTCGTAGAAATCAAGTGATAATCGGGAGCAGAGACTGAACTACCAGACTCATATGTTAGCGTCACTTTCACTTTCGCGGATTTCCAGATAAACAAATGCAAGCGACGCGCGAAGGTGACATTGGTTACAGAACAGCATAACGTTTTCCCCTCGAGTAACGTTTCAAACACATGCATGCATAAACTCCTTTCAGTTACAATGTTTGGAATTGAATGAATGAATTTACGTTCACCTTTCATGCTTTTATTTTCATTTGGTATTAATGTTATTTCTTAAACGATTAAAATGTTTTCCTGCTCATTGGTTTAATTGTGGTGTGTCTTTTTAGTTTTAATTTGTGTAATTAAAACATTTTTCAGAAGTTCAAGAATGTGTTTAAACTTAACCTTAACTACAAATAATATTTTAAACCTGTAATAGCAAGTAACCCAAACTTATTGCCTTAAAAAATCTGATTAGATCTAATATTAACCGTATTCTTTTGGGTTAATATTAGAGAAATAATAATAATAATAATAATAATAATAATAATAATAATAATTAAATAACTTAGTAGAAATTATAACTTCTTTGTTCCTTTTTTGTTTAACAAAAATTGGACGTCCTATCTCTTTTTCCAAATGTAGCTTAATTTTTTTTTCGTATTTAAATTATAAAATGTCCGTTTTAAGCCAACATACTTTTAATAACTTTCAAGAACTATATATGATTTTTTCGCAACAAGTCATTTATTGGGTTAAGGGTTGAAATCGGGGTCAGAAAGAAAAACTCGATTTAATTCTAAACTTTAGATTAATACATGACTTGTATGATAGCTCCATTTCATTTAAATTAATCCTGATAAGAGTGGCTAACTATAAAGTTTGGGTCACAAATACTCGAAGGTTTCGGGTCACCTATTAGGGACAATATCTCTTTAAAGAGATTGGGGAATGGTTGAAAGTGCGCGTTAGCTCAGATAATTAGGTCAATAGGCACCGCAAGCCGAAAATCTGAGGTTCGAGTCCCGGCCTTGATCTCGAATTTTCCCCATCACTGATACCAATCTTTCGATGAAAACATACAGTAACGACTTTGGTTTGAAAGAACTCTTAGACGAGTAATACACAAACAACTAAACAGTCACACCTTGAAAATTGAATATATCGCGAATGAGTTATCGACTTAGGAACACAGTTTAATCTCATTACCCTGCTATAACATGCAAATTGAGAAGCCATATTCCAGTACGAATGCCGTTACCTGCCAAGGCCTGGTAACCAACTTTCCATTTGCATAAAAAAAGTACTTATGTCACCGCTTTTCTATGCCTGTAGGTATAAGTTAAGGGTTTCAAAGAAGGCCTCTGTACTTGATCCACACACGAAAAGTGTCATCCCAATGTTAAAACGGTAACATGAACTTGTAGCCTGAAAACCAGTTAGTCTCTTAAATAAAACGAAAGGTAAAAACCTCGTATTTCTTACATGAAATAATAATGCATTTCTACACTTTCATCAGTTCAACTTTTGAGTTCTGTTTCACAGCCTGCAGTCAGCGAGCTCAAATATCTATTTCTACAGATATTCACCTTTATTCATAGTTTTTACATTCAAAGGGAGATACATGTAAAAATTTGCTCTTCCATACTTTTGCATCTACAAGCTAAATTGTACATCAGAAAAAAAGTTTGTCAAGCAATTAGTTTAAACGCTTTAAAAACTCTTCCGTTTAGAGGTCTGTAATTAAAGCCTGAATACTAGAAACATATCTTTTTACCTTCCGCCATTTGTAGGACTTACACACCAATTGCTCGGGCCAGTTGCCTACTTCCATGGACAAACATACAATATACATGCATCCTGAATGGTTGATTATTCTATGTCAGGGATGCCTTTATGACCTGATGGCACTCCCGCCCACTTTAGCACTCTCGGAAATTGGTAGTCGTACTGATACGGTAACATGTGAGCTTTCACTTAGTCGATGAATGCAGTTATCTCTGTTTAAGACCCCGACATATGAAATTTGGTCTTGCCGGGCCAAATGACATGTTTCAAGACAGGGTGATCCTCCAGCATCTGTAGCCAAGTTTCAGAACCGAAGGCGTCTACGGAAAGCATCTTCGTTTAGTGATTGCAACATCCTCGGTTAACACGGGTACAGTTTCTTGTTACGTATGGTTTTCTAATACTAATTTGCATGATATCTAACGTTGCGGCTTAGATTTGTGACAAGAACGTGCTAATTCCTCAGTCACAGTTTATGAACGAACTGACCTGGGGCAATTTTACTTCTTAGGATGATGAACACTGTCAGTTTCATCGAACAGATTATTTATAAGAATGACAGAGTTTACTTTCGGTCCTGGGGACAAATAGAGCTCTGTCAATTGCCTATCATAACCGAACGTAATCGAACACTTTCATTTTCATTGAGAATTTCTTCTCTTCGCAGTAAAGTATATGCTTGGTGGTCTTTTACCATAGGACAGTACATAGTTTCCTCAGCCGTGAAGCAGAGCGCTGCTTACTCGCGGTTTCGTTCTTATTATATTCTCCTATATTGTTTTCATCGACGAGTCAATAAGATAATTTCACAATTGATAATCAAATTACCAGTCCAACATACAAAAAAAAGTTTAAATACAAAAAAATTCACAAGATGCCTGATTAAAGGATTATCGTGATAGGATAAATAAAATATCTCCTATACTCTTTTTACATTTAGTAGAATCAAACTACAATCTTAAAATATCAAAAATTCTTGTGCATCTTACACCAAAATGTAAAGAAAAGTAAGCTAATCTTAAGCTAATGGGCTCATATCTCATTTATAGAATTCATCTCTCCTTTCTAATGTTCAATAATTCAACTAAAATCCTTTTTTTATTAACACTAATAAGAGGCATTTTAATTTCTTTATCCTCTAACTCATGTAAGGCTAGACCCCAGTACCACATGAACCACTGGTAGGGCGGCCTAATCTAGTATCAGCCTCCCTAATTTTGCAAATGGGTAACCCAAGTTCCTATGGTGGTTCACCGCCCTGGCAATGAGCAGGAGCTCCATTATGAGCTGAACTCAGCTTCTAGTAACGTCAGAAGTGCCATGAGTGCTTAGTGTCCACAGAGCTCGCACCAGAGCAACTAAAGGGATCGGACCCCATCTCTCCCGACCATTAACACACTGCAATTATTTTTAACATCTATTACATATATATATATATATATATATATATATATAACAGGATAGGATAGATATTAAAAATATTGGAATTGTTAAACATTTCCTAAACAGCAACACCAAATACGAGGTAAGCAAATTTCCCTATATTTACATCTGAAAAAGCAACAATGATTTTTTAATAAAAGAATTTATTAGAATAAGTTGACAACTCTGAACAGTTTCAACTCTTGTTTTTGTTTTAGATCCTCTATCCAAATTCCGAAGTTTATCCGTCAATTAAGTAACAACGTTAATTTCCGTAGTTTTTAAATCAGTAGCTTTTAATGTAAAACAATAAACTTAATGCAAATTGTTTACACGAAACATTGCATACATAAAAAGTATGAAGATAAGCTTTTCATAAAAGAAAATAAAGATAATCTTTTGTATAAAAAATATAAGTAAATCCAACAAAACTGGAACATGTTCCTGAAAGTAATACATTTTACAGAAATGAGTCAAAATAAGAAACCTTTCTTTGAATTATTTACTATTTGACTATTCATAATAATACGTATAATCTTGAAAAGATTACTATAAAATTTATTACGTCATATAACTGGGCGTTTGTCAGCTGTTTATCCTTGGCAACGCTTGGCATCACACATTCCCTTGTGATTTTCTAACAACCATCGCAAATAACAGTTGCCGATCATGCAATGCGTACTTTCAAACGCTCAAACTGCAATAACGGCAATTTAACGCACACACTCTCTAGTGATTAGCCTATGACGCAAAATGTTCCCATGAACCAGTGAAAGGCGATCCTTGCAGGAAGACTTGTAAAATCAAAAGCCGCGATCAGAAATGACGGAGTTTCCTCACTTGCAAGATACATCCTTAAAGTTTGCAATAAGCGGCCCTCTTGTTAAGAAAGCGTAACACCATCGCATTGCAAATCTTTTACGTAATTATGTTAGCGGCCTCTTCCTGGCATTGCACCTGTCTTTCCTCTTTGGCACCTCATTCGTTGAAAAACGGTGAAAGTCGATAAAATGTGATTTTACACATATTTGGATGTTTTTGAATGTGTCTATTATTTAGAAATTTGTTTTGAGCCATTTCAATAGGACACATATTTTCATATCTGTTATTTTTAAAATCCAAATATTCGTGATGATATAATATAACAGGGAAAAAGGAACTGTAGTGTATTATTGGTTAAAAATAATATTTTATTACACATGAAAATATTGTTCTAATTTTGTACAGAAAATGAATTATTTCCATATACTTAAGGGTAAATTTACACTCAAATTTTGACAATATTGAAAAATTGTCATAAAGTTTGGGATGTAGAACTTAGAAATACTGAAATGCCTTGGCTTTTGTGAATAATTCTTCCACCTGAAGACTAGCGCGACATTTTTAACATATTTTCTAACAACACTTACTACAAATCACCATCTTCAATATTTTACATAGTTTTCCTCTCTTTCTTTGGGACACAGCTCCTACCCGTTACTATTTTCTCACACATGGAGTCATTCAATAAGCAATTTCCAAATTTTATTAGAATCAGAAAACTAAATAGCTGTGCAAATAAAACTAGGTTTTCTGTGTTCTTAAAAGTTCATCTCTTAGTCGGAAGAAGCAGATAAATCTATAAAAATTGTCTTGTTGTTCTTACCGTTCATTTTCTTGTTTACTAGTACAATCAAGGTCACTAGTTTTAACGAATTCTACAACCGATGAACAAAATGCTTTGGGAATCAAATAAAATTGCCAAAACAGCCTTTCCAGCTAATGGGCGAGTTTTAGCTTTGACCAGAGCGGATTCTATTCTTTTTCCCCCCATTACACGCTTGCTTTTTCCCAATGAGGGGTGTTGTAATGTACACATGTTTCATCCCAGTTTACGAGTGAAGCAGAAAAATATCTACTTGATCCTGGCATGCAACCAAAGTTTCAGACATATGCAGTCTTTAAGTCTTCAGTGAGAATTCGAGAATTGATCTGCCGAGAGTTTCATCTGAAACTGTATATTGAACACTTATAACTTATCCCAACCTCAGAAGCGATTTCAAAAATCGTCAAACGTTGGTCACACATAGAGCCGGGGTTTGTTTCCGTTACGGTCGCCCGAGATCGACGTTAATAGCGTTCATTTTCAAGTTTCTCATCCACTCGTGCTTGTGCAGTATCATATCCCCAAACTATACCTTTAATCTTTGTAAAATTCGACCACTTTTACTCTCTCCTGCGCCCACAAAATTAATAACAATGCTTTGCGTAATCGACGAGTGAACCTCTTGCCCGGGCATAATGCTACTGACCAAGGAAATGGCTTCGCGATGCGGTCCAATCCCTCTCGCGTAAGTTCTCAAAGCGGAATAAACATTTCGGTTTATGTTTGATTCCCACTGGTACTTTAGCGTGTTTTTGTCAATAACTGCGACACACATTGCGTCCCCAGTTTCTCATATGTAATGATTTGTGCATTAATTTAACTCTCACCCATTTTCCCATGATACAATGCTTTTTTCTTCAATGATATCCTTGGAGGTAACCTTGATTTAATTAGGTTTCTGGAGCGCGCTTTATTTTCACAGCATGTGTCTCATTCATCCAGAAATAAATAGCGTTCAGCCTTGGTGTAGAATCCACACAGTTTCACCCAGCTCGGCTTTGATCCAGATCTCCAAATAAAAATGCAATGCACGGGACTCTCCCCGCCTCCCCATTTTTATGGCAGATGGTTGCCCAATTACACTTCGCATCTGGCTGAGACTTCGTTACAGTCCGATACAAGAATGCTTGACCACAATGATGTCACTAACAAATTTATTCACATTTTAGGGGGGAATTTACTGGACATCTGTTGTAAATAGCATATCCTTTAAAAAATTAAACAATGACTGAAGCATTTGCTAATGCTGGGTTCGCAATACACGTTTGTTTGGACCGTGGATTGCTGAGAGAACAAAAGCACGAATCTAGTAATAAAATTGCATGGGTTCGAATCCTTGTTATCCTTGAATTTTTTTTTATTTTTATTTTTTGCAAGTTAATATTGCAATAATATACGGCAATAATATAAAGTTTAATGGGCAACACATATTTGCATTATAAGACATTTTTGATCAAACACAAAAACGTAAATCAATCTTTATTTTCAAAATAAATGACAGTTTTGAAAACAAAGATTACTTTCTTTTTAGTATAAATGCCTTATAATTCAAATAAGCTTTGCAATTTGAAGCTATATTATCACGTGTATATTAAACATTGTTTTTATTTTAAAAAATTAAATTCATCCATGACTAGGGTTTAGACTTCAGTAGTTTTCATTACTACACTTCTGCTTTTTACACCTGGACTATCAGAGTACGTCTGCCATGTACTCGATGTGACTAGCACGATAGAATGAGGCTAAAGACCTGATTGAGGGGATATATTGTGAATCCAGCGCAGAGCCGAGCATACAAATTAACGCTGCTATTTGTTTTTTCTTAGAGTGTACAACAAATCCTCTTAGTTATGGTCAGATACAAGGTGTAATAAAAAGGTATGTCAAAACTTTGGGTAAACAGTTCTTGGGTATAGAGGAGGTAAATATGTTATATGAATATGAGGGACTCAGGCTCCGTTTAGGACCCGTTTTTATTTTTAGTGATGATTAATCACTTCACATTTTAATTTGATTCACGATTGTGTTTTATTTATCGATGACACTTCTCTCTCTATGTCTACGACGAATATTTGGTACGACCTATCATTATTTATGCATTCTTCTTTGGCTACTGCTTCTTAATGGCTTGATGCTAATGGCTTTAATATGAACAATGACAAAACTACGTAAAATGTATTCATTTTAAATAAAATATG
Organism: Metallyticus violacea; assembly: GCA_030762175.1. Taxonomy (NCBI): domain Eukaryota; kingdom Metazoa; phylum Arthropoda; class Insecta; order Mantodea; family Metallyticidae; genus Metallyticus; species Metallyticus violacea. Next base: position 134,473,474 of record CM060831.1, read on the forward strand.
CCAAATTACTTGATATTACATTGGAATGCAAGTTAACTTGGGACAACCATATTGACTCAGTTTTCGCATATCGTTTATTAAGACGACTTGTATCCAGGGATAATGTTGTGGACTCTTGTTTTGCTTTTTCTTAATATTTTATCTTATGGTTGGCACATTTGGAGTACCGATCCAAGTCAGTGAATTTTACTATTGCAGGTAAAAATTATCCGCATAATAACTGGTTCTCTATTTGATGATTCCGTTTTTATTGAATTAAAAAAATTGTAACTCTCATTAACCATTACATTTTTAACTGCTTAGTCATGGCCAAAACTAATTTGCACCAATTAGTGTCAATTTGAAAACCATATTTATGCTACTAGGAAGAATCATTTTATATTAAGGTATAATGGCAGATTAAGATATGTTTAACAGATTACCCCATGATGCCTACTCAGAAGATTTAAGGCTGTTTGAAAAGATTGGCTCACTTATAATCCTTTTTATAAACTTGATGAATTTTTATAATATTATTGTTATTTTAATTTTTGTATATTTGGCTATTGCCATACTACAATGTAATAGTTCTGGCAAATAATAATTGTAATTATAACTGTATTTGAATGAACATGGGGTCCGTAAATGCTTCGTTTCCTTGTTAGAGTCCTTTGTCTACAACTCCGCCTACACGGTGTGATATGCAAGTTAGAATGCCAGCATATCTGTCCTGTAGCAATAACCTTACAACAGAATAGTTGCTTAATAAGTACAGTAGGTAAATATTCGTTCTGGTTAAATGATACGGGGGTTGTTCTAAATACTCTTAGTTCCTAGGTTCACCGTTGTTTTGGTCGTTCTGTACCACGTAGTCCGCACCGAGCACGTAGTGTCAGTTCTGTGTGTTTATGGACCTCGTAAAATGAGTTGGTAGATGCTCATATGATCCATGATTAGCCTAAAATGTATTCTCTTCGTGCTCGCATTCTGCAAGGCTGCCAGATAATACCGGATACCCAGGGATATATCAGGGAGTCCTTGCGACGGACGGTTTATGGATGCATCCTCACTAATGGAGGACATTTTGAGCATTTCATATGCTTTTCTGTTTTTATAATATTCTAAGATGTACACAGAGCTCTAACAAGAAAATAAAACGATTTCGGACTCATGTTCATGTTACATTTTTTATCCTGTATATGTGAGAAATGTTTTCCCAAAGTTTTGACACATCTTTTGTTAGATATATCTGAAAAGTATAAACATTTAAATGTAGGTTTTTCTTTTCATGGTGTAAGAGACGTGTTTCATTGTGTTTTCTTCCTTTGTTACTTCATAATGAACCAAAAGCCTGTATGAATTACCTCTGCCTTCATACGCCTTGTGTAAACGAAACAATTTTCGGAGCTACAGAATCCAGTTGATAAGTTGTACAGCTTCATTCTCACACGCGCCTCGGGCGGTAACCACAAGACCATGAAACAAGTTGAAGACAAGTTACGTCACTTTAACGAATACTCTGAAATTACCACTATGCTATCGAGCAACACCGTGACTAACCTGACCTTGGTTCGATACCCTTGTGAGCGGGCAAACACCTATAGTTAGTTCCACCAAACCACTTCCATTTCCATTATCTGTGTTTTAAAAATAGGAGTGCCCTTTTGATTTATCTACGGCATTTTCCTTTCGGACGCGACAAAATGTCTTGGTGCATACTTCCAACGAAAACTGCGGTGGCGTATTTGATTCAAAATCGTTTATATCAAAGAGATCGTTTTCTCAACTCTTTGTTATTTTAATAACTGGTGAAAACTTTGAAGTTGTGGAAAGTGGAAGCATAATAACAAAGAAAATTTATCTCAGTTTGTTGCCATCGAAACTTTTATGTTTTCTCCTACTGTTTTCCTCTTGAAGGTGCCTATGTCTAGTCTTCATTGACACTCTTAGTCCCTGTGTAACTATGAAAGTTGCATCACAATGAAAAGTTTTTTTATTAAAGTTAACAAATAATTTATTATATGCAATATTCATACAAAGTCTGTTGTTTATAGTGCTAATGATCTGTACCCCGTCTTACACAACCGCGAGCTTTCCTATTCTGAGGCTGTATACCTGTAAACTGAGCAGTGGTTCGGGCGGCAACGCTTGGCACTTACATTCAAGAAGTTATGGGCACAAATCCCTTGGGGGTTATTGTGAATATTTCGTTTTACCAATTTGACTCTCGTTTTAAGCCGTTGTTTCTCTTAAAGGCAGAAAGTGCTAGCGCCAGGTGAACTAGTAGGTACTGTGTGCGGTGTGACAGTGGCTTGCTCTTTGAAAAGTTATCTGCTCCGTTAGTGCCACGCCACAATGGAAGGATGGGATGACATGAGGGAGATATCGAGCGGGCAAGGGAGGCGAGGTATAGATAAAGACAGGGTCTCTAACTTAGTTTCCAGATAGAATACCGCAACGCAGGCGGAGTCTTCCTCCAAGGAGCTGGAGTCCCTTTGAAGGACCGTTTTCATACTAACAAGGAAAGTCAGAAGCTTTTACAAAGTGCAAGCCACGGTTGCACCGCTCCAGCCCTGGTTAGTATTTAAAACTGAATGAAATGATATGAAAGAAAGGAAAGGAAAATTCGTGGAAAGTAAAGATACATCCCAGCATTCCCCTAAGTGACCAGGGGAAATCACGAGAAAACTCAGGGCCAGAATGGCAGGCAACAAGACCTCCCGAACGTTTTACCGCTAACCCACTCGGTTTATTAACATTAATGACATCTGCCATTTCGGGGAAGATTTTAACATCTGTGGTAATTTTCTGGTTCAGTCTTGTGGACCTTACAACCTTAAAGACTTTGGTAAACCCGGAACTGGGCCATGGCCACTTCGACACCCAAGTCCTGCATTGTGCGAGAGGAAATTACCTGCATAGAGCTTGACCGCTGTATTGCGGTATATCTGCGACGGTTGCAGATGGGGATTATGGCGCCATATGGTTCACTCGCCCTATTGCATGTTTCAAGAGCCGCTCCTAAAGTTCGTTCTACATCCTATTCTTACACAGTGGGATCAGTTTTGTTTTCCCCCGGAGTGTTTTGCCTTGTTAGCTGGGTCTCGGTGGTTAGCGGAAGGGTAAAACAATAAACAACCATACAACACACAAACTTATTTAAAAAGGCCCATTACTTACAATCTTCATTCCCCATACATTTTTGGCATCTCTTCAGGAAATTATTCCTCGCTCGCTCTAGTTTATTTTCAGAAACCCTGACCATTTTCTGACGAATATTATCTTTCAGTTCTCGTATGGTATGTGGATTCGTCTTATCCACGGCTTTATATATGTCTTCTTGCCTTAGAAGAACTCTAGTAGTTCGAAATATAGCGATTGCAAATCTGTGACTTTTTCTTAGTGTTTAATCCTTTCCTGCTTTTCTAATTATTGTTCATTTAGTTATTGTTACATTTATATTATATATAATATAAATGTAAAATAATGTAACACGATTAATAACATATATATTAATATTTCCTCCAGAGATAATTGCAGGCTGTTAAATCGGAGGACAGACAGGGTGACAAATCTCTACTAATAACTCAATCTTGTGAAATCAGATTGTGAATTGTTCTCCTGCAGTGTGAGCATTCGCAGAGTCCTGTTGAAAAAATGCACGATCACGCTCCCTGTCAGTCAATTCCCAAAGGAGTCGGTAGTCATTCATATTAGTACAGAATAATTATTCCAAAAAAAATTAACCCATTATTCTTTCATCATTCAGTTAACACTTATGAATCGTACATAAAGACACGCCGTGACATTGTAAACACACGACGCATAATACACTTTACGTATACTGTCGAATTAAGAATAACACAACATACACTCAGGAAAAATCGGTTACGATTGCAAGAAAGGTCAACAAGTAAGCAAGCAGGTTTGCTATCCTCTCCACGGCGCGGCAAGCGAGGAGAAAGGGATTCGCTGATAGGAAAAAAACCTACGCCGCGGGGGAAAGCATCACTGGTTGCACGGAATTTGACTCTGTTAACATGTATTTAGGGTACATATTAAACTTCGGCGCCTTTAACCCCAAAGATTCTTTAGCAAAAATCGTCAGTCCTTGTTTCTAAACATGTAAGTAAAATGTAGATGGCGTTAATAATTAGAAATTTGGACTTTTTTCTAATATGTATGAAAAGAATAAATAAAAAATGAAAGAAAAATAGTTTAAAAGTTAATACAGAGAAGCGGAAAAAAAAGTAAGTTTTCAAAGTAAAATGTTCAATTTCTAATTATCTTATTCGTACACATAGAACTAAAATTAAGATTAAAACCATCGCTTTCAACCCATTACACATGATGGGAAGATTTAAAGCATTACGACTGGAAGAAAACGCGTTAAAGAGAAGCTTCCAACAAGAAGAAAATTGCAAAAAGGCTGCAATTGGCATGAACATTGAGAATAATTGGAAAACAAGGGAGGCGGTTAAAGGATGAACACTGGGAGTTTGGAAAACAGAATAATGGACAAGCTAGATTTGGGTCTAAACTCTTCGCAGTCTAGTCATTGTACTGTTCGTGCTATACACAGTTCTATGTAATATTTCGGAATGAAATGAAGATGAAATTAAAAATGCTTTCAGAGCGAATATATGTCCAACGCATAAGAAACGTAATGCGGCCAATCTAAACCACCTGTGGAGTTCTTGACTCCAAAGAATGCGCTTAATAAGTAACTGTGTGACCCCTAATACATTTGAACGTGTAAACTCTACAAAATAGGGACTTACCCAGAAAGAATTGGTTAGTAATGGAGCCCACCAGCCCGTGAGGGCAACTTGATAACTGTTTTATAGAAAAAAATAGCGAAACCTGTCTAGTAAGCTCAGATTGATCTACCGTTACGATTGAAGCGCCCTCTCTGCTGGCAATCAATTGGTTCTTTGCCGCAACGCGGCCTTTCTCAGGGAATGGGAAGAAAAGAAGGGTACAGCAAATGAACTACACGTTAGCAACGAACATGACCAGAGTTTCCATCAAGAAATTTCGGATGCTCCTGATATAAAATATCATAGACAGAACAAAATGAGACGCCATTAAGGTCATATTTTTAATAATTTATCAGTAATATCTCGAAACAATGGCTAACCGATCAATATAATCGTCGTTTTTTTGTGTACAGTGACCCAGAAAACAAAAGAAGCATATTCATTTCCTCATAGCATTTAACATTTACACATTTGTTAAATAGTGCAATGCATGATCACTCGTTCAGAAAAAAAATAATATTCCGCTTAAGTATTTGCATATAGTTCTTATCTGACCTTACTCCGGATTATACAGTGTTATTTATTTCACTGTTTAACGGCACTGAATAGCGTGCGACTCAAAGCTAATGTAACAGTTCGGTAACCGGTCCGTCGACCTCTACTCGTGATGCTAACTTACCTTTGACCGATACAGTTCCCCACCATCAGTCATCAGATAAGTGGGTGGCCCGATATATTATCTAATAAATAATAAGGTTCCTATGCACGAACACCAGTAAGTAAAACTGCAAAATGCCACGACATTTAGTACAAACTATTTTGATCCATTGTGCAGGATCTATGTATGCATCATGCAAAGCTTACTATCTTAAGACTATGGTTGGTGTTCATACACTTGTATGCAGAGTTAACAGCCCATATGATATGCGTATACCTTTGCATCGTACGGGTGACATAGAGGGTAATAAATCTAGTTATCTGAAGCTATCCTGCCCTGTTACCGCAAGTTTCAGAAATGCATCTGGCTCATACATGTTGAAAATGGTAACTGTTCGCGACTTCCAGTCTTTGATGCAAGAATTGCTGCACATTATTTAGAATGCCGGCACATCCTTGTAGGATTCCTTCAGATTTTCCTAAAAGAAATAAATATTTGAGTTACAAATCAGGAGATCGGGCCAACAACAGATAAATCATTTGAAAGAAAACAAAAGACTAAGAAAGAGTGAAAATCTTTATTTAATTACCATATTACTTTCACACGCTTTTAATGGATAAAAGTTTAAAAGTTCGATTTGCATTAGAAACATATTTTTATATACTTTAATTTCTGCTACCTTTATGAGTAGTGTTTTATTAAAAAAAAAAAAAAAAAAAAACCCTAGCTGTACACTGGAAATAATAATTTTTTCTAATTAGTATCAATCCCCTTTTTGTTACATTTTTGGGCCCTAAATTTATTGAAAACAAGTTAGTCGACATCAATAATAATATAAGTGGCCTCATTTTGAATATTAGCACGAAACTAAAAACGGGACAATTTGCTTACGAGAAGTCCAGACAGTTTTCCCCTCACTCTGCTACTATTCATAATTTACATTAATGATGTGACTAATACATCGCAGTATTACATGACTGCTCATTATTTGCAAATGTACAAACATTTTCTTAATAAGGAGACCAATGAAGCATTACTATTAATGAAAAATCGAGGAAGCATAATTGTGATTTAGAACCATATAATAGTAATGGAACTACAGTGAGGTTATATGAGCTATGGTCCGCCTGTGCGCGGCTGCTTACCGGGGAATTGCAGCCGCCGCAACCGGAAAAAGAGCGAACAAAGTTACTATTTTAATTTAATATGTACATTTTTACTTAAAGTATAAAATGATTGCATTTAAAACTGATAATAAGCATTAGGCTGTGTTACAAGAGATGCTCAAAATGATGCCCCTCGGCGGCAATGCATTGCGGTATCTGCATAATGAATTTCATCTAACTTTTCTTCCATAAGAACACGTTTTTTTGCTCTTAAGAGATCCTGATTCTTGTAACATTTTAACAAAGTTAACGAACAGTCCTCTACCTAGAAGTCCGTCCTGTTGGTTTAGTGGTAACCATATTTGCCTTATAGATTCAATTTTGAGGGTTCAATCCCGGCAATAGTTGATGGAATATTTCGGGCGTAAAATCCTAAGTATGGTTTCCTTCTGAAGGGAAGTAAAGCCATGGGTCCCGTGTCGTAGATTTACGGCACGTAAAAGGACTCAATCCTGAAAGAAGAGGCTTCTGAACAAAATTTGTTGACCGTTTCACGTTCTCTAAATTGAATGGAACGCTGATGACCTGAGATGCTAAAGAGCGTCTGTAAATAAACCAAATCAACCTAGAACACATAGGGCAGCATATTTTCTTCCGAATCACTTTACCACTGCTCTGCAAGAATCCGTTTGCATATATTCACCGTTCTTCAAGATTATATTTAGGACGGATAGCAAATAAATACTGAAAAATGCACTTACGAAGCACACTATGCAGGGTCCGTTGGTATGATCTTTCTTGAAATAGTCCACATTGAGTTGTATTCACTTGACCCAACGTGTCTGTCAATCCTGCAAGACGTGATAAAAACTGTTTTTTTTACAATTGTTTCAGAACCCCGCCCGCCTTCTTCATAAAAGTCGTTGATGAACCAAACACTAGCCCCATGACTCGTTTTTAAGACGAGCGAACATAAAAGTTATACGGAGTTAGGTATGGACTGTATGCAGGTTAAATACACATTACGTATTTTTTTACGTAAATGTTGAGCAACAACGTTGAGTACGTGAAGGCTTGCATTGTCAAGGGGCGCGCTCCAATCAGATGAATTAGCTCAGGGCGTCGAATGTGTTCGGCCAGGACACTCTGCAACATATTTGCCAGTTAACCCACTGTTACTAGGCGATCTTTCCGAACAATGACGGCAGCTGTGTTAATCGTGGTCTCGTTCACTGCAGTAACTAAAGCACCTGGACCACCCTACAATGCTGCTAAAACACGAACTCCTAAAATTCTTTCAACCACTGACGTGCGGAGTGATTGTGGCAGAACATCATCGCCACATGCTTGCAATATCGCATACGCTTCAACACCGCAGTTCTGCAGACCGAAGCAAAATTTCACTCCATTTTACAAAACAGACTGACAAACACTCTTTGCTAGCATCTTATACTAGATGCATGCTTCCAATTTTTTCCACCAATCACGTGAGATCTGTTCTCATTAAATTTTGTTTCGCAACCGCATCTCCACTGTACGATGAGGGAAAAAATTTTTTTTTAATATTTATTGACTAGCCCTGGTAAGTAGTGCCATAGCTAAGGAACACACAATTTACACATGAAAGTACCGAGTAACACATACGACACTCACTGGCAAATCCTTCCTCAAACCAAATACAAGCTGCAGCAGTATAGGGCCGGGATGACTAAATTCTCCCAGTATACAGGCGAAATCTGCCGGCCCGTAACTCAAATAACCTTATTGCAGTGATTTTTACATTGTATAATGCTCAATATAAATTTTATTCGTTGAATACAATACTTGTGGCATATTAATGGAGTGTAACAAATGAGAGAATGTATTATTTGTTTAAAAAGGACCAATATACTTGTAAAATACTTTACTTTGATCACTTCGATTGCACTAGTGGTCTTTTGTGCTAGTATTACAAATAATTCTTATTTTCTATGCAGGTTACAATCGCTGTTGCTTATATCTTAAAATAAAGAATAGTTATTTATATTAATAATTCCTTATGTTTCTAATTTTATAACTTTTTACTGACTTTTGCTTATTTTAAAAGCAACAGCATATTTGATATTTTCTTTTTTGATCATGTAAAATGGAAGAAAAGCTGTGGCTAAAACCGTTCTCAGAATCGCAAAGAAAAATGTGATTAACAATACCGCGAAATATTCCGCACTAGCGTCCCGGAGAATTCCAGTGAATTTCATCGCCATGTTACCCAAAACTTAGATGAGGGTGCGATTATCCTAAATGATTTAATGGAACTTTGAGATAGCACAATGCCTACGAGGTCACGAGGACGATAAAACGCCGCAGTCGGGATTAAGGTTCTCTTTGTTTAATCGCGCATGGTGTTTCAAGGCCACTAACAAGCAGTGGGCGGAATTCCCAGCAGAGCACAAACTTTCTGCTCTCGGAAGCTACAAACAAGGTTATGGCGAATTCTCCTTTGTCTCGAGCCTTTCATAGAAACACGATCTTGCAGCAGAACTTATACAAACGTGGGAAATCACTTCTGGCAAGAAATTGATGCCATTTGCTGAAATTATGAAAGTTAATAAAAATGTACAAGTATTAACATGGAGAACTTAGATACGAATATTTTAAGCGTACTTAAGAAATAGCAAAATAACACGAAACGAAGTATTTGTAGCGTCTTTTACATCCAGTTATATTGTTTAGGGATAATGATACAGCAGAAAAGAGACGGTTATCTCAATGATTTTCACATAATACACCTTGAATTTTGTACATGCTCAAGTACGATATACATTTTAGCTAACTTGGAAGCTCAATTTTATATTTTAAAAACAGAAAAAACTCGGTCACTTTCGGCACTCGGATCAAGGACCTTCGGCTTTCCGTGCCCTGTCCGGTAATAATCGCGAATCTCCACCTTTTGAGTCTATGTCTCGGTGGAGGAGGATTTCGCAGCGCAGCTGCTGATGGGCCTATTGTACATAGACTCCCAAGGTGGCACCTCCGGGAGGAAGGAATTATACGGAGGATAAAGTATCCGAAAAGACGCTGCACGGCATAAACGGGGCCTTTAACGTTCTTATAGATAAGTCCAAGACGCCAGCAGGACCGCGAGAACCTCATTTGGGGTGTAATGAAGTCCCCTAAAGAGATGATCAAACAGAACTGACCAGAACTGCGCGTAAGCCATCGCACCTCGTTTGACACTTTCCGTTTAAACCACTGAGGCATCACAGGCGGTGGACACTGATGATACATGAGATGAAATGATAAATTGGAAAGGTTTTTTTTTGTAAGGAAGAAGGCGTTCCAGGACTAAGTTTAGGGTACTCCCCGGCATTTATAACTGAGGAAAACCGGGAAAAAACCCTCAGTCAGGGAGGACTGTCCTGGCGGGATTACCGCCACGGGTGGCCGAGGTCGTTAAGGCGCGGACTCGTGAGCGGGAGGTCTGGGGTTCGAATCCCGCCGGGACCGTCCTCCCTGACTGAGGGTTTTTTCACGGTTTTCCTCAGTCCTCATAAATGGCAAATGCCGGGAGGTACCCTAAACTTAGGCCTGGAACGATTCCTTCCTTAAAAATAAATCCTTTCCCAATATATAATTTCATCTCGTGTATCATCAGTGTCCACCACCTGTGGTGTCTCTGTAGCAAAAACGGGCGTTAAAACACTATTCATTCTGGCGGGAATCGAACCCCAGACCTTTCGCCTTAACGACCTCGGCCAAGTGGCGGTTTCCGACTCTTAACTGAAAGGTAATGGGAGAGCGGAAATTTTGTAAAATGGATTATTCGCTCCAGGATTCGCTTACAAGATCGGATGGAAATTATGAAAAACCGCTGTCAAGATCCGGATAATCAACCCATTGGATCTCAAGCTTCAGCCAACCCACTGGTCTGGAGTCTTCTAGCTATCTCGCTGCAGAAGTTTTAACTCTAGGAGGTTACGCCAAACCTTCTAGTGCTTATACACAGGCTTCATAATTAAGTTAATAAGAAATGTGATTTTTTATACAAAAACAATGTGTTTGGCTGTTTTGGAATTAGGGTTAGATGGTCGGCCAGGGCACGGTAGCTAATGTGGTAAGGGCATTGGCACAGCAAAAATATCTGTGATTTGAGTCCCGGACCAGATCTTATTTTTTTCCCGATTTGATTCTGATTCTAAACCTTTGGCGAGAACATGACTTGAGTGAAGAAACACTGCCTTTCAAATTACATTTTCTTTGTTGCCTAAAGCATTTTTAACTTGTTTAAAACATGCATAAACATAGACACACTCTTTAACATACAGATGCAAGCCGCGGAACATGTTTAGCGTGTTTTAAAAAGTCGGCCCTGGTGGTCTAATGGTACTAAGATCGCGGGTTCAATCCCTGCCAGTGTCTTAGCATTTTTTTCAGGAGTAAATATCCTAACGTGGATTTAAGGCACGCAAAAGAACTTCCAGCTTGAAAGAAGAGGCTTCCGAGCTAAATTTACCGGTCATTTCACGCCCTTATTTGAATAAGACGATGTCCTGATGTTAAAGGCGTCCGTAAACAAACAAAATAAATCAATAAAGTATCTAAAATCTATTAAAGACTATATTTTTACATATACATATAGAAATATTTCTAACAAACTAGCCATTTAAAGGACACAAGCTCTAACTTACTGAACTACCATGTCCTCCAAGAATATAAATGTTTATGTAGTTGCCCAACTACCCATTAACAATTAACACGCAATTTACATGTAATGAAAGCACCAAGTAACGCCCAAAGACACAACCACTCGAGGACAAACCCTTCCCCAAACTAACTACAAGTACGCTACATGCATATACTTTATAGGCTTTAACGATCGCCTTTTCCAGTACGCAGCGGCAAACTTACGGCCCACAACTCAAATAACCTAAATGTATATTTAATTCATTGTACATATGACCAAAGTATATATGCATAAGATGTAATTAATATATATTACAAAACAGAAAATGTTTACGGCAAAGTTCGTCCCCATGATTTTTTTTTAATCTGATTCTCCTTTCGAAAGAGAAAAAACAATTTACACTGAAAATAGTCAAGTAATCATCATATAAATTTTGGGGTATAATTTTTTCATGACCGGTAAACAAAACGTAATATCACAAAACATGAATTTAAACTCCTATACTGTAAAAAAAAGTGGGGGGTAAACTAAACAAAACTATTCTATGCCTACTTTATGTTGCTGAATTTATTAAAACCCACTGTCTATAACATTTAGAGTTGCCTTGTACGTAAAAATCTCCACAATTCTAAGCGAAAGTAATAAATTAAGAAACTGTATATAGCGCAAACGAAAGCTAATGAATAAAAATGTAATTGAGCAACCATTTTCTGCCTTTTGAAGAAGTTTTCATATATATCAAATTTTCAATCTAAAATTAGCTGTTGCTTATACAAACACCATATGAATAAATATATTATATAAATACTAAAATATTATTGCAATGGAAAATTTACCCCAATGTAGAATAGAGGCGAGGGAAAATGGTACATGTTTATTAATTTATATTATTTATTTGATACGCAGATGGGAATTATCATTCCAAAAATATTTATAAAAATATGACTTATTTAATGTTTAAAAAGTATTATTTAAATTTAGCAACAAACGCAAATCTTAAACTTGTAAGCAGAACTTTAGAATGATCCTTTCAAAATTTATATAATTTGAAATATTAACTAAAGTGATTTTAATTTTTTTTCCTTAAAACTTCCGGTGTTTCATTAAGTATACGAAAAGAAACTTTGGCCTTTTTGATTCGATATCGAAATAACGCGAGTAAGGCCGCTTCCGTGGTTTAGTGGTAGCATTTGCGTCCGCTAATCCGGAGGTACTGGGTTCGAATAACGATCAGACCAAGCTGTCTGGGTAAGGCATTTTCGGGAAATGTTCATTATCTTAAAAAATATGAATGCCAGAGAGTTTTAAAGCACCAAGGACCCTGGGCTCATTTGCGCAATCTTTAATTCATTAATTTCAATTTATTTATCTCTAAACACTTACGTCTATAGTATTGTTCCACCTACAATCTGACCGCCACGGGTGGCCGAGGTCGTTAAGTCTCGGACTCGTGAGCGGGAGGTCTGGGTTCGAATACCGCCAGGACCGTCCTTCCGGACTGAGGTTTTTTCCAGGTTTTCCTCAGTCCTCATAAATGGCAAATGCTGGGGAGGGACCCTAAATTTAGATTTGGAACGATTCCTTCCATAAAATCGTTTCCCAATATATCATCTCATCTCATGTATCATTAATGTCCATCGCCTGTGGTGCCTCTGTAGCAAAAACGGGCGTTAAACACTACTCATTCTTTCATACCCACAATCTACAGATGCGAGTGGATAAATGCAGTCAAAGCAACAATAAATACACTGGAATGTTTATATAACTATTTTAACACATGGCAGCCCCGTAGCACTGGTCAAATTAATTTATTTACGATGTATTTCGCAGCTTGTATCTATTAGTAAATGCTGTCAGTTGGCCTGAGATGTCAAGGAGGGGGATTTTTATTTAACCTTAACGTCCTAGATTGCTTAAATCTTGAAGATGCAGGGGGTAGTTATTGAACTATTTTCACGCTGCAGGTTGCCCGTACCTGCAAGCTCATCCGGTACTGCAAAGAAGCGAAATCGACACTTTGCTGCGGGACCCCTATACTTCCCTCATCTGTCTCCGGTGACTGTAATCTAAACACGATATTTATAAGCTTCGTGTTTTACCCCGCAGGTAGCATGCACTCTCCGTTTGAACAGAAATGCATCCCTAAAGTGGAACTATAGTTACCTTCGTCGAGAAAATGCAGAAACTTGGTTTAGCCATTCACTCCTGTCCGGAAGATGTGAAATGCGGAGCAGAGCATGCTCTAAAAAAAAGGAGAATAACAAAGGAAAAGATCAGAGGAAGAGAATATCTCAAGACAAAACAAAGAACGGAGGAGGAGAAGAAGGTCAAGATCACACCATGGCTGAGAAACAACAGCTCAAAGAGGAAAAGAGTAAGAACACAGTAATTGGAGAAGAGCACAGAAAGAGGAAAGCAAAAACAAAAGCAAGAATTGAGGAAGGAGAGGTGGAACAAAGGAGCAGAGGGAAAAGACAGAATATCAAAAAACAAAAACTGAAGAGAGCAGAGAAGAAAACATCAGAAAAGATAAAAATCAAGAATCAAATAGAGAAGCAAAAACAGAAAAAGAGAAGAGAAAGATCAAGAACACAACAAGAGTAATGGAAGTAGAGCGAGAACAAAAGAAAAATGCGAAGAAAAGGATGAGCATAAACAGAGAAAGAGGAAGAGCAGGGTAAGAACAAGAGGAAATTTTTGAATTTTTTTTTTTTAATGATTTATTTATGGACGCTCTTTAACATCTCAGGTCATCAGCGTCCCATTCAACTCAGGGCGTGAAACGGCCCGACAAATTTTGCTCAGAGGCCTCTCTTTCAGGCTTGAGGTTCTTTTTCGTGCCGTAAATGTACGACACGGGACCCACGGCTTTACTTCCCTTCCGAAGGAAGCCATACTTAGGATTTTTACGCCCGGAAAAATACATCGGTCCTCGCCGGGTTCGAACCCGCGATCTTGGGTTTAGGAGGCAAGTATGGTAACCACTACACCACCAGGAAAATTTTGTAAAAAAGATGAACAGAAGTGCAGGAGAGTAGGAGTAAAGAAAAGCAGAGCAACAACAAGGAGGAGAGAAAGCTCTAGGGCACAACAAGAACAGAGAAAGAGCACAGAAAGGCAATGAAGAGCTAGAAGATTTTTTTAATGGTGTTTAACGCCCGTTTTCACTACTGAGGCACCACAGACGGTGGACACTGATGATACATGAGATGAAATTATATATTGGGAAAGGATTTTTTTAAGGAAGGAATCTTTCCAGGCTTAAGTTTAGGGTACCTACCCGGCATTTGCCATTTATGACTGAGGAAAACCTGGAAAAAACCTCAGTCAGAGAGCACGGTCTTCTCAGGATTCGAATCCCAAACCTCCCGCTCACGAGTCCGCGGCTTAACGACCTCGGCCACCCGTGGCGGTCAAGATCTAGGAGAGAGAAAGAGTAAGAAGAGCACAGAAAGAGCGAAAGAAAAGCAAACTGAGGAAGAGGAAGAACAAGAACAAGAAAAGAGCAAAAATTGAAGATAGGCAGAGCAAGAACAGCGAAGAGCTAGAACAGAGGAAAATCAGAAGACGGTAAGAATAACATAGAAGGCTTGAAAATAACAAAAGTAAAGAAGAACACAGCAAGAACTAGAAGAGAGTTAGGCCTTAGGAATAAAAAGAGCAAAAATGAAACAACAGAAGAGTACAGAAAGAGCAAAAGCAAAGTGCAACACAGAAAGAGGAATAGAAGGGCTTGAAGAACGACCCAGAGTCAGAGCGGACTTACCCTAAAAGACATAAATTATTATTATTATTATTATTATTATTATTATTATTATTATTATTGTTATTATTATTATTTTACCAGGGAAGATTTACCAAGTGAAATTAACATCGGGATAAATATGCATTAATGACTAACAGTGGAATAGCGAGAAAAGGTCCTGGCTGGATCTCCAATCAGTTTCACTTGATGGAAAGTTAGACACCAGGACGGAAGCCTCCAAATTTCCTGGGATTTCTTAACAGTAGCACGTCATGATGCGTTAGAAATATGTTAAAAATAACAGGGCCAATGTGAAGGTAAGCGGCCAAGTTTGTTGGACACCACACCTGAATGAACAGCCATTGACTCTGGGTTCCCGGGAAACAGTTGGCACCGTACTCGGCCCACCTGGCTCTACACAGCTGGGGATATCTTCCGTCTCGAAGGAAAAACCACTCAGCCCGTCTGGTTCCGTTGTTGAAGACATCCGTGTGTAGTCCGGTGCATAAGTGGAAGGCGCAGACTCATTTAACAAGGAAAACAACAAACTAAACCACACCTAAATTCAGTTATACTTACCTCTGAATTCAATGGTGCTATCTGCTTTTCTATAAAACCTAGAAGATACTTACTACACTCTGTTTATGCACCCTTCACTCAGCTTCGACCAAATAAAATAGCACAAATTCACTTATTTGTCACATACTTGCCTATGAAATTGCAAACGAAACCGCGCCAAAATTCAGTTACAGGTCTCTGAACTCAAGTATTATTCGTTTTAATTTAAAACGCCTAAGTTTCTCACTATAGGACTCCATTCGGTCACCGTTCGGGCTCTGACAAACTCCAAAATTCAGTTATAGGTCATTTACTTACCTCTGAATTCGATGGTGATATTCGTTTCTGTAAAAACCGTAGTTGCACATTTGAGTTTCGTTTAGTTACCCTTAAGTTGCTTTCTGCTACGCCATTCTTAGAATACCGCCTGCTTGAAAGTACCACATGTCTTGAGAGACCACTACAGTTAAGTAAAGGCCTATAACCTAATTTTGGTGCCATTTTATTTGTTCGCACCCGGGGGTTTTTCTTGTTGATGCAAAAATCACTCCATCTTCTGAAGATTGCAAAAAACAACTATTAATGAACTAAACTGTTCTGTTCATTTGTTAGTTCACCATTATTACTTTCCGAATTGCTCAGCCATATCCGTGATGACTTAAAGAATAGCATAGGTTTCTATTCCTCGTGCAGTCCCAGCTTCTCCTTGGTCTGGAATTTCTTCTAAATTAGGGCAATATGGCAACATTTGTTTATCATAACAGCTTTAAGCCATTCTGTTGACATTCATCTTCAATTTCAGCTGTTTTTTTTCTTGAGCTGAGAAGAATTTCAGTTCTTTGATGATTTTCTTTGGAATTTTGAGGACTTTGTGTGTAAAATACTTGCTAAAGATGACGTAAACTTTCGCTCATCAACTTTTCATTGTAACGTTTTGCTCCTGACTGATAGATCTTCACTTATGGATAGAGTTATGAGGAGGAAAAAGACTAAGAACTGGTCCACTATATTCCTTAGCTCTAGAGAAGGCAATCTGTTTTGGAAAATGATAGCAAAAATGTCCATAACCAGTCATTTATGTTTTTATAAACGATCAAATCGCACTATGTCACCCTTATTCTTGAAAATCCTTCCAGTGCTTTCAATCTGAAGGTTGAGCGCTTAACTGAAAAAGCATCTGTCAGCAACGATATCATTGACGAATTCAGATGTGCTTCTTAAACCTTTGGGGGCGTATTGTTGAACAGCATCCGAAAAAGTAAAACAATAGCAGCATTTATTATTTGCAATATGTTCTATAAAATGTTCCACATGTATGTAAAGATTTTACAGGTGAAATCTTTGCCACTAATATCATTCGTAGATTGGTGGGAACCTTTATTTTTGTTATTCAGTCTCCTGTGGCACAATCATTCACTCTTGAAATCACCTGTGCATTCTCCTGAAGATCTGAGAAGTCAGCAAGTAAAGCAACAGTGAATAAATAAAAAGTGTGCACTGCGAAATGACAGCTGTGTCTGTGTAACGGAAGGAAGGTAGAGCTCCCCTGATGCCTAGGGGTCTTGACCTGTTACGTGGGGGTTGTGCGAAGGTCGCCCGCGCCTTGCGCATTGCATACGTCGATAAGAGCATGTGTTAGGCGCGTTCGCACTAGTTCAAAGTGGTTGACTGCTATTCCATTTGAATCTAGTAGATGTTCAATTGAATAGAACTTTCCAATTCTAGTAGATGTTCAATTGAATAGAACTTTCCAATATTACTTACCACCTATCCCAGTCACCAGTGTCACGTCATTGTGAGCTGACAAAATACTGAAATGGATTGAAAGTGCAAATCCCTTATTAAGAAAGATTATATGCATTAACTCTCAATTCTGATACGTGAGCAGGTCCATAAGTTTCCGGCCTAACCATTTTCTAGGTATGATAAAACAAAAGCTATATTTCACTTTTCAATATAGTTACCCTTCATTGCAATGCACTTCTCACATCTTTGAATTAACATTTAACCACCCCCCTTCCCAAAAAGGTCTTGTCTGGAAAATGGGCATAAACAGCATCGATCACTTCTTCACACTTAAATTTCCTTCCTCGAAGGTCCTTAAGGAGCTCTGAGAAGAGGAAATAGCCACTGGGAGCTAGATCTGGGCTGTAGGGTGGATGGTCGATCTCCTTGAAGGCACATTTCTTCACAGCTTCCTTTGTAACAAGAGCTGTGTGCACAGGCGCGTTTCTTGAAGAAGGCGCACACCACACTCAGCTTTCCTCGTCTTTTGTCTTTGATGGAAACACGTAGTCTGTGCAGTAGGCCAGCATAGTACTCCCCATTTACTGTGTTCCTCTCCTTGAAGTCAATGAAGAGTATTCCTTCACAGTCCAAAAATATTGTGGCCATGATCTTCATGGTTGACTGAGTGACCCTGGCCTTTAGAGGCGTTGCTTCGCCAGGTTTACGCCGCTCTATTGATTCTCTTTCAGACAAGAGATTATAGTAGAGGATCATAGTTTCATCCCCTGTAACAATGGTTTGTAGAACTTCTCTCTCGTTGCCACGGCAGAGCTCCAAAAATGCCTGATAACAGATAACTCGTTGCTGCTTTTGTACTGAGGAAAGAAGTCCAGACACTTGCACTAACTTTATTCATGTTTAAATGTTCATGAATAATTCGAAGGACTGCTGTTTTAGAAATTTTCATAATTTCTTCTTCCACAAGAGCGATGTTTTCAGGAGTGAGCACCTCCAAGGGCCGACCTGCACCCTCTTCGTCTTCAGTGCTTTCTCGACCCATTCTTTTACAATAGAATCTGAGGGGAATGTTTTCCCATATAACCCGTCTAATCGCTGCTTAATTTCATTTGGAATAAGTCCTGCTTTTGTGAAGAACTTAATAACAACTCCGTTTTGAACATATCGCATACTTCTACACTAGCCTTCTGAATGCAACTATATCTGAACAACTGAACACAGCGGAGTGGAAATTACAGCTGAAATTATTTACTTAACTGATAAGATATGATGCCAGATAAGGGTTTGGTGAAGGCGAGGCCGGAAACTTATGGACCTACCTTCATGCATAATTTTTGGGCATTTACAAAATATGGAGCGATTCAATGATCTAAGAACCAACTTGCTGTATTTTTCCACTGGTCATATGTATGCGTGTTTCCCGCCGTTGACTGGAACAAGATGACGCCTTCTGCTGTCAGTGTGGTGTTAAGAGTTGTTCAGATATGAAGACTTGTGTGTTTTATTCTGTATTTATCGCGAAGCGAGTTATGTCTAACTATTGTTTTCTACTGCACAGCGTGTATTTATTTTTTATTTATATGTTGACTTAGCACGATAAGTTCAAATACGATTTGAAGAAAAGTTCTCTGGTGTAAGTGTTCCAATTTGTCCTCTTTATAATGAAGAAATGAGTAGTGTTCAGTCTATGAAACCAGATAGCATAGGGTTCTCGCCGAAGATGATTTGGAAAATACCTCCCCCCCCAAATAATCACTTAAGACACCTTTCACAACAAAACGGATTTCTCATGGCTCTGGGCACAAAGTTACTAAACTGCTGAAGTTGAAACCATGTAAAATAGCTGTGCCACAGGTTAATACAATTTATCCCCATCTCCCTTTATAACAATTAACCGACAGGGAGTAATTTCGCTTTTTTTCCCCCTTCCCTACAACACTGTACCTCGATCATCCAGCGAATAATTTGATATGAGACATTGAAAGAATATTTCAAAAGACAAGAGATATTATTTAAGCCTGTGGCCTACTCGGTCTCCCGAATTTAATTCTTGCCACTTTTATCTCTAGGGTAAAATAAAACATTCCGTACACAAGACAAACCCGCATATCCTGGAAGAATTGAAACAAAATATCCAGCATTACTTAATGCGAACTACAGCGAGTGGGTGATGGATTTTTTTTAAAGGTACCAGAAATGTATACACAATCACGGTGCAGTACTTCCTCTAATACAGTAGTGAGTAAAACCCTTTAAAAAGTTAAGGAAATTGTTGTATGGCTGAGTCATCACCACTCTACGATATGTGCAGACGTCAACGAGCGCCGATCTTATCTTAACGCAAAACACCGTAAGTTGGTCAATATTATATTGTTTTTTTTTATTTATTTATTTACGGACGCTCTTTAACATCTCAGGTCATCAGCGTCCCATTCAACTCAGGGCGTGAAACGGCCGACAAATTTTGCTCAGAGGCCTCTCTTTCAGGCTTGAGGTTCTTTTTCGTGCCGTAAATGTACGACACGGGACCCACGGCTTTACTTCCCTTCCGAAGGAAGCCACACTTAGGATTTTTACGCCCGAAAAAATCCATCAATCCTGGCCGGGTTCGAACCCGCGATCTTGGGTGTAGGAGGCAAGTATGGTAACCACTACACTACCAGGACCGACGAATATTATATTGGGTTACTATGTACAAAGTGCTAATTAAATATAAAGTATACTCCTCATTCCTGAGCAAAAGTTTAAGTGATATTTCATCTTTCAGCAGACGGAAGCAAAATATCAGAACAGCGACTCCATTTTACGCCATCGAATGGCCAACACGAAAGATTGTTTTACCTCTATATCTCCACTGCATAATGGGAGTGGGGGGGGGGCATTCTCGGTCCTTATCCTCGTATGTGTGACTTTTGTAAGAGTGTTCGTTCTGTCTGTGCAATTTCTGTACTGAATGCTGTTTTATATACCAACTTACTTTATTTTATAATTTTTTTCGCCTGTTATAACTTCTATTACGGATACAGAAAGATACTCTCAGAATATTGCGCAGCGGTTGAAATGTTGCGACAAAATTGTAGTACAAACGTACGCGTTGGCTATGTGATGGAAACCGCCACGGGTGGCCGAGGTCGTTAAGGCGCGGAGAGGTCTGGGGTTCGAATCCCGCCAGGACCGTCCTCCCTGACTGAGGTTTTCCCAGGTGTTCCTCAGTCCTCTAAAAGGCAAATGCCGGGGCTGTACCCTACACGTAGACCTGAAACGTTTCCTTCCTTTAAAATATCCTTTACCAATATATCATTTTATCTCTTGCATCATCAGTGTTCACCGCCTGTGGTGCCTCAGTAGTAAAAACGGGCTTTAAACACTATTAAAAAACCAGTGATGGAAAAATTAAATAAATCCAATTTACTAATCTCTTTGGGTGCTGAATCATATTCTCGTGGAAACATATCTAGTGTCTCTTAAACAGGCACTCATACCTTAAAAATAATAAATTAAATAAAAAATTAAATTAGTAAAAATGTCCAATTTATCATTTCATCTAATATATCACTGTAATGTGTCGGTCCTGGTGGTGTAGTGGTTACCATACTTGCCTCCTAAACCCAAGATCCGGATTCGAACCCGGCCAGGACCGATGGATTTTTTCGGGGCGTAAAAATCCTAAGTATGGCTTCCTTCGGAAGGGAAGTAAAGTCGTGGGTCCCGTGTCGTACATTTACGGCACGAAAAGAACCTCAAAATTCGTCGGCCGTTTCACGCCCTGAGTTGAATGGGACGCTGATGATCTGAGCTGTTAAAGAGCGTCCATAAATAAATCATTCAAAAAAAAATCACGGTAAAGTCACAGCAGTTAAGTAAAACGGGGTTAAATAGCATTAAAAGTAGTTTCTTTTAATATTTATATATCTCATTTTCGAGCCTCAAGAGGAATTCACTAAAATATTTTACAACCAAAACCATCTTTGACGAAAATGCTAACTCCTATAAAGAGCAATAAATGAAAAACTTATAACCTTATCAATATGAATCTAGATAATGCCTAAAGCTATAAAGAATATATAAAATATTACCAGGAAATTACAAAAGCATGCTGTACATATCTTGCCATGTTTGCAGTTCTTGCAGGATGATTCCAGCCGCCACTGATTTATGTTACGTGCCCAGGGACCTCTGCATATTGAACATCCGCTCAGCACAGCCTCGCCACGTGTTCTTCAGGACACGTTTTCGCGCTCTCCATGGAAGCTTACTCTCCATATCAGCACATTTCTAAATCTTGATTTTTTCCACAACGTGCAATGGGTTCGATTCGCAGTTAATCTTACGTAACATTAGGTAAAATTACTAGAACACCAGTACTAAATGGAATTATGAAGTTAATGACAGTACTGCCGAAGTTTCATCAAATGATGAAACACTTGCGCAAGTTGTGTAGCTGGTTTTGTGTGTGCGCGATGCCAACCCTTTATAAAACATTGTTGACCGATGTTGTTTTTAACAAAGTTTTACTATTGCGGCATTACAGGCACTAGACACTAATGATAAAATTTAAGGCAGTATTTATGAGATGCCGCCCCCAATTAAAATATTATAAAATGTTAATATAACCAATTACATATATTATAAATATTATTACAATTAATATGTACAGTTTATGTGTATTCATATTAGTAAAGTTATTTGTGTATTTCATGGGTAGTGAGATTAAAAAAAAAATAGATGGACAGAAACTTTAGAAATAAGCCAGGAAATGTTGATTGTAAATGTGTTTTGAGCTGGACAAAGAAACAGATGGCCATGTACCACTTTTGTATTTTTTTTTGCAAGATGCTTTGTGTAAGAAGAGTTGCTCTTTAAGGTTTCTGGAAAAGCTTAAGCTTCGTTACAATCTGAAGGCGAAGTTTAGTATGAAACATGCTAAAACAACAAGTCATTGAGGGTGAAATAAACCAGAAAGCCCGACATAGTGGAGCCAAGGGGAAAGATTAGCTCAAATACAAGACCTAAGGAACGTCTAACCAGGGATCTTGGGAAAAGTATATGCACGCCCCTCGGCCAATAGATAGAAATTTTTTAATAATAATAGTTTGAAATGGTAGATGTTCTACCGACAGGATGAAAGAATATTCTATAAAAGATTGGAATCTCGAGGCCTGAGAAGAGAAGGTGAGTTTAGCTATCGAGCGGGAGTGAGTTTTAGCTATCCGGATAAAGTGATAGACGATTGGTTCGGTTATAGTGCAAGTGTGATCTAAGAACCGCTCAACAGAACTTAAAAGACGACCCTTAACACATTGAAAATGTGACACAAGTAAATAAATAGTGTCACCTCCAAGTTTAAGATTTATGCTCATAAATTATCTTCTCCCCGATCCTTCTTCTTTACCTATTTAAACTGTCGTTAAATTATAAATTGGGAAAGGATTTTTAAGACAGGAAGCGTTCGTGGCCTAAATTTAAGGTATCTCTCCGGCATTCGCCATTCATAAAGACAGGAAAACCTGAAGAAGAGAAAAAACTCAGTCAAAGACGACTGTATTAGCCCTTCCGTCCGAGTCCCTGCCTTAACGACCTCTACCACCCTTGGCCGTGCTATTGTTTCCATTAAGTGTTATGTGCTTTTGAACTGTGGGGTTAAGATTTGTATGGGAATTTTTCCCTTCCCACAGTCCATTACCTTAAGAACTCCATTCTTTATCGCAAAATCCCTTTGAAAAGATGACCAAAATGCATAAAGTTTAAAATTCTTCACTATTAACTTTTAGCCTATTATAAAATAAAAAATATCCAGTAGCAAATAATTCAGATTATAAATATGCAACTCTAAATGTTGTCCTTAGCACAAAATCTACTTTTTTTAAATATCTAGCATAAAATCTATATCTTATATGTTAACAATATTATTAATTCAACTCAATACAAGTATGAATTTTATTTTAAAATGAAAATGATTCTTATATTTTGAAGACTTTGTTTAAATCAATAGCGTCATTACTTCCCGAGATAATCCCTGTTTTATTTCGCACAGTCTTGCAACGCAGGAATTAAACTGCTTGTTGTTAATTCCTTCCGCAGCTGCCATAACAACGAACGAAAAGTCGTTAACAAGTACTCCCAGTGCATGGTAAACATTAAGGGATTATTCACAATGATAATTAGACATAAATAATGCAAAACGTTAAGAGTCTGAAATCAGATTATGTAATGGAACTATTCACAATTACTTAAGACATAAATATTAATATTCTTCCGCTGTTTCTCTTGCCAACTCCTTCCAAAGGCGGCATACGCTTCCTATATCCAGAAACCGCTGTCAGGAGGTTAATACACGTCCCAGAATACGGCGCTCTTCTTGTTTGGAAACCTTTCTCGGTAGATTCGTGCCGCTGCAGTCCCACTATGAGGCTTTTCAAGGTACTATGCAATGCTAAACTATAAACTCACATTCCAGGATAAACAATTGACGATAATTTATACTTATATTTGCAGCGTCGTTAGGTATTGGCATTGTAAATGACGTAGGGAGGAAATAACCGAAGTCTTGCAAAGCTTATGATCAGGAGACGGTGTAACGTATGACGTTGTTAGCACTTCCCATAACACCAATGGTTTACGTAAATGATATGTATCAAAAGTAACAAATTACGAACATTTTCTCCAAAACCTCCTAAAAACTGAAAAATAAACAAAACCATTTTTGTCCTATTCGTCACAAATAATCATTACAGATTTTCGTTTTTGATTCCGTCCCGCGGTACTCTATGGCTCACACGCTATGGATTTTAAAAAAGACATGAAGTAATATTTTACTACCGAAATGAAAGATTAAAAAAAAACTATGTTTTGCACTAACAGCCAAGCCATCCACGGTTCTAGCTTTCATGGTGCCATTGATTCATGCCTGTAACTAACGCTTTTTGCTGTCTGTAATTCGACTATCTTCATTTAAGGGGCTCCGAGAAGTAAAAATAACACTAAAAATGTTTATTTTTTAGATATTAAAATCTATTGGATGTTCTCTTTTAAATGGTGTATAGTTTATGCATGTTATAACTGTTTTGCTTTTTTACGGACGCTCTTTAACATCTCAGGTCCTCAGCGTGTTTTTCTAACTAATAAACATGTTAAAAAAGTTGAAGGAAAAGATAACAGTATATCCTGCAACGTGCGTGCCTGATTTAGGAACTATCTAACTTTCCTTAAGAGGTACATTTTGATGATTTTATGGAACTAAACGATGTGACAAACCTGTATAGAAACACTCAGTTCCTTTATATAAACCTATTGGTTAGTCTGCAGAAGAGGAATATGCTCCAATCTGGACAGTAAGCAAACAGAACAGGGAAGAAGAATACAAAAGTTCAGAAATTAAATTCCTTCGATCTATAGATGGATATAGATTAATAGATCAGAAGAGAACATAGAAATAAGAAAAGAATTCGAGATCTACAATGATTTCCGAAGAAACAGAGGCAAGATGGCAAGACCAATTCAACTTTCATGTCGGAACAGGCCCGATGACCTAATCCTTGTTGTAGAAGAATAACAACCTATAGGGCTGAAATGCACTGAAAGGTTTTATAAACTTTATTGCTTGAATTTTCCAAAAATTTTCATTTTTTCATAAAAAGTAATATATGTTTTCTCAGAACCTAATATCAATTTGGTTAAGAATTTACTAACAGATGCCACAAAAGTGTATCAAAATGCATTACGTATAAAAAAATAATTCATAGCATATATAAGAAAAAAGCATTTAAGTTATTTTCAAAGCTTTCATAAATAACCTGCACAATTTTCAGCCTCCAACCTAACATAAATTCTGAGAAAACTGCTTGTACTTTAACATTAGAGACAGAGTAATCCGAAACCCTTAGATGGTTGTATATATTGTACAAAAGCACAGTAAAAGCAAGAAATAAGCATTTAGCACAAGTAAAATCACGAGAGGGTCTGACATTACCGATAAATTCACGAACCTAGTGAGCTTAGACCCTCGAGTGATATTTATTAGGACTATTTCACTAATAAAATAAGAGTTGAAATATAATTTCTCTAAACTTGGCTCACAATATTCTAATAATTGTACATATGCACTTAACATTTTCAAGCAATCTTGCGACTGAAGAATGTCGATTGTCAGCAATGCCAATATAGAAGAGCAAAATACGGATTTAGGACTATTTCATGAATAGAATGATAGTGATATTTATTTGAAATTCGCGCACAGAATATTAACACTTGTATAAAAAGTTCTAACTTATGAATATCTATTCTATTCAGAAACCGTGAGACTGAAATGGACAAAAGTCGACTATTACAATCGCTACGTTCGATTTTCTAATACCAACTGAAAGGGGGAAAGAAAAGAGATAACATACAGTGTGTCTTATTTTTCTTTGTATTCTGTGGTTTGAAATTTCTAATGATAAGATCAATTTGCACATTTGACGCATCGCCAAAACGCTTTAAAGAATCTTTTATTTTGCGTTATGATTGTAGATGCTTTTGTTGGAATCAATAGCTTCCCACCACCTCTAGCAGTGGTCAGTGATGCAGTTCAGGAATTATATAGTGGAGGTATAGAGTTGGCTACACTGACCACAAGGAAAATGTACATCGCGTGATAAAACAGATTTGATATTTTTTTTTTTTTTTTTGATAACTTCACTCCATAATCCGGCTATGATTGGTCAAAATTCAAAAATTTATTTCGTTTCATCGGTCGATTTTAAGATGACGTCACATGAGTAAAATAGTCATTGAAATTTATGTTGATGTGCAAAATTAACATATACATTATTTTTCGTGAATTAAACAAAAAACATCAAACACTTTATATCCTTTTGACGCTGATAACCTGAGCTTTTAAAGAGCGTCCATAAATAAATCAAATATCCTTTTATCATCTCTTTTTGGCTAAACATGTTCATAACTTTTTCTTTGTAAACTTCTTATACATACCTGCAAGTGTAAGTAGAATTACTAAACACTTCAAGCAAACACGTTGGTTATAATAAAAAGAGTTGAAAAATAGAAGCGAGGCTGTTGCTTTCAATGCTTGTTCGCAGAGTTATGGGAAGTAGATTAAATTTCTGTTAACACCTTTCTCGTCGCCTCTCTCATTTGTCACGATTGCGAATTCATTCCATTTGCATATAAATCGAAACCAACTCTCCTGTCCGAAACGTAAAGATTTAGTTATTACAACACTATCAGTCACTGGACAGAATCTACCAGCTATTTCAATTCAAATTAGCTCTAGAGGAACACTTCACACTTCTAATTTTCTTTACATAGGGAGAAAAAAAAAACGTAATATTCTAATCGCCATTGTAAAACCATGTAAAAATGTTGTATTGTAACTAATGAGGGATAGAATGACTTTCTCTAAAAATTAAAGTTTGATGTGCTTGTACAATGATTTATTTCAAACATATGCCTTCCCCTTAAGTTTATTTAGCCTTCTCTTCTGTGTTTTTACTAAACAACTTTTGAGATTTTTCTTTTAGAACAATGTTGTTGTTTAAAATAATACAGCTATTTAAATGGTTTTATTATACTAAAAAGCAACTATTCCTACACAAATTTCAAATAACTAGTTATTTCAAACAATAATTATTTTTCCTTCTTGATTGAGTACTT
This sequence comes from Metallyticus violacea, assembly GCA_030762175.1. Classification (NCBI taxonomy): domain Eukaryota; kingdom Metazoa; phylum Arthropoda; class Insecta; order Mantodea; family Metallyticidae; genus Metallyticus; species Metallyticus violacea. The sequence goes on from CM060831.1 coordinate 134,500,340, forward strand.
TGCGTTGTTAATTGCTGACCGTGATATCCTGAACTCGATCCCCACTATTGTATCTACTTAAGAAAATTTTAAGTTAGGGAGATTTGAAAAGGGGTCACCCGAACTAGTGAAGAAAATTGGGCAGTTGCCTGTTACAGATGTGACATCCTTCGATCTCAAAAATCGCGTGACCGGCGTGTTGTCGGCATGCTGATCATATGTCCCTTCTGAAATTCTGCTGTTATCAATGATGTCGCAAGACGGGGATAGAAGAAGCAGCGGTCGCAGCGGCAGGCCAAGGTCCGAAAGCGTGCTCTCGCGCCATAAAGGGGAAATTATGTTGCAAATTTTAATTTTCATTCCGTCTATATTAATTTTAATACCAGTAGATAATAGTGTGTAATGTCTATAATACATACCGAGGGTGCCAAAAATGTATACACACTTTTACAGTAGATATTTATTTAATATATTTCAAAGTTGGACCAAAAACAACAGTAATGTGTAGTATGGTGTTCTGTAAACAGATGTGACCCACATACATTATGATAGCGTTGCTACGTGACAGGTAAATCAACAATGAACAATTGAAGCAAAGATTATCGTATGATGTTCTGTAAACAGATGTGACTCACATTACGTTATGCTAGCGTTGCTACAACAAAATGGAGCCCAGATTATCGTTTAAACTGCGGAAAACAATTTTGAAGTGGTATTGGAAAATCGAGAATGTTGTTGAAGTTCAAAGGCATAGGACGTGTGTACAGAACAGAACTGTCAACTCGAATAACAATATCACTCATTCGAGACAAATTTGGGACTCATTGTGCCGTATACCGTAGAAAACCAGCTACACTGGCAGCACTTCGGGAAGAAATTGAAACATGTGCTGCAATCGCTGAGGACGATTTCGCAAACGTTGCTCAATCAGTAGTTGAACGTACTCAGAAGTGTATCGACGCTGATGGTGGGCATTTTAATAAACTGTTTTAACTGTAAAAGTTTTGGCACCCTCTGAATATCGATTGTCTTTTTGTCTGCATTTTCAACGTTTTAATAATTCGTATTGTGATTAGAGCTCTACCTTTGGTCACTTCCGGATACATGTTAAACGTTCGCCAATCATAGAGCCTTCACTTTGAATGGAAAGCATGATGAGTGTAAAAGTTCGAACTACAATAAAGGCGCCTCCCCTCTACTACTTCTTGACGGAATCCGAACCGCAGACCTCACGAGTTCGTGCATTAGTGACCTAGGCCACCCCCGCTGAAATCTATAAAATTATTTGTAGCAAATCCCCCCCCCCCTTTTGAGTAGTGAGGCACCACGTGCGGTGGACACCGATGAAATGATAACTTGGGAAAGGATAATTTTTTTTATTGAAGGAAACGTTCCAGGCCTAAGTTTAGGGTACTTCCCCGGCATTTGCCAGTTATGAGGACTGAGGAAAGCCTGGAAAAAAACTCAGTCAGGGAAGACGGTCCTGGCGGGATTCGAACCCCAGACGTCCCGCTCACGAGTCCGCGCCTTAACGACCTCGGTCACCCGTGGCGGTCAACAAATACGGTGGGATTGACTAGGTCGATACACTGAACAATTGAATACAGAATCAACAGGCACTTATAAAGACGTTAATGGCAGTTTGGTAGGTCGATAAGGAAGTCATAATTCAGGCAAACAGTAAAGGCATCAAATAAATTTGTTAGGCTTAGGACAATACCCCGCTTATAGAAAACTGAGAGCTGAAAAGCGTGAATGAAACAGGAAGTAAACTGAAAATTGATTTCAGTGATTTCAGTTTTAACAAAGAGTATGAATCATTTTCATGGTTTCTACGAAGTATCATGTGCTTTTGGACACACGAAAATAAAATTGATAGATGATACTATTGGCTGTTCTACCGTAAGGCAACAGTCATTTGCCTTCACAACTGCAAATGAAAAAGAAAAGAGTTAATATTTTTTTCATTACTCATTTCTTTTGAAAAGTGCTCCCAGGTTCTTTAAACTTCACTGTGTGGCGTTACTGGAAATTCTGACGAGAACTGGCAGGGAAGGTCACAAGTTTTTTGTGGGCGGCCCACGAGTTTTCCTTGATCCTAAACAGTGGAGTATGTTTAGTACCTTTATGAGCTCAATGGTAACGACGAATTTGACTTGACGTTAGCCCCTGAACAAATGCAGCAATATGTGCTCTTGGTGCTGGAAGAATCTCTTATTGCTAGTCGGCATTATTAGGAGGGTGAAATATTGTAACGGTGGCAAACTGCTCTTATTCCAATTCGCAACTAATTCACGAGTAAATTGTGGCAAATCTCCTTTAACTCCTGCAGGGGAGGAAAAAAAAATTGTAGTATTTAACCCCCTTATTTAATTATGACAAGTTTAGCTCATTGCTTTAACCTCCTACGCTATTGCGCTGGTGATATCGAAGCGTTATTATCTAGCTAATAGCTGTGTTAACACTACCTTCGGCTCTTTCCGCCGGCACTCGGACACGGAGACTAGCAGCAAGAGATTCCTCCAGCAGCAATTGTTCAGGGGCTAACATCGAGCACATATTTCCTAAAAGCACTCACCTTTGAAACCAGAAGGCGTCACCTTTCTATTAGCTGCCACATTGAGAACATGACTTACCCCTGCTAGGCTACTGAACATCAACTTAACCAGATTGGAGTGTTACAGGGGATAACAAAGCGCAGGTCATTCTCGATTTTCCCTCGCCAGTGAGATCTCAGTTTCTGAATTGTTTGTGAAGTGGCTGATGTGGGAAATGTGGTCAGCTGTAATAAACTAACGCTTAATTGGAGGACGGGAAGACTTTTATACCAAAATAAATTCTGCGACACGTACATGAATTCCATGACTCTCACAAACATGGGTTTGAGAAAAGAGCATTTGAATTTAACAGAAGTACAGGATCTTTTATGGAAAAATTGTGAAAAACTCGTACCGATTACAGGAATTGCTGTTTGTGATTGTGAGTTGGAAAAAAAATGACGCCATTATTTCAGAAACACAATTTGAAGTTTATGAGATGCATGCACTGTCACAAAATTAATTACAAAATCTCGCATGCTTCCTTGTTTTAAATGCAGCAAGTCGCCACTGGATGTCGTTTTGTCTCAAAGTGTCCAAAACATAAGAATCTCATCGTTGACTAACAGAGGTTTTCTTGACATTCTTTATCAAATCATTTAATTCTATGAGCACACCCCGATTCTCCAATTCTGAACAATGTGTAGAATGGAGTCTTAGACGATTCTTGTCGGAACCGAAGGCTGTTGAAGAGGCACTGGTTGAGGCACTTGAGCCGGTGTAGTTCTGGGCATTGACTCTAAACCTTTAAGAAATGAAGATCAGTGAAGCTTTCCCATAACAGCAGACTCCGGAGTTGACCATCAGAGATTCAGGATGCTGAAACATGAAATACGCCCGCTTGCTGATGAGGACTTCTTGTATGATTATGATTGATTTGGTGTCCGTTCATGAGAAAAAAACCATCTTGCATCTTTACATGCTTTTCTGTTTCTACTTTATGGTGAGCTTATGAAACACACTCCATCTTGACTTTAAAGACCCTTCACATTGTTAGCTGTGAAATCTTCATCTTTAGGGGCGCGATTTCTCCGAATGCTATCCTTGATTACTTTGAGAAAAAAACTCTCTCTGGATAATACTATAAACAATAGCTCAGAAGACTGTTACTTTGAGAAGCAGCTCTTTCTGTTTAAAACTGTAAAATGATATTCCATCTTGGTTATAAACAGCAGTAAAAAACATGACTTAACAGTAACTACTCAGCATTCATATTTTAAACTAACGGAATGCCCAGCATAAAAAGCCGAAGCAAAATGGGAACCTCCCGGGGTCAAACAGATGCATCCGTTCTGTTGTTGACTGATAATATTTTTACGCAGGAGAGAGAACATGCTATGAAAACCACAGAGGGGGCGCGGCATGCTTCACGTTTCCATACTGGCAGCACGTGCCCGAATCCACAACTCCATTTTAAGAGCAAAGTTCCATGTTAACGACGAGACACCTCCACTTAAACGGCGCCTTGTTTCCTTACTCAAGTTGTTAAGTTGAGATTTCTACCTGCTAACTTTTAATTAGTTACGCAGAGTGCAATCCAAGTCTTGTCAGTCATTCTCCCTGGCGGCTTACGTAATGACAATGAGTTGAAAATAATGTCCCGTAACTTGTTTAAGTACTACGTTCAAAACCAAATGAAAGTATTTGATATGGAGTGTTGATTACCTATAAATCTTCTACTGAAAGCACTTACCAATAAACTGGGTGATAAGTTTCCTCTCACAAAAGCTACTTCCACTTGACATTGGATGGGAGAGATGCGGGCAAAACTTTCTCTGCAGATTGTACTCAATCGTTTATACAGCTTGGAAAATCAAACTTGTACACGACGGAACTGAGGGCGGAAGAGAGATCAAAGGCGCCTTTCCAAGAGCACCAACATGCTTTGGGGATCCCAACAAGAGTAGCCAGAGAGGCAACGAGATTCTGGAGTATGAAGAAATGACAATCAGTCCCAGGCAGGAAATAAGCAAAACATTATAGAGCTCGGTAAAAGAAAAATTGTGAATGAATGAACTTAAGGTCGCGCCAGTACCCAACTTGCTCTCACATTTCTATTCCCTCAACTTGATAACGGATGACAGGATGCACGCGATGATAATTTTATTTCGTAATAAATACTGGCCTGAGTATGGGGGCTATTCAATGTGGTGCCCGTCAAATTCCTCTATAGCGAGAGTACTGAGGACGATTTTTTCTCTGTCCTAGTGGTAACCTCTGAATAATGCACTACCAATAGCTGCAAAATACAAAAATAAGGCTTGCTCTGGTAACAGAAAACTGTGATTTAGCAACCATTGTCTGTTATTATGACAGACGACTGGCGTGACCTTGGCCCAGCGGGCGCTGCGCCCAGCTGTGGATGCAGGCTAAAAATAAATCTCGGTGTATACACGTATCGTAGTCGATTCTGGTGGTGTAGTGATAACAAAGTTGGCGCATTCAAGCCCGGCCTCGATGAATTTTTTCGGGCGTAAAATTTCTAAATATGGCTTCCTTCGGAAGGTAAGTAAAGCCGTGGGTTCCGGGTCGTAGATTTACGGCAAGAACCTCAAGCCTGAAAGATGAGGCCTCTGAGCAAAATTTGTCTTTTGATTAAAATATAATCAAACTAGATAACAAGATGACATATTGGTTTTGGAGAACATCTCTTGCTTTCCCACGTTTTAACCCCTGTGCGCGTTGGAAATAATAATAATAATAATAATAATAATAATAATAATAATAATAATAATACTATTCTGTTATCTCAAATCTTTGTCTGAGACGGAAATACGAATTTGCCCCTACCCCCTTTTAAGTTCACAAAAACACACTGATTTAAATTCACGTTAACAATACAACAAAATAAACATTTAATGAATATACCGAAGCATTCTCCTTAAAAATTAACAAATAAAAAACGCATTAGACTCAAGAGCATAATAATTTCTTAATATTAAAAAATCTACTCCGTGAATTTCATTAATTAAAAAAGCAATAAAATAAGCACACTAACTCCCAAAAGTTATAATACGACCAGGATGTCAGGCATTACCAGTCCTTGACTTCGATATGAATACAGGAATATTTAGGCAGCGCAATATAACTACGAATTCCCAATTGTAACAATTTAAAAAGAAAAATTATCTAATTACAGGACCATTGATCAATGTGGAGTTAGCTCATGCCCTAATGGATTAGAGGTAACCCCCACAACGTCATCCATGTAGAATTATTGCTAGAATATCGGCCATGAATTGCTGCTCTCTGCCGATGAAGTGAATTCGAAGCCAACCCCTCGACTAACTCTCAGTGTAGCTCTAGGAATACGGAAAAAAAACAAGATATGCCAATAACTCAAAACGATCAACACATACTAGAGCCACGTGCTTTAACCAATGAGCAGTGACCAGGGCTGTAAAGCATTCCAGTAAATGGGAAAAGGGTGGTGGTGCGTGATTTATAAGGGCATAAAGTATGTATTTTATGTAAAAGACATGTTTATTATGCTTTAACACTTATTATTTTAAGTCAGAAAGAGAAATTTAGTAATTATTACTTATAGAATTTAATTTATAAGGCATAATCTCGGATGCCGTAGGGAATTGAAAAAAAACTAATCTTTATGTTCTAGCATCAAATGCTAGTCAGAAAAATGTTTTTACTTAAAATATCTGGCAAAAACTATTTTGACAAACAAATTTGTCGATTTTACAGTTTTCTTAAAATATTTGAGTTCTAATTCCTTTAATGTTAATATTTTAGTATAGTCTTGACGTTAACAGTCGGTCCAGGTGGTCTTATGGTAACCATATTTGTCTCGTAGAATCAATATTAGGGGTTTAATCCCGGCCATGGTCGCTGGACTTTTTTTCGGCGTAAAAATTCTAAGTATGGCTTCTTCGGGAGAGAAGTAAAGCCGTGGGTCTCCGTGCCGCACATTTACGGCACGAAAAAGAACCTCGAGCCTGAAAGAAGAGACTTCTGAGCAAATTTGTACTCCGTTTCACGCTCTGAATTGAATGGGACACTGATGACCTGAGATGTTAAAGAGCGTCCGTAAATAAACCCCCTCTCAATCATAAAACATCTAAGACTTCGATCAGGACAATACTATTTTATGTTAGCTAATGAAAATAAAACTGTGTTACATATCTAATTTTGGTATTAAATCTACTCAGGTTTAAATGACTTAAGCCTGTTTATTCAATGATTATAGAGCTCCGTTTCAAGATTCTTTCCTTTTTTTAATCCTGCAGGTGTAAAACAATAGGGTTCGTTTAATTTGACAATTGTGTAAAAATATATATGTTGGACAGCTCAAATGTTTGTATAAACAGATTTAAAATGTATATAGTTTTGTGGTAGAAAAAAGTGAATTAAGACTTTCGTTGTACCACCTCATGTAATGATTCTATATAGAATAACTGACTGGACCAGAGCTAAATGAACTATCGGAGGCAGAAAAATTGTGAAGTTAAGAGTTTCTATAATTTTAAGCAATGTAATATACATAATGCGGAGTAAAAATAATATTAAACATTGACCCTGTGAAGTTTGCCACACCCTCTTAAGACCACCGGCTTAATCCTCGGTCCAGGGATCGATCCCGGAGCGACGCGTGAGGGGGCGTGTCATTTGGCGGGCCAACGAACCTGGGTTCCACGGCACGCAAGCGAGAGCTGGGTTAGAGGCGCGGTTTGGGTGGCATCTCCCGAGCGTCAATGCTACCGAACATTTATATACACTGTAGTTCGAAAAAATTCCTTTTATTATTTTTTCTAGTGTTTTTTAAATACTGCCCTATATCTTTTCTCAAATTAACTAAATTCGGTTATATATTTTAGTAATTACCGCAATGTAACCTTACTACGCCAGTAACCGAGTAATAGCGCTTTTCTATGTACTGCAACGAACCGTGAAGGAATAAAACGTTAAGTAGTTTACTTCTCTCGTAAAATGTATGCATTAAATTAAATCAAATATCAATAATTAGTTTTGCTATAGTCTAAATGATAGGCATAATACATACGATGTCATTCTCCTCTTCAGCAATATACGACTAACTAAAACATTCTTACAATTTTGATACTCCAAATCAGATTTATTTCTAAACATAACAATAACTATATAACACTAATTTACAGCTTGCTTGCTGTGCCGAAATATTTCCTAAACCTGAACCGGTATTTAGCATTTCTCATAACCACAATCTGTAACACAATTTGATGAGCCTAATTACGTAAAGGAAGCTAATAAGTTCATTTCTCACTGCACCTTTCTGCACAATGAGTCGTCAAGGAAAATTCAATTTATAGGCTCTGTAATTAAGAAATTGTAAAATTTCTCTACTAGTAAATATCGCCTAGAGGCATATAATTCCAAGGAAAGCATGCTATAATTTTTCGTGAACAATAAAATTCATAGTCTTCGAGTTAATTTAAAACAACGAAGATAGAAAATATATTAACCCTTCAAGATTTCAGTGTGTCGGTCCTAGTGGTTTAGTAGTAACCAAACTTGCCCCATAGACCCAAGGTTGCGGGTTAAAACCCGGCGTAAAAATCTTAAGCATGGCTTCATTCGAAAGGGAAGTAAAATCGTGGGTTCCATGTCGTATATTTACGGCATGTAAAAAAATCAAGCCCGAAAGAAGAGGCCTCTTAGCAAAAATTATGGGCAGGAATTAGAGATGTTATTGTTCATTTGGTTTATTTGTGGAACACTTTTTAACATCTCAGGTCATCAGCAGCCCATTCAATTCAGGGCGTGAAACGGTCGATAAATTTTGATCTTCTTTAAGGCATGAGGTTCTTTTACAGCCGTAAATCTACGACATGGGACCCATGGCTTTACTTCCCTTCCTAAGGAAGCCATACTTAGGATTTTCACGCCCGAAAAAATCCATCGACCCTAGCCGGGATTGAACCCGCGATCTTGAGTTTAGAAGGCAAGTATGGTTATCACTAGACCACCAGGACCGACTAATAAAAGGTGGAAAATGGGGAAAAGATGAAGAATAATAACCAGGGATGTTTTGAAGTTTGGGTATGTTGCAAAAAAGTATACCATGCCCTAAACTGTCGAAGCTTTTTTATTACACTGGAAAAAAAATGTAAATTCTTAAATATTTGCATAAAATAGCTACTGCATAATTTTTTAAAACGGCTATTATTTGTTCCAATTATAAAATCTTTCACCAGGTACTCAAACAAAATGTTTTTAAAATGACGTTAAAGTCTGACATATCTCAGTTTAATAGTTTAGCAGAAAATTGGACGCGCGCGCGCGTGTAAAATTTTAAACTTTTTCCTAAGTATTAGAAAAATAACAAAGCAGCAATTATAAAGTTGAGCTATTATTTAAATGTGGTTTCTAAATCAGCAGAAATTGTTTTATAGGGAGTAAACGTTTAATTAGTATATAGAGAGTAATTTTCAAGAAAACTCGATTTGTATTGCATTGAGGTATGGCATTGAAATTGCCATTTTGTCTCTACCAAGTGTCCTTAATAGTTCGGGCGAAATGCCACGCCTCTGGCATCTCATTGGGAAAAAATTAATTTGGTAACCTCCCTAGCAGAGTTTTGAAAGTTAAAACGAAGAAGGATTAACACTAATATTCATTTTACTACGTCTATATTGAATATTTGGTTCGAAGAGTCAACTTTATACAATGATGAAAAGAAGTCACAATAAAAATTGTGAGTTTTTAATTAAAAATAATTTTTAAAACAGTAACTCTTATGTAGATTATTAATTGAGCACGAATGCTTCGACAAAACAATAAAAAAGGTTTGTCCATATTATGTGTAGCTCTGATTATTAGAGCATAATTCATGCTTTTTAAAGGCATGTGAATCCGCCCCCTAATGGCTGATGCACGGAATGACTCGATTTTCTCGCAGCTGAACGATGCCACGCCATCGATATCTGTGTCAGCAAGCGATTCTGCTGATTAAACATGGCAGTGTGTGAATATTTCGACGTTATTATCCAATATGCATTGACATATAATGGTGTGGGAGTTTCAAATAAGGTTTCACACGACGTGTGCAGTGGGAACACGTTGCGTGTCGATTTAGCAAAGGTCAATATTACAGCGTTTATTGGTAAATATTTGCAGTATTATGTTAACAATAGTACATGTTTATGAAATCGAATAATGAAGCACAAAGATTTCTTTTTATTTTACTTTACACTTAGGCATTCTTATCTATGTCAGTTAAACTTTAAGAGAACTATTCTCAATGCCAAATAATAGCTTTGATTTCAGTAGATGCAGATATCTAGGGAGTACCGCAGCTCTCGAGGGCTCTTGGAATAGTTTTAGCCGAATGGAATAGCAAAACGAAGAATGAATCATATAGGAAAATAGGAAAAGAGCGAAAATAATTTTCTCGTCACGAGTGACACCAATGCATATTTCGGCATCTGGGGAATTGCCCTTTCTTGCATATAAACATAAATACGAGATTTTTTTTTCCTAGGGTGTTCTTAAAGTTTTTGGTCTGACTCAAAGATGTTGCGAAGATGGTCAAATTATTATGATACTTGTTAAACATCATTCTTTAGACGGCGCGATGTAAAAGTATCGAAAGCATAAATGATTGTGTAATTAAACTAGTTTACAAAAGCCATGGGTCCCATGTCGTATATTTACGGCACGTAAAGAATCTCAAGCCTGAAAAAAGAGATCTCTGAGAAAAATTTATCGCCCACTTTACGCTCTGAAATGAATGGGACGCTGATGACCTGAGATGTCAAAGAGGGCCGTAAATAAACCAAATAAAAAACCCTACAGACTCATATTGTGGAGTTTTTGTTTCTTTCGTTATTTATCTGTAGTAAATAGAGACAGTTGTATTTGGGGGGAAGGAAGAAAAGGATGGTTATTTGATCGATGGGTTTTAATTAATCAGGTTAATCATAGTATTTGTAAAATCAATGAAGTTTTCCATCTTTTCTCCCGCCGCTGTCTCGAAGTGCCGCTATGCCACAGCTCAATTAGGTAGAGCGCTGGAATTTTGTTACCTTTTCAGGTCAACGGAGGAAATATTCGGGAACTAGGTAATGTATGTATGTAAACAAATCTTAAAACTGAAGATGACGCTATTTATTTGCTTGAGTCGCTTGTTCAATGTATGGGTCGCATTTTTAAGTTATGTTAAACGTTTAGATCACAATTGCACTATAGCCGACCTAATTGTCTATCACTCTCCCCGGGTAGATAAAACACACTCTCACTCGATAGCTCAACTCACTTTCTCCTGATAGCTAAACTCACACACCACCTCGACCCTCGAAATCCCAATCTTTTATCAAATATTCCATCGTTCGGTCGTTAGACCATCTCCTACCATTTAAAACTATTATTATTGAATAATTTCTATCTATTGACCGAGGGGCGTGCATATACTTTTCCTAAGATCCCTGATTGGACGTTCCTTAGCCTTATAATTGAGCTGTTCTTTCCCCATCGGCTCCACTATGTCGGGCTTTCTGGTTTATTTCACCCTCATGACTTGTTTTGTCGTAATTTGCCTTTAGATTTTAACGAAGCTTAAGCTTTTCCAGAAATCTTAAAGGGGCTACCCTTCGTACACAAAGTATCTTGCAACAAAAAATACAAAAGATGTATGGCCATCTGATTCCTTTGTTCAGCCCAAAAGCATTCACAATTAACATTTTCTGGCTTATTTCTAAAGTTTCTGTCCACCAGTTTTTTTTTTCTTCTCACTACCCGTAAAATACACGATACACAAATAACCCAAATACCAACATGAATACATAAATTGTATACACTAATTGCAATGACATTTATAATATATGTAATGGGTTATACTAATTTCAGTGATATTTTCATTGGGGGCGGCATCTCATAAATACTGCTTCAAAATAGTAATTTATGCTGTACTCAATTCATGCTCAACTAATTGTCTCCCGGATATTTTGTTCCAGAGCCTCCACTGGTTTATTTCAAGCAGAGCAGTGGATGAAGATGCAGCAGCTGAGTGGCTTTATACGCACTGGAGACAGATACACCAGCTTACTGGACTAATGGTGTTTAAAACTCTCAAGGAGAATTTTCTGATAGATAGTCTATTTCATCAAGCTTCTCTTCTGTTAAAACTCGCCTTTTTTCAGTCTCGGCTTATGAAAACGCCTTAGTTTCAAATTCTGTTCACCAAACTGAAACTTTCACTTTCCGCTGGAGATGTTATTCCTCGAAAATTATCACGAAATCCTGTCGAACTGTACTTTTGCTTAACAATCATAAATAAATATTATTTGCTCTATTGTATATCTCAGCATACTCCATAATACAGAAACACACACCAGAAAGTGTTAATAGGTACTTCCTACAAAAATGCAGGTGGGGTGATAAACACGACTGAGCAATCTAAATTGCCCCATCTGCGTCAAGTTTTACTGAAGAGCAACCAGTTTTGATTGTTTACAAAATCGACTGCTTAGAGAAATTAGGGCATAGTTTTAATAAAACTCCGTAACTATCCTATTTCTTGGATTCGCTGCAGAAGCAATATTCTGTATTTAGTCAACCTAGAGGAAAAGTATCTACTACAAAGTCGGACTCAAGACCAATTTTTATTTTCCTAACAAAACAAATGATCTCCAGCAAAAATTAGTGCATACTGACTTAGGTTTTGCAGCAACAGTGTGATGAAAGCATTCTGTGTGTGCATTGTATTTTGCACTGTTTTGTTAAGGGTAGTTGGAAGATGCTATCTCACCAACGTTAAATTAACTAAGTTTATATATCTACCGAGTTATTAATATTGACGATACAGCAATGAAATGTGCATAACTTGTTTTGGCACCTGTTACCTGTCTATTGATGCAGAATTTTGGAATCTGTGTGATTTGAATAATGATTACTTCTAGCGCAGTGGCTAATGCTTATAATGAAAAGTTAACGTAATTCTCCGAGAGTTTTTTTCCATGCAAAAAAATTAAGTTTAGAGATAATCGCAATTACATTCACATATTTCATAGTTTCATTTAATTTTTTATATATTTTTCCGTTATTATTTTTATTCTCTTATTGAAAGTTGTTTGCACAAATAATAGGGTTCCACGTTTCATTACGTGCCGTTTTTGCCCGCATCCATTGTACACGATCAATATTTCAAGCTACATTTCTTTCCCTCACCCCTTTCAAATTTCTTCCTCAGCAATTACCTAGGCATAGACTGATTTAAGGGAATGTTCGCCTATTGGCTGAAGTAAATTGCTCATACAGATTTACGGGTGGAGGGCTGTGCTGCGGAGTTAGTTCCTTAGACATCTTTCTCTTGGATTCAAGAGACGTTCCTGTCGGTTAGGAATATTTCGATCTTTTAATTAGAAATGTGTGTGGAGCCTTTTCAATAATGGGTGTGCCCGTGACCCAGGTATTTTTGGATGAACAAAGGTTATTTTAATGGTAAAAATTATAATAATTTGCCAGGTTGTTTTAAGTGCATTTATAATGTATTGTCAATGAATGTGCCCTGTAGAAAATTGGAAGGCGCTGTTAATCATGACAAAGTTTAAAATTTCTCCGAGTTGATATAGCTTGTTAGTTAATTGCGCAAATTCTCTTACCATCTTTTATGTGAGCCTTTGTTTTAATATATTTTTTCTTAAATATTAACCATACTGTGAATTCATTATGCTTTATTTCCGCTGTACGTTTCATTATTATTTTATGGTAAAAAGTTAATAGGCTGCATCTTACATTTTATAACGTTGCATTTAAATAATTTTGTATATACCATGTACATGACTTTTATTTTTACCAAATATGTTTAAATAATTATTGTTGAATTTTGTAAGTTATCATTCTTCTTACATATTGAGTTATCTTTCCAGGGACATATATTGGGGGCTTTCCTCTGGCACAATCCAAAAGAAAAACTATTGTAGACATGTTAAATGCATTGACGCACAGTGTAACAATTATACTATCACATCTAATTTGAAAGAGCAGAATTTCGTCGAGAAAAAACTATTTTGAACAGAACAGAAAATGAGTCGAAATTAGGAACCTACAAAAAGTAATATCTTAAAATAATTAAGAATTCCCAATAGAAAAACGTTATTTACAACAAATTATATAATTTTACTCTCGAAAGTGTATATTTTACTTAGCTTTTTTCGAAAAAAGTAAATATTTTGTATTTATTCTTAAACCCCCCATAAAATACTATACTTTGTAAACAAGAATTTAATTAACAATTACATGATCATATTTTATCCTAGAAGAATTATATAATCATTACAAAGTAATAAAGAATTGGGAGGGTACACGATTTTAAAATTTGTTTCCTTTCGTCATTACTACATACATTTAGTTTCTAAATTTTTATCGTATTCAGGCATCATTAGCTAAAATGAACTTGTAAAAATAAGCTAAGAAAAAAAAGTATGACAATGAAAGGCAAAATATAAGAAACATTGAAAGAGTAAAAAAAAGCGAAAACTTTACCGACAGAAACAAAGAACGAAGCACATAAAAGAGGCCAAACAGGGGAAAAAAAGTAATAAAAACAGGAAACAAGGCATGAAAAGAATCCGTGAAGTTAAAACTATGAAAAGAAAGGAAAAACCGATGAAAGGCGGAACGAATGAAAGGAAAAACTGATGGCGGGAACGGGTTTTCTTCCTGTCGAAGCTGACACCAAACAGTTACAAAGAAGAGCACTTTTTACTCCATCAGGCACCCAGAACAAGTGCTAGCCACTTTGTTATAGCGCCCCAGCTGGAGAAAGAAGAAGCCCAATGTCAGGATATTTTTACATCGCCGAGTTGGTCACCACGTGTGCGGTTCATCCACATTCCGTGACGTCAGCTCTTCCCAAAACCCCCAGTCTTGGCAGTACCTTCAAAAGCTGCAGCAAAATAAACGCGCACCTTCAACTTTTCTCTGACCGTGGTGGACTCGCAACTTTGGCCATGGTTCCTGTCAGTGACCTTGTCGCAAAATTGAAAAATTGGCTTACTGAGAAACACTGCACGTATAACAAAAATATCCTACATCCCAGTACGAATGCGCACTTTTTGAAGAACAAAAGGAGAAGGAACAGAAATAACAACAGTAATGTTGAGAAAAGCTTTTAAGAGCCTATGTCCTCTGCAAGTGTTTTTGGAAGCCGAATAAAATGATTTAACAATGGTACACATTATTTACTACAATTCATTCCATAAATTTGAACAAAATATTTGCAACAATTTTTAAAAATCTCTAATGTACATTTTTAATTCTATATTCTTAAATCACTAGTTATGTGCACTTCTTTAAATTGCCTCAAGTTTTAAAGTGTTTAATTCAGTTTCTAAAAATTGTAATATTAAATTATATTTTTTCATATAAAAGATTCCATTAATACGAAATTAATTAATATAATTAAAAATATTAAAAATAAAAGCCAAAGTAATCTTACACCCTTGAATGGGTTATCAACCAAGCGACTTAGCTCAGGCAAAAAAGGTTTGGGACTCCTGGGAGGTCCCAGGTTCAAATCATATAGCCGACAAACCTGACGGAGGTTTCCCTGTTTCTTAGTCCGTGTTAAGGAAGAGCAAATCCAAGGTTAGTATTCCTCTGCTACGGGTTCATCTTCATTCCATCTGTCTTCTGTGTTTGTGATGTCATCGAGGCGGCCCTGACATTGGACTGACCATTTATTCAGGAGCCTTTCAGTGTGCACGTATATGCGACTGACCCGAGCACGGGCGTGTAAGAAGATGAATCTAGCGAACTGTTACCTAATTTCATCAATCTTTAATTGTTAACTCCACATTTTAAGCAGCGATAAAGCAGCAATAAAATTTGCATTTACAACTTACTATTGAATAAAAACTTTATTATTAAGAAAATACGTGTCTTAAATAAAGGGAGCAATATTTTGTCACATTTGCTACAACAGTTTTATTATATAATCATTATCTGTCCAAGGCTGTGCTATAAGATAAGGGAGGATCTATCAATATACCTTTATTTACCATTGAGCATTCTAAGAGAAGTCATTAATCCTTTGAAATTAAATTTAACAATAATTTAAGAGACTGAATGTAAATCATCGTTCTTTTGTTATAAGACAATGTACTGAATGAGATTGCAGATAATCGCATTCTTTACGCCTTTTATAAATGAACATCTGGACAAACTGAAATCTAAATCCCAGGGGGGGAAACACCTATACGAACTATACCTTGTTTTTCCCACACATGCCTGTTTTTTTGTTTTGTTTTGTTTTGTTTTTTTTTTTTATTGGTTTATTTATAGACGCTCTTTAACAGCTCAGGTCATCAGCGTCCCATTCAACTCAGGGCGTGAAAGGGCCGACAAATTTTGCTCAGAGGCCTCTCTTTCAGGCTTGAGGTTCTTTATCGTGCCGTAAATGTACGACACGGGGCCCACGGCTTTACTTCTCTTCCGAAGGAAGCCATACTTAGGATTTTTACCCCCGAAAAAATCCATCGGTCCTGGCCGGGTTCGAACCCGCGATCTTGGGTTTAGGAGGCAAGTATGGTAACCACTACACCACCAGGACCGACTACATGTCTGGTATCTGGGTATGAAATTATCTATTGCTCTTCTTAATTTGAGAAATGAAATGTATTTGATGATTGATGTCACCTTTTAGCTCCTCTAAAGTGTGTGAATATTACTAATTTAATAATTGCATTACGACTTAGAACTTCATTAACTGGTAATTTCTCTTCAAATAATCTGACAGCATGAACGGACTTGATATGCACATACAAATAAGACACACTTGTCAACAGAACAATTAAGCATAATATCTGCAACATAGTATTCTTAACAGACTTTACTCTAGGATTAGTTACGTGTTATTTCTCTCACTGGTCGCGGTCCTGGTGGTCTAGTGGTAACCATACTTGCCTTCTAAACCCAAGGTCGCGGGTTCAAACCCGGCCAGAGTCGATGGCCTCCTTTGGTAGGGAAGTAAACCCGTAGGACCCGTGTAGTACATTTACGGCACGAAAAAGAACCTCAAGCCTGAAAGAAGAGGCCTCTGAGCAAAATTTCTCGGCCGTTTCACGCCCTGAATAGAATGGGACGCTGATGACCTGAGATGTTAAAGAGCGTCCGTAAATAAACCAAATAATAAAATAATCTCTCACTGTTCAAATGATTCTGACTGATTGACGTAGCAGTTCGGTAAATCGTCATTCTTCCGCAACGAATCGTGTAGCCCAGTCCCCCGACACTGCGCTTGTCATCATATAATTGTATGATCCTATACATATATATAAAAGTGCATATATTCTACCTGACTATACCAAACATACATTAAATGTTACAAGGTAGTATGTTCAAATGCTTGTCATTAATATTAAAATGAATTCCAGAAGCAATTTTTCATTTTTATAATAAAGGAAAATTTATAACTTAAAAAATTAGCAGTATTCATTAAATGTTTACAAATTAATATATGAGTAGCCTAAGGATAAGCAATGAAAGGCTGCTTGAGCACATTAGGACCAATAACCCTACGGCAACGCACGTCCCATCTGTCAGTCTTAGCTGGAAACCAGGCAGGAATTCGGTTCTCTCCATTTCGAGGCTTATGACTCGAAGAGGCAACACAGAATGTCCAAGGCTGAAAGGAAAGTCACCACTTCCGGCAAGGTCCCGATCAGCGAGCGATTATAAAAAAATGTGACACTTGCATGTTAGATATCCAGCATTTTCCATCTGCTGGAAGTAATTCGTTTTCATGACAGTACAAGTACTAACTATTACGTGCCGACGTTGTCTAATAAAATCCTGGAATAAACTGTGCATTTAATACGTTTGCATATTTGCAGGTTTCAGCAATATGCTAAGGTGATTTCACACGTCCAAATTTGCCTTTAACCTTGCAGAGGACATTGAAGTAAGTTGAGAAGCAAAGACAAGGCGTTCTACATAAGCTGCTGTTGTGAAATGGGTGACTTTTCAAGCCACGTTGACCACCCCTGAAAAGATATGTGCCATATTACAGGATATACCCAGTAGCGCTTTCACTGTTCACCATCTTGACGGAGTTAAGAACTCTCCAAATACAGTTTCTACACAAAGAATCAAAGAGGACATCATCCAGTAACCCTTAGCTTATAATTACTTCACATTTCCAGGTCATCTCCTCCGAACAAGTTTTATGGTCTAGCCGGTGTAACTTTACACCTCTCCAGAGAGAGCCGCGTTACTCCGGCATGTCACGTTTCCATGGACTGCCTGTCGAAGCGAATCACATCGACTATGCCCCAACTGCATAGAAGTCTCATATTGTGATATCTGGGAAGGCTAGATGCGACAGACGAGCAACCACTGCGATATGTGTTGCTATGAATATCTATCATGATTCTGGTTTCCAATGTAGATTTAACAGAACCAGGAACCTGACAAGGAATAACGATCGCTTTTCTTGTTTGTGCAGACAAAAGACTGCACGCTGCTCCGATGCGCTTTTGCCTGTGGCGTTATACTGTACGAGAATCCAGTAGCACTATTAATATAAAAACTGCATTTTGATATAACCTTGGCCGGCGTGGTAAAGCACGTCAGCCAAAATAGCAAACTTTCCAAGAGAAGTATTTCTTTTTAAATAATATTCAATAAAATTAAAATGCAGCAACAAAATTAATTATTTATCATTTAAAAGGATAACTATTTAAGATGAAATATTGAAATTACACAAAATTCTTCACAAAATCTATATTATAATAAATAGCCATTATTAAAGTGAAGTTATCTGAGTTACAGGCCGCAGAGCGCGGCCGCTACTAGGAGAAGAACAGTCAAGACTATACTTCATGTGTAGGTAGCAGCTTGTAGTTCGAGAGAAACTTTGTTAGCTAGTGGTTGCGCTTTCGTGTGCTACTTAGTGCTTTCACTGTGTGTAAACTGCGTGCTAAATATATTGTACGTACCTGAAAATGGATTCTTGCAGAGAAATGGTAAAGCGATTAGCAAGAAAATATCCTGGTAATAGTGTTCCAGGTACAGAAACTGTTCGCCAACTTGTTAAAAGGTTACATCTCTCAATGCCAAGAGAATGTTCTTATGGAAAAAACAGGAATTTCCTTTGCAGATGTTGGCAACGTACTGCCGCTAAGGGGCATCGTTTATAACATCTCTTATAACAGGTTAGTGTATATTATCATCAGTTTTAAATTCAATATTAATTTATGCTCTCGGTAAGAATATACTAACTTTACGCCAGGCAACTCTATCCTTCCTTTTTCTGGTTGCGGCAGCTGCACTTTTCCAGTAAGGTGTTCTTCAAATAACCTCCTGTAGAATCCGAAAAGCTCACCTCGCTTTTTCAAATGAAAAAAAAAAAACTATGTATACTTCGTGTTACTATTAACATTATTATTTATTAACAAATCAATCATCACAATATACTCCCAAATCTGAATTGATATGCATATATTGTTCTGTTTACGCAGATCTAGGCAACATTTGTGAAAATATGTATGTATTAATGAAAGTACGTTTACAGATCTTTCTTCTTTTCTCCACTTGTGGAGAGAGGCTATTCAGTAAAAGGTTTCAGTGGAAATGGCCTGGCCTGCTTTTGCTTCCATGCTTCTTGATGAACAAAGTAGGAAATGGGAATCTTCTTCCATGGTGTTAATGTATTTTATTTTGCATATGATCATTTAACATCAATTAAAGACACGGGCCATTTTCGTCCTGTTTCCTCTGAATGTACCTTTCAATTATGCAAAAAAAAAAAAAAAAAAAAAAAAATCGAGAAGTCTTTTTGGTTCTTGTCCACAACTGTGAACTGCTTGTTTTTAGTTCTTACTACATGATACCAATCACAACAAAGAAAATATTTTAGATTGTGTTCTTTTTTCAACCATTGAGTGATCAGAATTGACTTTTATGTCCGGGAACCATGAATGTTTGATCAATAACACTACTCAATACATTTTTTTCACCACTTTTTCCCACTGATTTTCAATCAGTTGAGGTTGTCCTGTTGGTGTTGAAGTAGTGAGCTAGTGCTTTGTATTTCTGCTTCAAAAGTGTTTTGTATAATGCCAGGTCAGTGATAAAATCATCCTCATTTGTTTTGTTAAGTATGTGGGGAATTAATCTTGAAGACTCAAAAGTGAAGCCTTGTTCCTTTGGTTCGAAATGCTTATGATCTGTAATGTGGGAGGCCAAGATAAGTCATGTACCGTCACATATGTTGCAATTCTACTCCAAAAATTTTGAGAAATTGGTTACAAGGTACATGCAATGAATTTTGCTGATACCTGTGGTTTGGCGAGAATCTCGGGATCACATTGCTAATTGTTACTCTAATTTGAGAGCTGTAGAAGGTTTTACTACAAAATCCAAAGGACATTTTCAGTACCCTAATTTAACTTCAGCCATTGGACCAGTTATAATGAACATCTTGCTGTACCTTACGCCTCCAGAGCACAGAAGAAGGAACAATCTGAGTCTCAGCCAGGAGTATTCCTTTTGGAGATTCTGGGTTTCTACATCACCTTTGCCTTTGTAATGGGATCACACAAAACGGCCTGAAGGCCTGGTGAGGGACTTCATCCTCTCCAAACGTCAGGTAGAATTCTTGGGTTTTAGACTGCAAGAATGGAACCTTTAGATATTGTAACTTCATTTAGAAAACGACAAAGTCATTTCATTGAATGTTTTTTGCAATGTGAACTACTTATTTCAGGCTTTGTAACATGAACATAATCTAGAAAAACAGCGCTTGTTTATTGATTTCTCCAAACTAAATCTAAAGACAGCATTTTTCTATATTGACAATATCTACCCATCTGTTCCTATGGCACATGCCGTTCACATGAAACTTTTGAGGTTATGAATGGAATACAAATGTGGGGGCTTGGAAGTTGTTGGTATCTTACTAGATATGTAACAAGGGTTCACAAAATACTGTTGTTTAATGAGATAGCAGCGACCAAGCAAACAGCTGTAAACAATGGCCTGCAAGACAAAGCTTTCTCCATGAACCGTTTGCAAACTGTCAAAATGTCCTGCTACAACTGTTACACATCAAGTTCGGAGTGGTGAAAATATTTGTAAAGGCACTAGACAGCGGAAAACCTTCATGTACCTCAGGAATAAATTCCCAAACCTAAGTGAGGCAAAGGTTAAGGAAGGATTGTTTATTGATCCACAACAAGAGCAGTTGTGCACAATAAAGACTTTGGAAACAAACTGTCGGACGCGGAAAAATGTCTTGGCTTGCATTTAAATCAGTACGCATAAATTTCCTAGGGAATAAAAAATAAGTAGGATAAGAAGTAATTAAGTCAAATGTTACACTACTTATATGTTATGGGACGCAACATGTCTTCTGAACTGTCACTTGGATCTCTTTCCAAAAAAAAAAAAAAAAAAAAAAAAAAACTTGGTGCTGTAAGAAATGAACTGGGCAACAAATATCAGCCTTCGAAAGGCGCTTCAGTCGAAAACGGCATGCAATGGTTTTAATGAATATTGGTGGTCAATCATCAGAGATAGCCCAAAAACTGTCCATAAGCCCAAACGATCAAAATATATATTTATATTCTGTTAGTACAACAAAACTGGTATGTGTTACACCTTTTTTGAATTTCAGAAATGAATTCAATGCAACTCATTTAGTTAAAATCACATCATTTCATTTAAACAACAGAAAAACTGTTTAAACTTGTTACACAGCGCTAATATCAATATTGGTGCATTGCAAATGAAAACATTGCAGCTACTTGAGTTTTTATTTTGCATTCGCATGTATCTGAGTAAAATATCACGTCTTTGACTTAAGGTGATAAACAATTCAAATGGCTATATAGACAAGATGCGAACTGGTTAGCTTCTAGACCTCTAAAGGTCTTGCGATATTTACTTTTCTACGTCATTTGGCACATGTCATTAAAATGATATTGCCGACAGATTCGGCTTATGTAATTAGACTACAAGATGTAAGTTAACTTCTAAATTAATATTTTACAAAATACCAAAATGTTTTTATTTTTGTTTTTCCTCACCGGCCAAAGATATGTCCTTTTTGCAAGAATTATTTAAAACATAAAATATACGTAGAAACAATTAAACATTTATACAAAAGAAGCAAAAAATATTCTTTCTGTTAATGATTGAAAGATTTTCCCCCTTCCCAAGTTTACGAGACAAGCGGAACATATAATAATCCACAACAGGATTATGTGATGTCATCAGTTATATAATTTTGCACGTCACGGCTCTATCCATTAAAAATGTAACCAGCAGGTTAGTTAAGTACCAAGGATTCTTTTGGGTGTAGGTAGCCTTAGGGAGCTTCAATTAACAATGTTTCCACATTTCCTCAATTATGCCGTTCGTCATAAACCGACGTAGTTACGTAATTTTGTGCGTCAGGACTCCTGTGCTTTCTTATTGGATTGGGTTTGATCCTTACTGTCAATGAGCTTTTCAGAGTATAATGTTTTGTGTTTTGAGAGAAATAATTCTAAAGGAAATATGTTCTCCAAGTTGGTGATATAAGCGGCGTTACTAGGAAAGTGTAATTAAAAAGAGGAATTGATTTCAAAGTAGTTTATTGTCAGACGTATTTAGGCGATTTCATGGTTCTGATGGGAAAATTACAAAAATTAATATCAGTTTTAAAATTGTAATTTTTTCCATTTTAAAAATAGAACATGCCTAGGTGTTATAGTTTTAATGCAAAAATTCCCCAAAATTACTGTCTTTTAATAAAATTGTCCCTCTTAAAAAAAACAGCTCTCGATCCTCTTAAATAGTAGAAATCTTAATTTAAAGATCATGTCTTGAATGTAATGATTTGTATACAATAATAATTAATTCTATGTTTTATGCATGTTTGAAAGAAAGTTGATATAATAGCAAATTTGCAAATTATTAAGCCAAATAAACATAGTTTTCAAATTTAATTCAAAGATAAACAGCAAGTGCATACCTGGAAAGGGAGTCTTGTAACCCGATAGAGTTATCAGTTATTATACAGCTAGCACTCTCAAGTTAAAGTAGTACAACTGACCTCTCGCTGGGCTGCACATGACCATATGCAAAAGCAACTGGGAGATGTTGAAAGATCATCCCTATATGTTCTTTTTTTTTTCTGTGGGTAAATGAGTCAAATATGAATTAATTGACATGCCTCTATATATGTGTGTTATCAGAGTGACTGTTTTGAAATATCTAACATTAGTTATTTTGTGATTATGTCCTTTGAAATTGCTGATTTTAACAAATATACGATACATTTATCGCATAAAAAAAAAAACTAATGGGTTTTCTCTGTAACAGATAATTATGCAGAGGTCATACATGAGTGATCTTCGGCGCGTTTGAGAAAAGTATCGAATAAAATAAATGCGAAGAGACGAGGCCCGTCAAGCCCTCTGATGCCAAAGAGATCAAGGCAGCGCAATGGTATCCCAGACAAGTTTAACCTCGGTTTTCCAGACCGGAATTGCTATGTATCGACTCAAGCAGTTTTAGATTCGTCTGCACAGGCTAAATATCGGTCCTGGTGGTGTAGTAGTAACCATACTTGCCTTCGAAACCCAAGATCGCGGGTTCAAACCCGACCAGGATCGATGGATTTTTTTGGGGCGTAAAAATCCTAAGTATGGCTTCCTTCGGAAGGGAAGCAAAGCCGTGGGTCCCGTGTCATACATTTACGGCACGAAAAAGAACCTCAAGCCTGAAAGAGAGGCCTCTGAGCAAAATTTGTCGGCCGTTTCACGCCCTGAGTTGAATGGGACGCTGATGACCTGAGATGTTAAAGAGTGTTCTTAAATCAATCAAATCAACAGGCTGAATGTAACCTGTAGGTAAGTGGAAATTTCCTTTGACAGACGTTCTACTCGTTTAATAAATGTTTATGCCAATAGAAATCTTGCTTTCCTGAACTAATTGTGCTCCATTAAGGGGTGCTAAAAGGACTTAAATCAGTTCTGCTATTGCGAAGGATGCTCCAGCAGGTCGCTCTTTCGAGGAAGGCAGGTTTACCGAGAACGTGGACCTTGTTTTGTTTTGCTTTCCTTTCCTATCATTCCCTTTTCTTATTGCTATCCATTCAGAAATGAAATGAACCGTATGCAAAG
The DNA here is from genome assembly GCA_030762175.1 of Metallyticus violacea. Classification (NCBI taxonomy): domain Eukaryota; kingdom Metazoa; phylum Arthropoda; class Insecta; order Mantodea; family Metallyticidae; genus Metallyticus; species Metallyticus violacea. Next base: position 134,524,014 of record CM060831.1, read on the forward strand.
GATGGGCAAAGCGCCCAAGGAAGCGTCTCAATACACAGCGCGTCGGCAATGCTTAAAATACTCGTGTATGTGACGGTATTGAACTCAAGGCCTGCAGAACGTTGCACGCCCCAGCTGTTCGCTGGCAGATGTCAATGTGCAAAGAAACTCGCCTTCAACGGACTAACTTTTTGATAATCATGGGCGAAATAAATAAAACATAGAACTTTGATAAAAGAAATAAGGCTTTAGACAGCTTATCTAGAATACGATAAACTTTGTTTTAATGATAATTATTATTCTATTTAAGCGGATATAAATTATAGTTTTATACTATTAAATATATTTTTGTTAATGTTTACATTCCTCACGGCGGTTTCCAAATAAGGCATTAATGTAATTATATATTATATAAATTTGTTTCTAAGATATGCATAAGTAGCTATTTGGCCTATCCTGGAACCATGTCAGGATGGAAGAACATCTATAACTGCTTATCCCATCACAAGCATACCTAGGTGCAATCTATATTATTTTCAGTGAGAAAAAATTATATTTTTAAACACAAATTTAGTATAATATATCCAGAAAATATAAAAGTGTTCCGCTGCAATACAATTAACAATATCCAGACATTTGGGTGTTTCTTAGGTGCTCCTCCTAGTGAGAAATATACGAACTATTTTTTTAAACAAGAAAAGTAATTACTATTTTGTTCACATGTTTGCTTAACTTCGCTTCGAAACATCCTGTTTATATTTTAACACTTTTAGCATAAATAACTATTTTAGAGGAATTAATTAGAGTATAACAATTTTTTTTTTTTGCGCCAACTTTTGACCATCAGCAATCTTTATGTGCTGTTACATTTAAGAAAAAAAATGAGATTTACAATTTAATAAAACTAAATTGTAAATATCTTAAAAACATTTTCGTTTGCTAATTCATATACATTTCCATTTTAATAATATAATTTATCCTTTTTGTAACATTTTAATCTATTATAAAAGCTATGAGCGTTTCTGTTACAATATAAATAAACTCAATTTTGGCATCAGAACAATTATGTGTTTTGTTTTAAGTTGATAAGTTCGTAACCCTGACAAACACCTTTACTTTGTATTCTTTATTGAATATTTACGAAACAGAATACACAATTTATAACATAAACGGTATAGAAAATAAAAATGTTCATCATAAGACCAATGCAATTAATTCCTTTTTCCTACAGCATATTTTAAAAAATGCTTGGTTTTCGAGTTTTTAAGGCTTGTCTTTGACAGTTCTTCACATAACCTTAAACAAATGCTTCAACTGTTTACATCCTACTGAACATAAGTCTCATTGTTCGGCGAATACGATATCAAATTCATGTCGTCTGATAACCTGACACAATTTGACTGCGGAGTTCCAAATTATCAACCGGATATGAATAAATAAATAATTTTAAATAACTCCAAAAGCAGAAATTCACTGAGTTTAAATAAATGTTGGAAGTCAGACAATTTGTTCACCTCTACCTTTCCAATGAACCTTCGAGTCAGATACCTGCGGACAAGGATGGAGGTGTAAATTAGTTAAGTCTCGAAAGGTATCGATAAGCCAATTTTTTTTACCTTTTTCCGAAAAGTTCATAAAGGTGTTGGGCATTCTGCTTTTAACTGCTAAAAACTACTAGCCCTAAAGCATTATTGCACTGCAATGTCAAAATATTACACAAAATAAGACTAATATTCAAGTCCATTTTTTAGCTTTGGGATTCTCCCCAAAACTAGAAGGGGTCATCTGGTTCTGCTTCCAATACCCTTTTGAGCGACTGCATCTATGTCCTTAAACTCTCCAGAGCAGATTGAATTGTACCCATATTGACAATTTTCTTCCAGAACATACTCGAATGTTTGTCTATGTATCATTAATGTAACACAGCTTTGTACATTTTGACCTGTTTCATGTTCTGTAGTTCATACAGTATACAAGATCTTAATGGAATGTAGATAAGACCTAATCTTAAAAAGTTCAGTACTGTAGCAATAACAGTTTATGAGAAAATGACATACATATGTTACATTGTTTTCAAATATTTTCTGGCTATATACATTTTAAAAATTCATTATATATCACATACAAATATGTATATAATATAGAATATAAAAAATAAATATAATGAAGAACATTCGTTTTATTGTTTCTGAGCTATTTTAAAATGTGGTATCTAATTGACATTGGAATACATCATCAGAGGCCGGAAGTTAGGCAAAATGCTCTTTCTATCTGGGTGGATATATTTAAAGAGTGAGATAGCAATGAACATACATCTGTACATTCGGGGTAGGTAGGGCCAATTTTTATTTTACCCCTTTGCTCATTTTGGCTTTTTTTATAGTCAATTTTGAGGTTATATTGCATTTTTTCGCCTCTTTTGGCTCATTATGGATTTTTCAGCGATTACGCATTTTAAAAAACAGAAATGATTTCAATATATCAAAGTGAAAAAAGTTATAACAATTAAATGGTATGTTCACCTCAAAAATATATATTGAGAACCTTGTTATAGTTATTTATTTTCAAGCAGTCAAAAACTTTCTCCTCAATCCATTCATTTACGCTCTTTAAATATCAGAAGCTTCATTATGAAAGGAAAACACGGTTACCTCGGGCATAGAATACCTGGAAATAAGATGAGTGAAGTAGTGTAGTTTTGAATATGACGTATTTATGACTTTGTATTGATCTGCGCGAGAGAATTTCAGAAAATTTGTTGTGGGAATAGCTTCTCAGGTGCATAAACGTAACAAACAATTGCAAGCGAGCAAGATGAGAGTGACACTGCTGTGCAATAAACCGTCCCTACAATGTGTTCAGTACAGAAGTAAGAGAGATACTAGTACCAACCTGATATTCCTATAAGCGCATAAACAGAAAATTAACTCGTCCAGAAACCCCTGCGCATCTTCTGCTCATTCGCCAGGACTATTGAAAACTACTTCACTTTGTCTTGATCAACATTTCCATGATGTCCTGAAAGGTTAATGTTCTGTTGTAGCTGGTTTGGGTCCTACCGAAATAGGTTTGTTTTAAATATGTTCCAACCACTTCAATGGAAATACAACGTTCTTTTTCCATGATGAAATATGTTCTCTCTGACCAGCGGCTGACTATGACAGTTAATACGTTGAAAAAAAAATCTTGTTACTTGTAATCAAGAAAAGTAATTAATTGTTTAATTATGCGATAAAAATTATTGAGTATCTAATTTCATTAATAACGAGTGATTGTTCTCGATTTTAATAAATGCCTATTTTAAACAAAATAAATGCCTGAACTTCCGGGCTCTGATCATCAGCGCCTATCCTCCCTATTCCCCCCCCCCAAAGCAAGTATTGCTGACAATCAATTAATCGAACCATTATATTTGTTTGTTTCATGTGTTACTTGAATGGATCTGTTATGGGTTAATTCTTGCAAAGCAATTCCGACTCGAAGTAAAATCATTATCTATCTATTCACCAACTGTTTCTCGTTTCATACGTAAAGCGGCTCTTCAATGACATAAGTTGTGTTTGCTTTGTGGAACAAATATCCGATCTAGGTGATCGGTAAAGGACGTTAATGGTTACTGAACAAATATCCATGAGCATTTGAGGTCGAACTTCGAACTCTTTCAACATCGCGGCTGTATGTGTTGCTACACAAATTGGTATGCACTTTCCGCTCTGTCCACTCAGGAACCAAAATCAAATACGCAGTACATTCACGTGATATCAAGGGTCACGAAAGGCAGACATAATATCTGTATTATGTTCATACTTAGGGGCACACAATTTTTCTTTTCATCATCAAGTTAACTTCTTTTCCTAATTCAGAGTTTTGCAACTGTTTCCTTAAATTTCCATGTTCCCTAATTTAAAATGTTAATATCACAATTTATGACAAAACTCTAACCTATAAAATTCAACAAGTTTTAATATGTAGTCATTGGCAATGATTGCAAAAACTGCATTTTATTGCTGGAGAATTTAACTTTTTCTAATCTTCAAATACTTCTGTTGAGCACCCTGGTTAATTAATATCTGTAAATTTTTCGCTAGTTTCATATAGCAATTTAGTGCATTAAATAAATCATTTTGGTTGTTTTCTAAGGCCTGTCTATTAAAATTTTCTTCACTCGATAGTAAATCTTCGCTTTTTTTGTAAAGGCGCCGAAAGCGAAGATACTTATAAGATCTGTTCACAAAATATCCTAATCTTAAATAGTAGCCTTGATTAGCGCAAACATTGACGACACGGCTCTAATATTATCTTGTTTCAATACAGTCCCACGCTCGTAGCCCCTGTAGAAGGGTGGGCCAGGGCATAACACATGACACATAAGTGGCGTGGGGGAAGGGCTCTTTTATCAAGACATACTCCTCCCTCACATTCTCTCGTAACTGCAGTGCCATCATACGTTTGTGCTATAAGGAAATCTTCTAATTCAGCTGTTAAAACAGCACGCCTTAAGCCTTCTGCAGTCAATTCAGAAACAGCAATGTATATTTGAATCTTTCAACCGAGTTACCCTCAGTAATGTATCGTAACATCACAACGAATTGTTACATGCATGAAATGTTCATCGTTTCGTCGGCATATTCTTTCTATTTCTTTTGTAATCTTATTACCATAGACAAGATACGTTTCTCACTTCGCACTCTGTCAGCAAAGAGTTTTTTTTTTTTTTTTTTTTCCAAACCATAAAAAATCTTGCTGAGCCAGCTCATATAGCTCCTATAGTTGTTGAGGTCCATCCTTTCACTTAACAGTTAAACGTAGTCGCGAAAATGGAGCCTTCAATAAAATTTACTTTATTCATTGCTATAAAACAGATATACTTTTTTGTAACGTAACAGTTAACACTATGAAAGTCAACTCTCCACCGGCAAATAGTGTGGAAGTCACCAAATTTCAAACAAAGTACGAAAATAACGCCTAATAGTCAGTTAAGGGATGGTGTCAGTAACCTCTCAACACCTGGTTCCTAAGAAAAGAGAGAATACCATGGGCCGTCTTCCTGCCGGACCAAGAGAACGCAGAAATAAGCAGGTGAAAGACTAACCCATCTTGGAGAAAAACAAATATAAGTCCTTATAGATCTTTGTTGGTACATTTAAAGTCATTTTCTGGGCTGCCCATAAGCTTCGCTCGCTTACTGCTACTACAGTAGAGAGGAAATACGCTTATTGCTTAAGATACAATTAAGAACTAATCGGCTATACATCGCTGTTTTCATGTATTTTTTGTTTTAAAAGTTGATCAGGAGAAGCGTTATTAGTACCTAATTATGGCATTTCTTTGGGTAATTGGCGCTGCAATTATTGAGTTGCGGACTTTCTAAAGCAGCACATTTCGCGTGAATTTTGGTAAATTCTTTTTTCTGAGACTCTTCAGTTGGTGAACGAAGACAATAGTGATCATCGTTAAGCAGTGCTCAGAGTATAAATCGGCTCTGGTGGTGTAGTGGTAACCATACTTGTCTTCTAAACCCAAGATCGCGGGTTCGAACCCAGCCAGAGTCGGGCGTAAAAATCCTTAGTATGGCTTCCTTCGGAAGGAAAGTAAAGCCGTGGATCCCGTATCTTTACGGCACGAAAAAGAACCTCAAGCCTGAAAGAAGAGGCCTCTGAGCAATATTTGTCGGCCATTTCACGCCCTGACTTGAATGGGACGCTGATGACCTGAGATGTTAAAGAGCGTCTGTAAATAAACCAAATCAGAGTATTATAATAATAATTAAGCCCACGAAATTCATTCAGGGCACAGGCCTCCTACTTACTAAGGGGTGGCTCAGTTTTTATTTGCACGGGAACCAGTTTGTGAGTTTAAAGGATTCGTCCCTTTAGATTTCTTTAGTCTATTTACCTTATCACTAGGTTGTATCACATATAATTTAATACTATTTATATATCTGTGTTTTGTTTTTGGTCCGCATGTTTGCTTCCGAACATACACTTTCGTCTCACTATGTTGCCCCTTGGATCTGAAGCACTTCACTACACTGTACTGCATCTTGCTGCCTCTCTGGGGTTTCCACTGCACTCTGTCCCTGGTGATGGCTTGTCCAATCTCCTCTGGCTGCTGTCTGGAAGTCATTTGCCCCTCTACATTTAGGGCGGCCTCTCCGTTTCCCAGTTTCCCGTTTCGGGCGTCCCACACTGTTGCAGTTTAAGCCCATCTGTTCTGTTACAGTCTAGCAGCATGACCTCACTTTAACTCTTGATTACTCTCATCTTTCATCTTGGAACTTGCTCTTATTTCTGAGTTTGGTATTCTGTCAATTACTCTCAGATTCAAAACATAATGCTCATCGAGTCAACTGACGACGTTCACGTGCCCAGAATTAATGGAATTATTCATAAAAGTTCCAGAAATTGTGGAGCATTTGTGGTGAAATCTTCAGAAAAAACTTACATGCATCCTGCTGCAACAACTGAGCGGTTATCTGTCAGGAATTTTTGGTTCGTACAAATGAAAAGGAAATGTCAAATCGGAAAATCTTCATCATGACCCTAAAAGTCCTTTCAGGTCAGGTCAAATGTCAAAAGTACTTTGACATGTTCTTTTGTCAATAATCATGACTTTCTGTCAGAGGGTCAAACTGTGAATCGCTAGCACTGGGAAGAAGCCTTGAGACCTTCAAAATGACAACGCACCCGCATTACCTTCAGTGGTTGCTCGCGACTGTTGTGCAAAATATGAGTTTTTCTCCACTGTCTCATTGTTGTTTTCACTTCAACGATTTAAAGAATGAATGAACACTTGACTAAAGAGAGAAAAACAAAAACTGCAGACACAGCTTGATGTAATAGGGAAGAAAAAAAACGCATAATAATGCTTTCAGAAGCTGTAACTATTGGGAGACTATCAACAGAGGGAGGCAAGGTTCAGCAAGTTATAAGTAAGCCAAATTTAACAAACTGAAAAGTTTGGACATTTTTAATAGATATCCTCTGATTTAGCTGATGTCACCATTTACGCAGTTTTGTACATCACAAAACTGGTTGAAACATGTCAATCAGCTTATATTTTGGGTTTACGAATAAGTGATTAAATTAGACTCTGATGTCACTTGTAAGTATAACAAGTAACAATCGTGCTCTTCCCATGTTTCACTCCATCTTAATCGCGTTATAATTACATGCTGATGTCATTGTCTACGTAATTTATACTTCAAGGCTCTTGGATTCTAATGGCTGTTTTATGACCGCTTCTGCAAATGTTTAAATTTCGGTATCTTTCTAGAGCATAACGTGTAAGCTTTTGCAAACTTTTGAGTAGCTCTAAGCGGAACTGTTCTAAAGGACATTTGTAGGGATCAAAAGTTGGCCATATGTGTCTATGTCTCCAATGGCAGCACCTCCAGGAGGAAGGGAGAAGTCAGAGAGGCACAGAACGGAAGGATTCATGGGCGGTGAGGCACAAGATCTCTTACAAGGTTTCTAGATAGAACCTTCGAAAGGGCCCTTCACGCCGCACACAGCACCAGCCTGCTTCCACTGGCACCTTCGACCCTAATACAACCAGTAGTATAAAATGAGGTATAAGAAAGTGTAGTTTCCTGGAAAAGGAAGATCCATCCCAGCATTTGCCAGATACCAGGATACCAGAATACCAGGAGAAACTACGAAAAAAGCTCAAAGGTCAGGATGGCCGATTCCAAAGGATTTGAACCCGGGACTTCTAGCAGCAACTTCACTCGGTTCTAAAGATCATATGTCCTCGATTTCGATTCTCACATATGTTGTCGATGTTTAACAAGGAACTGAGAATTCGTTCGGTATTAAGTGGTTAATGGTTTTGGATTCAAACTATTTCCAAGCATGTGGCAAAGGCAGGGGTTGCTGAAAAGGTTATAAACATGGAAAACTGGAAGTAGCGCGTTTCGAGCACTTGATAGTAAACTGTAATTACAGTTCTGTCAATCAAATGTGGAACATGCAACGCAGAGGAGCAAAGGAGCTCAACAAGGCAATGCTTTGATAATTGTTTCATTGAATTTTGTGACCTTCATTTGATCAAAAACAAATTTGTATATTTTCTTGTTGAATATGCTTCCACAGTTCCTTCGCCTCAATGACGTCATTATAAGTACGGGTGCCAATTCCGTTCGGTGTCATTAACAGAGAAGTACCTTATGCTTTTTCACAATCTAAAAATACAGTTCTCTTATAAAATGTATATGTTTCTTTATTTGTTTTGATTTCTGAATGTTTGCCACGTAGCCATATATTTATTTTTTAAAATTATATTAGAATTTTTAAAGTGTTCTGTGTTTTAATGTTTCATTATGTATCACAGCTTCACTAGAAACACTTTTCTTCTATTAGAAAAGTACAATCTCTACAAATGCTACCACTAGACCACGGAGACGGTCCATTTCCAATTTTCTGGTATAATTTTGGCGACATATTTCATCATAAAAGTAATTTACGATTCAGTTCACAGAAACGAACCGTTTTGGTAATCACCGCGCAGGAAATGTTAAGATCGACGATGGTAATTATGGTAGGAAAGCGATAAGCGATGGCACTACGAAGTTAAGGCAATGCATAAAACCTCAAAACACGACGAATTTGTACAGCAACGAGGAACGGCGATAACTAGAGATCTCCAACCACCACACTTAATTACTGAATCTAGTTCGTAAAGAAAGTTACTTCCCTCGGCGAGGGGAGGAGGCTTTCCATAAACAAGATGAAAAAGTGGATGTAAAGTAAAAACATGTCAGAAACAAGTGCAGCTGGTCGAGAGGTCTCTGTTTCTGTTTGTCACGTGTAAGGGAAACAAATCCCGTTGTTTTATAATTTAGAAAGGAAAACAACTGCAGGAATGATTGTAATAAAGACTGGAAATAATTGCTATTTAGCCTCTTACCATCTATAACACATGTTTACATAAAATAAAGCTAATATGGGGATATCCACTTGATTAGAGACTTTCAACTCTTTCACGTACCTCCCCAAGAGTTGGATAAACTTTCAAAACATTTTATTTATTTTCTAAAAAAAAAAAGTGCATAAATGTAGCATTATTTTAAGTTTATCATGCGCTGAATATAGGAGTCGTTTGAAAAATTGGTAAAATCCAGCCATTTTAATGCATTTTATGTCTGAATAAAATTCTCATTCGAGGAACATTTGTTTCTCTAAAACAGTTTTTTTAACTTTAGATTTTTGTTTGATTTCATTTATTTACGAACGCTCTTTAATATAACAGGTCATCAGTGTTTCATTCAATTCAGGGCGTGAAACGGCCGATAAATTGTGCTCAGAGGTCTCTTCTTTCAGGCTTGAGGTTCCTTTCCGTGCCGTAAATCTACGACGCGGGACCCACGGCTTTACTTCCCTTTCGAAGGAAGTCACATTTAGAATTTGTACGCCCGAAAAAATCCATCGATCCTGGCCGGGTTTGAAGGCAAGTATGGTTACCACTACACCACCAGGACCGACTTTTTAACTTTATGAACAGCAAAAAGTCACCATGGGCTAGCGATCTTGGGTTTAGAAGGCAAGTATGGTTACCACTACACCACCAAGACCGACTTTTTAACTTTATGAACGGTAAAAAGTCACAATGGGCTATCTACCGGAATTGGAGGATAAGGAAACAATTTGAAGCGTGATTCGAGAACTTCTACCATTGCGGCTGACACTGTGTGGGACGGCATGTTGTTCTCGCAAAAGAGCTTTTATACGTGTTACCATAATAGAATCCCGTTGATGTTTTACCTCTCTAGTTTTGTCACACTTCTAGGAAATGCGATTGATAAAACATTTGAAAATACAAAGAAACACCATAACAAGAACAATTTCCTACTCTTGACAACCATTGTGCAGCAACAGCTCTACAAAATCCAAGTCTTAAATATCCGATAGTCAAAAAAACCTTGATTCAATACCAAATCCTAATATCAAAACAGGCTTTAATTGTCTCGATTTTTTCTCACCAAGATCTGAAAATGATTGACTCGGTAGTAAAAGAAGCAGCACATCAATTATAAAACTATACATAAACAATTCAAAGGAATTAAAGCCTCATTCAGTGTATCATACCCACTTAATAAATTTACGGGTCAATATCAAGAACCGTCTACGTAATGGGCATACAAAGCTTACCCACAAGTATGTACATAACAAGAATGCCCCCTAGGGCAGGACCATGCGTTGTACAATAAAAAAAAAAAAAAAAAAAAAAAAAAAAAAAAAAGTGGCGATAGAAAAGAGTTGCTTTTGGTAAGCATACGACTTGTAATAGAATGCCCACACTTACATTTGTACTGTTTTCGATACAGAGACAGGAGAAAAGTAAGTAGAAAATTAGCTGTGAAAGACTGACGCCACAGATTGCCGCGAAATGCTCCAAATAGTAGGAGTCCAAAAAAAGCATTTAACCGAAATACAATAATGAAGAATTTGACTTCTTGTGCATATATTTGACAACGCAGCTGATCTATAGACCACACCAAGCTTTCCGAGACCATCGCTCAGCAACTGACTGCCATCTCTCAGCAAATTCAAGAAGCAACAGCATCTACCTCAGTTCAGCTCTCCGAAACGGCACAGCTTCTCAACCACTTGGAAACTGCACTCGCCGAAGACAACCTGTCCACTAATCGACCACGTGATGCATTCAACAGGAAACTGAACGACAGTGTACTATGCAGTGCACAAAATCATCAGTGAAATCTAATATCCACTACACCAACATATTGAGATCACTGGCCTTATGGGCAAAGCTGATGACATACACCTGCAACTCTCTGCAAACAAAGCCCCAAATGAGGAGTGGAATCTTGCGCGAGGGCGTCAGGCAGCTCGCACCAGGGCCTCCATCTTCATAAAAACACTAACGGCACAGCACATCAAACGACCCTTGAAACTATGAACTAACATTATTTACGCATAAAATTAACGATTAAAGAATATTTCCCGTTCTACTTCCTCTCAATACATCCACTGGTGATTAAAGCATAATAATAATAATAATAATAATAATAATAATAATAATAATAATAATAATAATAATAATCCTTTGACTCTCGTTTCTTCCAATTACCCAACAGAGTACCTCTCAGGGCTTCGGCAGGTTTGGCTAGCTGCACTAACCTTCCAACTACTTGCAACTCTACCGCTACTTACGGGAGTGCTAAAGCGGAATTCCACCCATCTTTTCTCCTACCCACTTCAACCATCGCCTTAATATCCTTACCTTAGTTAAACAAATAATGTTCACACTAATGATGATTAATGATAAATCACATATTTAATACTAAACGTTTTATGTTACAAACATAAAAGAAGCTAATGCAATGAATCATCTACCTGGTAATTCATCTGAAAGTTAAATAAAGTTTTAGATAAAACCTACTGGGTATGACAATTACCTTGTAGATGAGGCGTTAGTTGAATTTGGAATAGGTACAAGCAATTGGGCAAGAATTCTCAGAGTGGAATCTGAAATGTTATAGACCAAAATTATTACAAGTTGATGGATGATAATCCAACTAGAGTATCCCCTATTCATAATGCAGTAGATCCTGAGTTTTTGAAGTTTATTGTTGATAAGATGAGGTGCAAAATTGAATGATCAATTGCCGCAGCTGTGTTTACTGGGAAAAAACTGTGATCTAGTAATGTAAGCACAGCTGAATACTCTGGCACGTGTGTTTGGAGTAAGGTATCATTGGCATCTATCTCACTCTATATATATATTTTGTTGATTTGGTTTATTTATGGTCGCTCTTTAAGATCTCAGGTCATCAGCGTCCCTTTCAATTCAGTGCGTGAAACAACTGACAAATTTTGCTCAGAGGCCTCTTCTTGAGGTTCTTTTCTGTGCCGTAAATGTACGACACGGGACCCACGGTTTTACTTCCCTTACGAAGGAAGCCATACTTAAGATTTTTAAGCCCGGAAAAATCCATCGTCCTGGCCGGGTTTGAACCCGAGATCTTGGATTTAGGAGGCAAGTATGATTACCACTACAGCACCAGGACCGACACTCTATATATAACCTTGTATATAAGGTTAATTTAAGATTTGTTAAAAAGTTGTGAAGTACACGTATAATCAGTAACAAAGAAAAAAGGCGCACAATTTAGTTATCCTTCTTCACAGTGTACAGGCCAACTTTTGAATACCTGTCAATGTGAATGTGTTATTGTTTTACGTGTAAATCACAACTTTTATACACACATAGGGAAATTTAAAATATACTCTTAGGAATAGCATATAGTATAGAGAGAGAGGAATATGTGTTTATATACACACAGACGTTGTCACAGAAAAAATTACAAAGAGATTCATAGAAGTTGTGAAGCTATTATTTTGACCTAATCTTCTTGCTTAACAGTAAATATTTCTTTTCATCTGCTGATCTAAGACACTTATAACGCTGTTCTAAAATACTAAAGACCACATATACAGCATTCTCGTTCCGCTACGCAATCGAAAATTTATGTTTCCGACAAAAAGTTACTGCGTGATGTTCTTGCCAACTGCCGAGGAAAATGGTCACTTAGCCGGGTCTTATAGTGTGCAGCATTTTTGTTCCTTTCGTTATTTATTAGTAGTAAGCAGTAATTTAACATCCTACTCACCATATAGTACATGTTTGAAGCGCCTGACCGCTACTTTGAATCCTTTAGAAAAGATTTTGAAAACTCGCAATTCATCCTCCTGAATTGTAAACTTCCCCCCGGATATTGTTACAATGCCTCTATGGATTTTATTTCAGGTAGAGCAATAATATTATATGGATGAAACTGCAGTAGCTGAATGGCTTCATACGCACTGCTATCAGATACACCAACTGGCTGGGCTAATCGTGTTTAGCACTTTCGGGATGGCGTTTCTAATTGATAAGACTATTTTCTCAAAGCTTCTTCGTTAAAACCGTGGGTTCTCATTTAGGCTTATTGTCACTGAAAACGCCTTGAGTTCCAATTTTGCCCATTAATGTGTAAATTGCAATTCCCTTAGCACGAAAATTTTTCCTATGTACTTAAACGATTTCTTTTGCACATAACAATCATAAATAAATATATTTTGTTCTAGCATATATTTCACTCTCCACATACTCAAAATATATAAATACACAGTAAAAGTTTAACATGCACTTCCTACAGGAAAGAAACTGAAACAGTTGACGTGATAAACGCGACTGAGCAATCTCAATTGCCTGCGTCAGTGGGACTTTAAAACTGCGCGTCCACTGAAGGCCTCCCGGTTTCCAATGGTGTAAACAAATTCCGATTGCAGCAGAATTGTACTCCAGCGTACGACAGTTAATGGTGGATTGTAACTTCTAATGGTTTGTGGTATGGTAAACGAGCTTGTAAACTATTCTCCTGAGCAACACAGCTAATTTATGATATATATTCTAAAAACAAAACGTTTAGTTAGCTTTTTTATATTAAGTATGTTTCCCAATGTACTGGTTTAGTTTTGGTCACCCGTTAACCAAAGTAGAGAAATGAACACAGACGCGGCCTTGCCCATAGTTCTTGCTTGCTAATTGCAAAGTGATCTAAGAACAACGCTGCTGAATTTAAACTAGTTTGTAAAGTTAAAGAGCACATTCGAGTGAACAATAACACAAAGCAAGCGAATCTTGTTCTCATAGGTGCAGTGACGCTTGAACTATGCAGCGATAGTGTGTGAATATCGACAGCAGATGTTTTCTTATCTCTGTTTCTCCTTGACCCATACATAGCCTGTTATTGAATTTCCTCCTGCGTTTGTGAGGGCGATGTGCAGTTCGTTATGTAAATAAGATAGAGAACAGGACAGCGAGAGAAATTACGCGCACTTTCAGGTTTTCTCAGAGAAGGGTGCAGATAGGCTGCGAAAAGCATGTGATGGTCGATTGCAGCAATCGATAGCTCGCGACGCGCCCGCTTGCTGATATCTTTGACGCCTTTGATGAAGCGTTTAAGAAAAGCTGCAGAACTGATATTAGTAACAGAGTATCCATTACTGTTGGCGTCATAATGAATATACAGAGGGTTGGTAAATGATCTGTTTAACAAACATAATACTACCATTGTCCCAAAATAATAATCGCATTTCCCCAACGATCTTGATGAAAATTAAGAACCAGTACAGACCATTGAACTAGAGACGGTTATAGACTTTATGAAACGTGTTTGGAATGTTTGGTAAAGTGTTTGGTCAGTTGCCATAGCTGTGTTTACTGGAAAAATAACCAGTAATGCAAGAGAAGCTGAACAAGATGGCATTTGGGTATTCAGTTCAGAACATGCATTAGGCAAGTGCAGTGACCATTTCGTGAATCTAAAGGTTTGTTGATACACATCAGTATTATCGTGTAGTTTATGTGACCAGAGCAACGCAGCATTCAAAGGATGGAAGGAATGAAGTATAGGTATTCGTAATTATCAGCACTGGATTTCTGATCACCTGCTTCAACCATGCAAAAAGAGACCCGATAAAGGAAAGTACCATATAGCTTCTGCAACATCAACAATCACATCCACATTAGCTGAACGTCTTATTATTATTATTATTATTATTATTATTATTATTATTATTATTATTGTTGTTGTTATGAAGGCCTTCAGAGACGTTGCCCTTGCAACTCGTGAATGTATGAAGCTTAATGGGAAGAACTGCTACAATTCACCTCATGGGGGATTTCAGAGTATACAACGACAGGGGTGTTTCTTTAGCTTTTCTTGCAAGCCGTTTGAGTGACTATTCATTTTAGAATATTGTTAATATTATGAAATCGTTGTTTTGATCAGTACTCCCAGTAAATAAGAATATATGTTTATGCATTGTCAATAAACACTTCTCTAAAGAAATGCGGCTATTATTTGAGACAAAGGTGGTAAGATTTTTGTCCCAAATTATAGATACGATAGCATATTAATCATATTTTTGTGGTATTGTGATCCTATTGGAAGGTTTAAAGATTAGCTACATTTCACTTCTAAGCTACAAATCTTTTATTAACAACCGCATACAGGCAGCGCCGTGTCAAAGTAGTTAAACCGCTAGCCGGGTTCGACCCCAGCGGCAGTAAGTGGAATATATGAGGGCCTGGACAGGATTTCTCCGGATACTTCACCCCTATCACCCCATTATCATTTCATCTCCATCTTAACCATCATTCAGCGCAATGCAGTCCACCGATTATCAGCGCCAGGGCTCCAAATGAACTACGTTACTGCTATCTACCGTTCATATGCGGAACTCCAATGTCTAGTCGGCAAGTGAGTTGGCATTAGCACTCTTCTCACTCTTTCCCGACTTCCAAAACGTTGATTTTTGTAAAACTGCAATCCATTAATTTCCGCAAAGTTGTTTCTTTTTCTGAGAGATTCGCAAGTTGCTAATCTTTTAACTCTATTACTTGTTAACAAAAGTTATTACTCAATTCCTATAACTAGGAATTTGCATTCTGCATTGTCTTTGGTAAAAGCAGTGTACTTCGTAAGTATTTTGTATTTTTTTCAAGGACTTCGCTTCATTCTGAAACTTTTTATTGTATCCAAAGATTTTCCTTGTGCTTTTTAAAAACCTTCAGTGACACCAAGATACGTTTAAAAAGTTTTGAAACAATGCTATAAAAGAAAACAATTTTCTATAGAGTTAATCAATTATCAACATATTCAATGCCTATTAACAGGTGAAATTGTCATCAAAGAAATGTTTTGTTACTGCGTTACCTAATTATCATCGTGGAACTCTACAGTTCACATATCTTCTTTCATACTGCAACTCTCTCTCTCTCTCTCTCTCTCTCTCTCTCTCTGCATCCAGAAGACCGTTATTCGTGCATCTTAGATTGACCGTTTCAAGAGCTGAAAGTTACAAATAAGTTCTGTTTCAGACCAGATGTTTTAAATCATTATATTCTAAACAAAATAAAGGGGGCGATCGATAAGTCACTCCGCAGTTATTGTGTATCTGAGAGTTCACTAGGGAAGCGAATAGTTACTGTGTTCATTTAACCACCATGGCAAGCATACATTCTAAAGTACAAACCTTAGCAATGGTGGGCGGGATTACCTTCTAAAAACCGCTTTCGAAGGAAGAAATGTCTGAAACGTAGGAGTACCAACATTCTCCTGTGCGGTATAATCACCCGCGTGCGGAGAAACTTGTCGATGATCCGTTATCTTTAGTATGAACTATAGTCACCACCGCTGTCGAGGAGCTTCTGCCAATTGATGGAAGACAGTGACAGAGTTAGGGTGAGAAGCAAAATAGGCGTTCAGTGAGTTTCCATATCGACAAAAACTGAATTGATGTGCTCGGAGGCGATTATCCAAAGAAAGCAAAAGATAATAATTTGAT
Source organism: Metallyticus violacea (assembly GCA_030762175.1). Classification (NCBI taxonomy): domain Eukaryota; kingdom Metazoa; phylum Arthropoda; class Insecta; order Mantodea; family Metallyticidae; genus Metallyticus; species Metallyticus violacea. The sequence continues at coordinate 134,540,348 of CM060831.1, forward strand.
GGTGCAATGCCTGGAGAATATGGTAGGTCTACTAGTCTCTCCCATGCCATAGAATGACACCTATGCGATTCACAAATGCAAGCTCTTTAGTTTTGAGTGTTCCAACGACATGTTCCAGTTGGTTGGAGTACACAATAGCCTTGATTGAGCAACTGGAGAAATTTACACCAAATATTTGCACGGTGGTTTCGGTTGTTTGGTGAGAGATTCGTGGGCCGCAAACCATGATGATGGCGTCTTAAAATGTTGTAGAGAATCCACTTCTCAACGCATGTTAACAGTCTATCAAGAAACATGACACAATACAAAATAGACGTCAGCTCTTGTCACTTTCTAAGACACTGTCAACTTGCATGTTAACCCATGTTCTTTGCTGATGGAGATGGAACTATATGGTTTCTGCACTGACGTTGAATTGTTGTTCCACGTCCTCAAAGATTTGGCTGTTGTTCGCCCCAATAGTAGCTAAGAGTTTCGTTAGCTATTGATATTGCTCTTTCTGTGCGTGACATCCTCGCTGCCATCCTGATACTTCGTGTACACCGTCAGTTCGTTCATAGCATCAGCACCGAAGGCCTGACTTATTTTCCGCGTCGCTGCAGTTGTATTGTTTCCCAGTTTAAACGCATAGAGCATACAAGCTCGTGTAATTATCTTCGCTATGTTCATGTGTGACTGCGCTTCTCGGAATACTGAAATCTGAATCTATCAAATTAACACCGGGAGTGAGTTTTGGCCAAATTCGGTCAAAAATCGATTGTTGCAAATGGTCCCTTGAATCTTTGGGCGTCCACAGAGAGTCAAAATTTGCATATCGCCCCTTTCCCTTCGGGCTCTACAGCTATTTAAAGATCTTCGCGTGTCCTTTTAAAACATACTGTTTCCCAGCATACTTTTTCATAAAACAGCGTTTTCCTCAAATGTCATTTTCACATATTCAAAATGTCCCACGCGTTACAGTTTTTGTTTAAATTTAATTAAAAGTTCGCAGAATATGCAGAAGTAACCATTGTAACATTCTATAGGTCAAAATATGGGCCAACATCAATAATAATTAAAAATCTTTTTTCTTTGAAAAAATTATTAATTTTAAACATTAAAATTTACTATAGATTTAAAAAATTGCCACAGTTCACTCACCAAATGAATTTAAAATATCTTTCTATACTTTTGTATGTGGTTCAAATCTCTAATTGCAAAAAGACCAATAAGTTTTCTCAATTCATGAGCCGCTTGGGATATTTCGATTATGCTAACATTTAGGTAGTATAATTTATGAAATAATTTATAACTCGCAAAGTTTTTACCCAATTTGAATGAAATTTGGAATACATATTAACTTAATAAAATTTCCGAAAAATACATACAGACATTTGGGACTTTGAAAATTCACTCCCAGTGTCCCTTAACAAACTTTCGGTAACAGTACGTTCCCGCCTTAACTTTATTGTTGCGCAGTTAATTGTTGCAAAGCTTGAAATTTGTGTATTGAGAAAAAACCGGCAGTAACTTTTTGTTTAACTGTACAAGCATGTTATCATACTTCAACTAAACGAAACAAAAATAAGCAAAACACTTAAACACAAAATAAAAATTCATTTAATTCCAAATAATTGGTTAAAATAAGTAAAATTCGGGTAAAACCGCAACTCCAAATTTTTTTCCCAATTTTTCAAATTTTACGTTACAGGAGAAGGCAGTAACTTCGGATCGTCGACATATACTATTTAGAAACTACAATATCACATATTTTAAAAACGAATAAGGCAATTCTGGTTTGCATTAGTGTGACGCAATGCTCCACACTATTTCCTAAGGGTCCCGCGCTTTGTTCCATTATTATCGGCAGTCCAGTGATAACAGTGACGCGCACGGTTGGACACTAAAACCGGACATACCTGGTTCAACTCCTGTACGTGAGCCTGCCACTTTCTATTCAAAGGACGAATTTTCACGAACATCCACGAAACGTGGGAGCTGTATAAGTCGATCTTCAACTTAGCTTGCTACTTGCCGGAAGTATTTCGACACGTCTTTTGCTGACCATCGTCGTGCACGATGAATACTGCTTCTCTGTACATCGCTAGTAAAGAACGGATGCGACGTGATAATTTGGTTTACGAGCTATCGCGATGCAAACAATAAATTTGTTCTGTACACAAGATAAAATGGCGCGAACTTTCCGCAGGTAAAAATAATTTAATCGTTACGTCTGTTTGAAAAACAGGATGAACAGCGTTTCCCCCCCCCCTCCTTTAATAAAATCCTGGCAGAGGCAAATTTATTATATATCTCAATACATTTATAAAATGGGTTACGTTTAAAATTATCTTTTTTGACATTTTCTTTTTTTGGTTTTTAGCACCATACAAACGCTCCTTATTTCTACTTTTAAAAACTTTTTATATGCTTAGGACAATTACTTATATCCTAAAATGGATTTAAAGGGACCGGCGCGCGCGTTTTTGTGATGAAAGTGGGCGTGGTCTAAGGGAATGCCAATTTTCTTTGATAATATTGCCGAAATCAAGCACAAACCAGCTATAACTTTGGAAGTTCTTCAGCTATAAAGGCTATTTTTGAGAGGCCTTGTCATCCAAACATGTCTAAGTGTTTACATGGGCTTACATAGAATTGCAACGAGTCATTCAATGATGATATGGAGGCGATGCAGAAAAGAGACATACATTGAAGGTGGGTGTTGCGTGGTGTCTTGCATTTCAACTGTGGAAACAGAGTTGAAATAGAACTTATGAGATGAATGAAATTGTTCCTGGCAAATTTGCTACAACAGGAGTGTTGAAAGCAGACATGACATGCATATGCATGAATTAAATCAACACTGTACTTCAACAAAGTCAGTGCAGAAGGTCCCTTAGGGGAAGGAATAAGTTAAAAAAAGTTAAAAATCTTCAAAAAGAGGGCCCAACATATGGAGCAGGATAATTTTAAAAGTGACAGCATGAACAATGCTTTATAAACATCATTGTGAGCTTTTATTGCTCGTTTTCTCAAAATCTCCCAAAAATTTGCACTCTTTTATTCACGTAAACCCAAAAAATGTATAGTAAAATAAAGCTAAAATTTAATTCATATGTCAAATTATAAAGCTTTAAATAAGGAGTGTTTTGAATCAAAAGATTTAGTTGAAACTTCATAAGTTGGAGGCAATTGTAATAGCTTTTTCTTGTATTTATTTTCAAAATTTTGGAAAAATTTTATAGTTACTAGAAAAATGAAGTTAAATAAACTTGTTCGCTTCAAACCATTATGCCCTTAAAGCTGGTCAGTTTAGTAAATACATAATTTAAAAATATGCATTTTTGTTGAAGCTAGGATATTTTAAAATTTGGTATATTTTTAAAATGTTTTTTTAAAAAATGCAAAATTTTATAAAGATTCCACTCACATAATTTCCTGATCTAATGGTAACTGAGTTATAAAAAAATTAAGAAACGTTGGTTGAAAAATGTGGATTTTTTATGAAAATATATATATGTGTACCCTTAAGTGGTGGATATAAGAGAGGCGTCCAAAAATCACTACATCCAATGTTTTTTCCTTTCAAACTGCTCTGAATGCGGTGAAAATTAAATGGAATATTCTTGCATTTCCAATAGCCCCTCAATCAAAAATGAAATTTCCAACCTTAAATCCAGTATCAGTTTGTTTTATTTACGGACGCTCTTTAACATCTCCTGCCATCAGCGTCCCATCCAATTCAGGGCCTGAAATGGCCGATAAATTTTGCTCAGAGGCCTCTTCTTTCTGGCTTGAGGTTCTTTATCGTGTCGTAAATCTACGACGCGGGACCCACGGCTTTGCTTCACTTCATAATAAAGAGGAGCAGTGATCTAGGACATGCAGCTGTAGAAGAAACAGATGGGGATGGTCATAAAAAGGAAAAAATTCAAGATATTACAAATGCCTTGAAAAAAATTAGCTTCTTTGTCGGAAAGACACAATCATATTTCGTCAATGACAGAAGAGAAGATATAAATCAGCTGATCATAATGAAAACATTTTGGAAGAAGGTGATTACCCGAAGTTAAAAAAGTATTCCTGCATCAAATGAAAGTTAAAGTTAAAAATAATTGAATAATTTGCCATAGCCGCCTTCACTATAATAAATAAATGCGTCTAACTTTCATATTAGCAAGTGCGTTTCCGTTACATTTTATTCCTTTCCGATATTCCCTAAATAAAAATTGAAATCCAAACTATCTAAATCCAAAATAAAATACTAATTTAAGACAACCGCTTTAAAATATTACCTGATACTGTATCACAGCTTAGAGGCAATTGCATAACAAATGAAATTAGGGATTCAGAATAAAAGCATATTTTATTGAATTTAGAACTAGACACCTCAAACCAAAACAACCACTTCAAAGTGGAAAGTGATGAGAATAATTCTTCAGCCGCAATGTTAAAGTTCCTACGGGAGCCGGTGAGTCCAGCGCAGGACCCGCCCTCTGCGATATGGAATGCTTTCTCAACAGGGCTCAAGTTTAGTTGAAGAAGAAAAGACTTGCCAATCTTATGCATCCACCTCTGGCAACAAGTACTATTTCACTGCCAAGGGCCTCGAACTAGAACGCAGATTTGGAAGCCATTAACCGTGCCAAATGATCTATGAGGACAGCATCATTCATTTGAATGTATTTCCTATACACACTAAACTCGCATATGTAGATATCACGAGATAACCTCTATACCAAATACATATACCGAGTGGAGTAAAAATGTAGAGTATATATACATAAAACACTAAGAAAAAGTCACACTTGAGATAGCTATATTTCGGACTCGTGGAGTCCTTCTATGGCAAGAAGACAAGTGACTAGATAATTAAAATTTCAATCCTTTCTATTCTTCTATTCTTCCCATAGGCAAAATGACTTTTAAATTTTGATTTCTACACTAGGTAGCTCCAGCATTCCTGAATAAATTTATCTATCTAAGTGACAGTGCAAGTTTAATTTCTTAGATGATCGTGACCAGGCAAAGGAGATTCGATTGTCGGCTGTATGTGCTTGTACACTGAAACCCCTATATATATATATATATATATATATTCGATGGAGTGCTCTAAAGCACCGAACTCTCTTCAACACTTAAGTGATGGAACAGAAAACTTTACAAGCCGATTTCTTACAAAAACGGTTTCATTTTTTCCAGAGAAGAATAGGTCAATATCATTAGGAATATTTTTAAAGTGTCTTCGGTTGTTCTAATCACAATGATAATCATTTTGGGAGTGGCTTTATCTCTAAGCTCGACAATTAATTATGAGCTTCTAATTTATCAGTCTGCTTGCTTATTTAAATTTCCAATAACATTTAATATGTGTAAATGCATGAGAATCAGTACATAAAAATGAAAATATAAGAAACCGTCTTAAAACGATGAAAGACAATAGTTTAAAAAAAAAAAAAAAAAAAAAAAAAAGCAAATAAAGGCCTAAATTCGGGGGGGGGGAAACTTCTGTGTTTGTTGCATGGAAGCACGCAAGTTAATTAGTATTTGCTTATTTCTTCTTTTTTGGTATTGTCATGTTATTGCGGTAGCGTCATATTTCAAGTATATGGCGACTGGTTAGCGCATGTCTTCCCTTGAACTATCTGTGAGGTAGTAAATTTGTTCCCTGACAGTATATGATTCTCTGCTGAGCCTTTGTAGTGAGTGGACGTAGGTTAGAAGTTCCGGAGATGGGATTCATTTCGGTTTTTTATTAGAAATTTATCGAAACTTCTTGGTTGCTTTACTGTGTCCAAGGTTAGGCTTGTTTTAAGAGAGATGTAATGGCGTAAATTTTTAAATATAAAGTGGTAAAACACGCTTTCTCTTGAGAACTCCTTTTAGCTATATTGAATTTACTGGGGGTTAGTGTTTCAAGAAAAAAGTTTCAGATATAGGTTGATACCCTTTAAGGAAGCTATCCGTCTTTTTGTTAACTGTATAGTATGTAAATTATCATTAAGATGTCTATGTAACCTTTGATAATCCAGTTCGGCTGCCTGTTCTTTTTGTCCAATTTCACGTTTATGTGAATGGATCGACATGTATTTAAATTAGATTTATTTAATTCTATATTGGCATGTTTTTAATTAAGTAAACTGGTTTCTTTATTAAGAATTTTTAATTCTTTTAGCATTTCTTAAGGGTGGTAACTCCAAAATAATAAATAATAGATGGCAAAGAGGCAACGCTGAGCAGAGTGATAGCACAGAAGTAGAGTAAAACAGAGACTTAAATTTACTATTCTCATAATTAATTGTTCTTTTAATATCACATATTTTGTTCCACTCTAAATAACAGTTTTATACCGCTCTTTAATTATATAAAAGTATTTTTGCAGCGATGAAAGCCATCATTAACTGTAAGGGTTGTAAGAAACAGCAAGCGGTCTATGCAAGTGTCATTAACCGAATACAGAGAAAACACGTTTTACACAGTTACCAGAATATCTGCTACTCACCAACGCAGTACATAATGACCTTCTTTGGAAATGGGAAGGGTTGAAAGTATAAGGACTTAGACCTGACCGCCTGAGTAAAGCTGGCCTACATCATAATGCCATATTCTAACAAGTTTATGCTGACGATGCGCGGTTTCTTTAGGTCACTGCAGCATATTGACAAAGTAGTGTCCTTGCTCGTGAGGCCACTAAGAGAAAACAAACAGAGACATCTGCCACACGCATTCAAAGTGTCTTCAACATGCACTATTTAATGTTTATGAATAGCACGTAAAATGGAGTTATGGCACAACCTTTATACTTATAACATACTTTAAACTGCCTATTAATGAGTTTGTATCTTTAGTGAAAATAAGGTTTACAGACTACCGAGAAATTTGGAGTAAACAGCGAACCTTTACGCATAAAAAGAACTGTTTAAGGCCAAAATTGTACAAAAAATAAGCACTATAAAACTGAAAATAGACATTAGAAATTAATTTTCATAACCGCTTAATTAAGAGCTTAGGTGTTAACTTCTTAAGGTCAATTACAAGAGATGTAATGGTAATTTTCGTGTTAACCCCAACACAATACAAGCCGAGTTTTTTAACAAACTATATTGTTCATCAAATGAAAAATTTACCACTTTTAAGCAATCATTTCTAAATTTTAAACTTTTAAACATAAGCTAACCATAGCTGTTACTTTTAACTATGTTAATAAATCAGAAAAAAAAATAATTCTGACTTTTCCTAAGAGATATTAATCTCAACATCCCTAGATTTTAAAATTTATTTGAAAACGTATTACTCAATATTGCTGGTAAAATGCTATGTAATTTAAAGCAAAAGTTTAATTTTTGAACATATTTGCATATAGTGTCATTATTTTATGTAAATTTCAAACTATATGTGTTTTTTCAGAACTTTCATTCATGCATAAGTCAAAAGTTTTCAGCAGCTATATAGAGCAATGTATTTTGCACAAACAATTCATAACTCTACCTTACATAATTTCAAGAAAAGTTAAAGTTAAAAATACGGCAAATAACAAAAAAGCAAGGTTATGTGCTGTGTAACAGCATGGTGGCCACATTTAAATTCCCCAAACAAGCAAAAAGTATATATGTGTGTAATCTGCAAGTAAGTACTTTCATTTTATGCATAAAACCAACAATTATTTTTGATCCAAATTTTGAAATATGGAAAAGGGTGTGTCGTAACCAGACTGCCATATTTAAATGTCCATTTAAATGCCACAAAAACACAAAAATGATATATGGGTTTAATCTGCGAACTATACAGTTTCATATTCTCCTTAAAGCCAAAAATTGATTTTTGACTCAAAATCTCTATCAAGTCACACCACATAACCTGTATTTTATTAACGTTCAATTTTAAAGTAAACATTTGTAGTAGGTTTTAAAAGTATATTATATACACAAAACTTACTTAAATTTCTCACCTGAAAAAGACAACAAGAACAAATTCTTATGAAAATATTGTTTTCGTCATAAGAAAATTCGCTCAAACGGCTGTATATAATTTATTCCATTTTCTAAATAAAGTATAAAAATAACATTTCTAAATAATTCTTTATATGCGGTCACGACATGGTTTAGACAACTAAAAAACATGACTACATGACTTAACATTTATAACATTTTCCGTAGTCTGCAACACAATAATATTACAAGTGTCTCTCCACTAACATGCGTATGTTTTTCTATACGTTTTAAGATAGAAAAGGGCTATAAATGTCACCGGAGCATATTTAACACATTTCATCTTTGGCGCACATAAGATCTGGAGCTCAGTTTTGTTTCAAAATATATGACGTTGTACACAAATACGAAAATGTGCGAGCTCTCACTTTCAGCAAAGTGAAATTCAGTCACTCGATTTAAAAAATATGGACGGAAAAGTGAGTGTGTTTGTGTGGTTCTTTTCAGTTATTTACGAAATATACATACCTTAAGCAGGAAACTAAAGAATAGCCACTAACTCCTTAACATATATACGTTATAAAAAAAATTAATCATCAAATGCTACGAAACATATACATAAATATTATAATTTTTTTTCATTATATCTATTAGGGGGAAAAAATAATAATAAGCAATAAGAAGATGCGTTATCTGTAACTACTGATTTCTACAGATTTGAATTGGGATAGGACATTTGATTTGTCGAAATCTTTTTAATCTTTACCTTTTAAAAATTTGGAAATATTAATTTTAGCTACAATGACGACAACAGAAGCAATTGTTGCAATTTCCATGGTACCCGGATCACCAATATCACTCTATAGCGCCCCTGACAATGTTTTCAGTATGCTATCTAGCGGAATCTTACGGAACCATGTAATAATGAGCATGCCCTATGCTGCACTCTGTCAGAAATTCTCGAAACAAACTATCGATAGTTCTGGATTTTCTAGCAATTCATGTAGAGTCATGCAACTCGTGAGCGGGAGGTCCGGGGTTCAATTCCCACCAGGACCATCCTCCCTGAAGTTTTTTCCAGGTTTTCCTCAGTCCTCATAAATGGCAAATGCTGGGAGGTACACTAAACTAAGGTTTGGAACGTTTCCTTCCTTATATATATATATATATATATATATATATATATTCTTTCTCAATTTATCATTCCTTTCATCTCATATATCAGGGTCCACTGCCTGTGGTGCCTCAATGGTAAAAACGGGTGTTAAACACCATTAAAAAGTATGAGTTATGTGAAAAGCCTACTGAGTATACAGATACGCAAATGCTCATGATAGCTTCGCACATAAAAAAGGCATTTCCTTCTTAGAGGCATATAAGAGTTTAGAAAAACTGCAGTTTTTGTGGGCATGTTTACATAGGTTGCACTGGCTTGTTACCCTATGTAAACATACACGTCAGCATTTTATTGGCTGTTACGCATTTAATTGCAAGTGTTTTTGGAGGGAATTGTATAAGCGTACATATACAGGACGATCCAATTAACTATGAACCAACTTGCGGTGTTTTGCCTATAGGCGGTAGCGTTGCTCGTTGCAGTGTGCAGGTATCGTAGAGTGAAGCTAATCAAATTATACAATAGTTTTCTTATCTATTTTAACAGGTTTTACTTACCAACTTTATGAAAGAAGGTGCTGAAACTGGTCATTTTCGCTGTCTAAACATCTCTTTAAAATAAACTATCGACTACTCTCTACAGTTCACGTTGAGTAGTGTTACTTATTTCAAGGCAGATGTTTTGTTACTAATAAATCTGTCATTCTGAAAAACATTTTTAAATCCAATTATTGAAATATTCGCCGTGGCAGAGTCTTGTTGGCAAAACCGCATTCCCTGTCAGTTATTTCTCTAAAATGGGAGGGGAGAGAAATTATATTTAGGCATGTCAAACTTATTTTACATAGTTTTAACTTTTAATAATCCAGCCGAGATTTTCACAGAACCTTAAGAAATGCCTGATTGTTGTAAAACATGTCTAGGCGATGTTTCGAGGGGAATTCTTCAAATGACGACCGATTTTATCTAATGTCTCTTCGGTGAAAATGCTATGCTGTCGAGTTTCTTAGACTGAACACTACTCGTGGCTAAAGAGTTTGGATTGTTGCATGGCCTGGAAATTGTCTTTGAACTTTACGAACTGAGTTAATACATATGAATAATATATACACTTGTAGTAGAAAACATGCACCCATAATACATTTCGCGATTTAATACAGAACAAAACACGCTTGTCGTAATAACTGAACCGAAATCAACCACTATCAGATTCACACTGACAGCCAGAAGCTAGCGTAAATTTGTTTTAGTCAATAACAGAAAACACACGTGCACTGCTAAGAGGAAAAACACAGTTAATTAGTTCACAGTTCACTGGATCGCTCTATATAACTTGAAAATTATATTTTACCTGTAGCAACAGTAGTTAGGTAAGCATTTCAAACAATTGTAATTGTTAAGAAATGTTTTCTTTCTCAACAAGTGGTCACACTAGCAGAAAGAGCATCACTGTGTAAGCGAAATATTTCGAAGCCTATCTTGTAACTTATTCAGCTGGGATAAGGGGAAAAGTCCTGCAAAAAAATCAACATTTTCAGAAACAAATTTTTATTATTACTAAATTAAAGACTGTAATATATAAAATTGTTTTGGTCTAAACGTTAACACTTAGCACAAAGCCATTATAAATTTAGTAAACTAAAAATATATTTTATTATTATTATTATTATTATTGTTGTTGTTGTTGTTGTTGTTGTTGTTGTTGCTGCTGCTGCTGCTGCTGTTGTTGTTGTTGTACTTCAAAATTTCCAGACAGTAATTCTAACTCCAGCAGACTAACAGGAGAAAACAACTAATTTCGAACTACGGTACGTATACAGCAATGAGCAACAGGTGACCGCAACATTGCCATATCGAAGAGGACAATTGCAGCATCCCAATATTCACATTGCCACGCTCAAACCGAAGTAGAAAGAGAGAGAATGAGGCTTATCGCAGAAGCCAAACATCACCAGCTGAGATTATATTCAAACATATGCAGCAGCAGAAGATAGCGAATAGGGGACATTTTGTTAATGTCACAGTACCCAAACAGGAAACAAATGAATGTTAAAATATAACAACCCAAACTGAAAAGACAATTGATTGACGGTTCACAACACGGTGGCATAGCATCGTCTGTCCAGCAGGCTTCTCTTCGCTCTGAATGCCGTGATTGAGCAATCTTTATTATCTTTATTACCCTCGTCATGGCATTCCTTGGAGACGCAAAAAAAGCAAGACTGGGCACTTGGGTCATAGGGTATGGGAGGATCTAGGACATACCCTCATATTACAAGGAGAGATCATAAATTTAAAATCAAGGAGGCCAAAAAGAACAGATCTAGTCTTAAACAACCAGAACCATCAATAACTGCAATAATTTACCTGCAACAGTTTTTGAGAGCTGTCATTTTTAACACTTAAAAATGTAAGAAAGTTTTTGCAGTTACTGTATTTAATTAGGTTGATATCTATTTTATTAGATTATAGAATATTTAATTAGACTGAAATATATTTAATTAGGTTGACATGTATTGAATTAGGCTGATATGTGTTTAGTTCGGTTACCATGTATTTAATTTGATTCACATGCATTAAGCTCAAATGTTTTTAACTATCTTGAAACGCATTTAATTACGTAGACAAGTATTTAAGTGGGTTAACACGTATTTAATTAAGTAAACATATATTTAATTAGGGTTTCATGTATATAATTAGACCAGCGAGCATTTTAATTAGGTTGAAATATTTTAATTATGTTGACACGTATCATCGAAAGTGATGCTATAAATATTGTAATGCCACTATTTCTCTATTGTCAACAAGTGTAGGACGAAATGTAGATTGAATAAATACATTTTACGTTGATTATCTTCCTATTTGCGCAAATAGTTCAATAAATCCAGACATTAACTCAATACTCAAATGGGAAGTTAATAAAACAGGAAACAATAAGGAATACAAAAATGAAGAAAAAAAAACACGGTGGAAAAATGACATTTAAAAGGCTAGAATTTAAATGAATGAATAAATAAATGAAAATAGCGTCACAATATTCAAACACACGAGAAAACGAGCATCAGGAGATCATTTAACGAGGAATAGCAAGACGAATGTGCAATACAGTGTTTATCGTGAGGAGAAACAGCTGAACGAGGATATATCACAACGTTTATACATAAAAAAAACTAATAGAACGAGAATATATTACAATGTTCAAACTTGAGAAAGCCGCCAGACGAAATACCATTGTTCATACTAGATGAGGTACATCACAATGTTCTAGTATGAGCAAGAACAGCGAACCGAGAATACATAATAGAATTGAAATATAGAAGAACAGAACAAAGCTAGTATCATCATGTCACGTTTTCTCATTTACTAATTTTACCTTTCCTTTCCTCCTCCTTTCTTAAAACGTTCATTAGATATGTTGTAAAGTACTGGTCTCTGCCTATTGGTCCTAACAGGTAGTGTCAGAGTATTAATCGCTTTCACCAAGTGGCGCCATCCGTCTATACCTCTTGCTTTTTAATTTCTGGCTTGAGTTGTTTACGAGATTTCGGGGATTGATTGATTGATTTGTTTTATTTACGGACGCTCTTTAACGTCTCAGGTCATCAGCGTCCCATTCAACTCAGGCCGTGAAACGGCCGACAAATTTTGCTCAGAGGCCTCTTCTTTTAGGCTTGAGGTTCTTTTTTGTGCCGTAAATGTACGACACGGGACCCACGGTTTTACTTCCCTTCCGAAGGAAGCCATACTTAGGATTTTTATGCCCGAAAAAATCCATCGACCCTGGACGGGTTTAAACCCGCGATCTTGGGTTTAGAAGGCAAGTATGGTTACCACTACACCACCAGGACCGACAAAGTTGTTTATTACTATATTTGTACACTAAATTGAATTTCCAATGAGAATTTTCATTCAAATGCAACATTAGACATTATGATTATGTTATTTTGGACATGCACAAGGATATTTTAATTACAGTGTTTCAGTGTGCTTAATCTTTCAATTTATAAAGAATATACAAATAAAGTATTGAATATATGCAGCTTTTTAGCAATCATCTTTGTTAAAATTGTGTATGTTTACCTTGTTAAATTTCTTAAATAAATTAAAAGCATATATGGTAATCTTCCCTTTTATTCTTTTAATAAAGCAACTTTCCTAGGCCTAATTCTGATAATTGCCTTTTAATTATGCTTATGCTTTGCTGCGGCATTAATAAAGTGACAAATTAACTACAATTAAAGTTGTAATTCGGTTGTAAAATTGCAGCACACTGTTGTAACACAAGAAGAAACAACAGACGAATATATCACTAGGTCTCAACAAAATATCATAATTGTAACAAAGCAACCATTAAATGATTCAAGTGATGTCACAATATTCAAATAGAAAGGATAACCTATGATTTATTAAGAATGTATAAACACAGTTAAAGCTGTATATCACAATGTGTAACAAAAACTATGAAGAAGGAAGTGTGTCACAATATAATTTAAACAGCAGTGGCAGAACAAGCAGGAGAAATAACACAGAAAGACAAGCATTGCATTTTAACATCCTAACAAACTATTCTTGGGTGATTTACATCTGTAACCAAATTATGAGTGTATGTGACACTTGATATTTCCGTAAAGAAAGCACAGCTCTCCATTTGATTGCAGCTTCCTGGCGCAGTTAAGACCTCTCTAGTTAACGGGCAAACAAAAGGCCCTGGCTACTCGCCATAGTTCACAAACAAACAAGGCAAGCATAACACGCATTGTTCTGCACTGTGATGCTTCTCTGTGTAGTATGTACGGCGAGAGGGAATATTGCGATTTTGTGGCTTCCTTACCACTACTCTGTTATTTAGCACTTTCACTCTGCCAGAATCATCTCTTCAGCACCGCCCCACATTACAGCATTTAGTTAACACTTCCCTGGCGAGGTTGGGACTCTCCAAATATTCATTTATCATTGTAAGGAAGTGTAAATATTGCTCGTTTCAACCTCTCATGATAACAAATACTTATTCTTTTTTTTTTTCTTTCAAAATTTCTGAATATTTTACATTTCTTGTAAAATTCCGCATACAATGCATTTTTCATAAACACTTTACACTTGCTTTCTTCAGTGCTTAGTAATATCTACAAATTAAAAGGCTCAGCCTGTATTTATATGTGCACATCCTTGCGAATATCTCCATTTTTTACCTCACGTTTTCCATTACAAGGACTGCTAACCATCGTCCATAATTTTTGACATCTCTGGAGCCACGACCCTCCAAAGTATTGATAGTAGACAAAATGGTGGAATATGTGGTCCGTGTGTTAATTACAACACGTTATCAATTTGTAGTTATCTGGTTTATTACAGTAGTTTATAGTTGGAAGTAAATAAACAACAGTATGTTAATTCTTTAGTTTTTTGTTAAGTTAAAATTGATTTACTGAAAGTAGACCAGGCGCTTGTGGAATGGAAAGTGTTTTACAGCATGTGTTAATTATGGTAGTGCGTGATATAATACCATATTTACATTTCCTAAATAGCAGTAATTAAAGGATGGATAAAGAGTATGCATGTACAAGTTTTGAGTGTATTAAATATATCTAACTAAAATTTGTGGTTAGGAAGGACATTTTCTTTGGGAAATTTTTCTTAATCTACTATCTTATTTGACAGTGAGGGTTAATTAAAACTAACGTACGAAGCGGATTTTGGAGCAAGGTGAAGAAAATTTTAATGAATGCTGTGATATTATGTTTTGATTCCCTAGAAAGTGACGTTTGGTCAAGACCGGTACACCCGTTTATAACTTGCCAAGGAAGACTTTTTTTGATTGATTGATTGATTGATTTACGGACGCTCTTTAACATCTCAGGTCATCAGCGTCCCATTCAACTCAAGCGTGAAACGGCCGACAAATTTTGCTCAAGGCCTCTCTTTCAGGCTTGAGGTTCATTTTCGTGCCGGGACCCACGGCTTATTTCCCTTCCGAAGGAAGCCATACTTAGGATTTTTACGCCCCGAAAAACCATCGGTCCTGGCCAAGTTCGAACCGCGATCTTGGGTGTAGGAGGCTAGGAGGCAAGTATGGTAACCACTACACCACCAGGATCGGCGCCAAGGAAGACTCCTTTTCATTAAAAATAGACGATGATTAATCTGATGCTACCCCAACTTTGTGGTTTAGTTTTAAGGTATCCAGTTATTTGGAAGTTCGTGTTTTTTATAAAGAGTTCTGAGTATCTGTGGAGAAGTTTTAATTCGTATTATTTTATATTTCGTTTATATAGCATTGTTTGTAAACAATTTCAGATCCTACAAAATCATAGAAACATCCTCTGATGATAAATGTCATCTTGTAAACGCAATACTGCATAAAAGTTCGGTATTTGCTATTACCATAATAGGGCAACTTTGGTCGCCATTTTTTCCCGTATTGGGGTTTGGTAAAAGCGTATCACACAGGCACAAAAGAGTCGTATTTGTTATGAAAGGTGTGGAATGTAGAATTTTACAGGCGATGGCAAATATCATGTAAACATTTCCTTGGTAAGCACTGTATTCTTCGTTTTTATCCCGAACACTTCCTATATCCCGAAGCTTATTCGTCATTTGAAGATTTGGTACAATGGCATTGCCATTTGGAAATGGGAAATCTTTGTTCGAATTTAACGAGTCAATTCTGTCAGATATTTCTGAACAGGTGTCATAGAGCACTTGTTAAGATATAATAGATTTTGCATAAGTAACATTGGCATAATGTTGTTTGCTTTATACTTAATGAGAATCACATTTCTTTTGGAAACCGAAATTATAAATTTTATATATACTCTCTTCTACATTTACTAGACTGACACGTATAATGCCTGCATGGAAACCAAAATGAAACATTTTAATTATAATCTCATAATTTTCCTAATGGTTTTCACTAATCAAGTTTAATCGCCAACACTGGGCTAAGGAAAACTGCTACAGAAGTTGTTTATGAACTGTTTAAATACCGCCTAGATGGGGATCATTTCATTTTGTCAAAGTAACTTTCGGCTACGCAATGATCGGCTTTAGAAAATTATACCTTGTTATAAATCATAAAATTGCTGACTATCCTTGATGAATTATATATATATTTTTTTTTTTTTTTGTGAAGCGTCAACTGATTCTGTAATACAGTATTTTACAGAGCCTTTTCACATAAGTTTGGCCGATAACAAGCGGCAAATGTAACGGCTAGCGAGTGGCCGACTCCCGAAGAAATTTAACTAGTATCACCGCGCTACAGATTCGCTTTCTTTTAAGTTATATGTAACAACATAACATTACAAAGTCACAGATGCACCATACTAATTTTCTCATTAAGTAAGGAGGTTTCTCCATGCTTCAATACCTGTCGTTCTCCGACGCAGCATAGCTTGAAATGAAGCCATGTTTGGTGGGCGAAGAATGAAAACCTGAGTCAAATACATCACCCTTAATGCTCCGCAACATCTAATTACGAAAATACTATAGTTGCAATTGCAGGACAATAGTGACTATATATAGTTCCAATTTTACATTTTGGAACTTCCCATTCTGTGGTTTGCGTTTTTTTTTTTTTTTTTTTTTTTTTTAAATTAAGTTGTGACCTTTCTCCAATGTCGTCTAGTTTCGCCTCAGTAGCCACACGCCGTTCTACCCGTCGCTTTTTATATAATTTAGTTTAAAGTAAGCATAAACTTCTCTGGAGGATTACGGTATACCGGGGAATTTTACAAAATTGCCTTTTAAACCCTCTGAAACCAAATATAATAACATATATAGTATATAAATTTTCTATTTTTTAATATGTGTACTTCTGTCATGGCTTCAAAATCATTAATCATCACTTATAAGCGCTAATGACACAATTTAGAACACTTTTGCGCACACACTTTTAATCTCTAACTGAATGAATGGGAGAGCATCAATGTCTCTAGTTATGAGAGACAACGCATGCCTTGGCCTTCAGTATTACAGAGCCATAATCGGCCAAGTTCACGCCCGAAAGCTCTATACGATATATTTCGACTTACAAGGATTAGGTCTAAGGCCTGTTCCGTGTCCTAATGAAAGATATGAACCATTGGAATTTACCATCTACAAATGTCAGAAGGGTAGGAAGTCAGCCCATCGCTTAAAGTGTGATGCTAAGGTAATTTTGTACAGGAATCTCATTTTTCAGGTATGGAGTTCTTTAACGTGCCGCAAATCTACGACTTGAATTTTATTTTTAAATTAATTTTGGCAAATCTGATGTCACAAGGTGTAGAACCGACTTTTGATTCGATAAGGAATTTTATAGCCCTCTAAACGAATCGATGTGCAGTAAACAAAGTTAAACACTTCTGTTTAAATGCAATCCATTTCATCAACGTTTATCGCATAATTTGTATACTTGTGTATTTTATAACGGATTTGAAAGCTCTCTGAAGTTAGAATTGCAAATCCTTCCGAAAATAGCCCAGGAAATTAAATTATAAAGATGGAAATTGAAACATTAACCAAAGAAAAGATCTCATAGAATATACGATAGAAATTCTTTAAAAAGTACATCAGCTATGAAACAGATTCAGTTTCTCCACCTGTTGATCGTCAGCAGATACCTAGCAAAAAAAATGAAAAGATAAACTTTTCAGCTGGGTAAATACATGCCCATTATAAATTTAATAATCTGTTACAAAAGAAAATCACATCAAGTATCCTATATATATTTTGCCCAAAGGAATTCTGGTCTTATGGCCAGAGTTTCAAACTTTCCACATAGCAGACTTTTTCAAAGAGTTTCTTTCAGCAAACCCGGTTTGAAAATAAAATAAATAAATAAATAAATAAAAGCATGCAATTGGCAAACCTCACCAGGAAGCAATTAAATCTTAACACTAGGAAAAAACCTTACGGAAAATAAACAAACTCTACAGGCATACCAATGGGAGAAACTAGCCATCTAACGCAGTAATTTTAAATATCTAGAAGTTGGATCCATTAACGTGTACTCTAAACGTGGGAAGAATGTGCAAATGACAGATGGCGGTGTAAAAGCGGGGGCGATGAAGAGGCAAACATTGAACTGCATGCATAGATGAGAGCTGAGTGACACAGAGCTGCTGAAATGAATGCACAAACAGCTGCAACATGTACGGAGATGTCACATGAACTCGTATATCACAGAGGTGCAAAATCCGTGAAATTGGCTACGACATTCGCATACGGCTTGCTTGGCATCGCTTTATATTATTGCACAACGTGTTCACTTTTCAAGTTATAACTCTAAAACTTAAGAAATCGAGAGAGAAACGAAAAATACAGTATATTGTTGGAGTTAAGTTTAAGATAACTATCCAATAACGTGGTGACTTCTATACTGATATTATTTTCATTATCATATATCCTGTGTATTTTTATTAAGTACACAAATTTAAAATATTTACAAAAATAATATCAAACGCTAAGAAAACATGTCCTTCAGTTTGAGATATTTAGGGAAGGCAGTACGATACAAAAATGGTAAAAGTGTCACTTAGCAACGATTCAGAACTTTTCAAAGCGAGAGATGCGAGGGTCCGAGTCAGATGTCGTTGGTGTAGTGTTAATGTTTGAACCTTCCTCTGTCATTTGCAGGTGGTTCCGTTGTTCTGCGGTAGTTGGCGCCAGCAGAGGAGTGTCCCAAAATGAGTCTGATACGGACGTGCGTATAAAACAGAGATGTGTGATTGAATTCCTCACTGTTGAAGAAATTGCACCGATTGAAATCTATCGACGCTTGCTAAAGGCATTACAGCCGACATTCAGGTTTGCACACAATTCTTTGGTCGTTATCCGCCGATCAGCACGGATGAGTTGATCAAGATCCTCTTCATTGTGAGAGGTGACAGCTGTGCAGGGTCGACCGGGTCGTGGCTTGTCATGCACACCCTTTTCACCACCGTTAAAATGCCGTAACCATCGCCTCACATTGCTCACGTCTAGTGTATCGTCTCTTTACACCTTTAGCTTTAAATTGCAAACAGTAAATTCTGGTTCCTCTTACTTGTGTTTATATATTTCTGAAATTGTTTGCAAGGCAATTTTGAGAGAATAAAGTAGAATATGGAAATGTTATAATATAAATATAAAATTCAACACTTTCTTAAAGTTTCCTACCAAAATGTTACGTAGTTCTGAATCCCTGAAAGTCTGGATAACACAGTTTGATGATCTTTTCAGTACCTCTGGATGCACAAGTTTGCCGAGAAAAGTACATGCTGCATTACTTATCGAGCGCCCTTGTATTTAACTTGTGTTGATGATAAACACTTGATTGTGGTCCTTATACTGAACGTGCCCTTTAATAACTTGCGCTCACTTCTCAGCGTATTCACCTGATAACTAAATACACTTTTTCAACAATTCGCAAGTTCCATGAAGTCTTCACGGAACAGAATGAAAGTAAAATTTTTCTTTACAATTGTGTGGTCCAGAGAAGAAATGACATCCCAGGGAACCGAATGATTCCCCCCTCCAAAAAAATCCAAATTACAACCCAAACGCCTGTGGACTCGCTTTGCCTCTAACGAAGAAGTTTCGATGGCTGCGGAAATAACAGAGTTGAGTTCTTGCGTGACGGTTTCCACAAGCTTGTCCATCGTTGGTTTTGAGTGATTTTTTTTTTTTTTTTTTTTTTGCCTTAGCAGAATCACTCCACTTGCAGTTGGGAATAGTTGACCGAGCTTTGCAGTTCTCGTCTAGTTTCCAGACTTGGAGCCAGAGGGAAGGCCAGTTCGAGTTTAACTCTAGGAACGTATGGACGTTGTTCTTGTGTGTTGTGCGATAAGCGTATTCATTAGGCGGCGAAATACAGTGTATTAATTATTAATATGGCTCAATTCTATTCCCCTAAGAATCAGCTCATGATGTACGGAGATTGTTTCAAAACAGATTCTCTAATATTCAACTTTCAAATCCGGGTTTCTTTTCTCTGATTGGTAAATAAATTTCGTTAAACGGAAAGTATTCTTGATTAAAAAAAAAAAAAAAAAAAGCTTACATAATTATTAGATAACATTGGACATGTTCTGGAACGTTTCTCTAAAAAATCACTTGGACGTCTATCTCAGCAAACGGGAATTTCTTATGCCTCTGTTTAAATGGCTACAAAGCTACTGAAGTTTAAAACCCTATAAATTGCAGTAGTACAAGAACATAAACCGGGTGACCCTGCATCCAGGATTAGATTTTTGTGAATGGATATTGAATATCGTGCATGAAGGAGAAATTGACTCCAATATAATTTTCTTTATGGACGAATTTTGGTTCCACCTGAGTGGGTGTGTTATTGATACAAAATCCTAACCTACTTCACAAGTAAACCCTGCATGATCAAAAGATAGGAGTATAGCGCCCCATTTGAGACGAGAGAATAATAGCCCCTTCCCCCTTTAAGAAACAAAGACATTTGTAGAATGTTTTACAGCCCTTTTTCCATGAATTAACTTTGAGGGAAAATAGATTCGCGACTTTCCAACAGGATTCTGCAAAGTCACACGCAGCTCATGTTGTCTTGCAGCATTTAATTCATGAAATATTCGGCGAAGAGATCACCGAAAACATATCACCCCCTCGCCCTCCTAATTGATGCTCTTCGATTTTTATCTCTGTGGGGCATTATAGGAAAAATTGTACAGGCAAATCCACACCATTAGATGAACCGTAAAATAACATTTGTTAAAAAATAAAGTCCTTCCATTTCTCAGAGGGAATTTCATAAGCCGATGTGTGGAAAATGAAGGGAGGCATTTCCAGCATTTTCTTGATTGATAATGGTGAGTAAATGTATGTTTTAAGTGTCTGAGTGTTAGTAATAACTTACGCGACAGTCATAGCCGCGAACTTTCAGACTCCCATCCAGACTCTGGCCGGCCGACCGTTACGGAGGAGCGGTCCCGCGAAAGAAAAATCACCCATTAGAAGCATATTCAGTTATCTGGTGAATATGTTGAGAAATGAGTTAAGTAATTAAACGATGCATTCTAGGGAATATATTTATTTTTTCATTTATAAAATATTCCAATTTAAACAACTTTAGTGCTAATGAAAGCATTACTTTTCGTTCAGCATTCCTAATCTCATGCTATATACTTGCTGGAAGCTTACAAAATTAGGTCAACGTTATCTTGTAGCAGCGAAATTAAACCACAAACTAGCACGTATTTTCACACCAGCTACAGTGAATTTACAGAATTGGTAACGAAGTTGCTCAACAACGCAGTCGACTGGAATGTTTCATATTTCAGTTATAAAAGAAGAAGAAGAAAAAACAGCCGACACAAAAAGCGCTTTCTGTTCCATTCGTTCAAGAATAACGAAGCATATGAAGCAGACCACAAGATAATAATACAGAAATGTCAATAACAGCTATCAAAATTATGAGAAAAGGAAGTGAAAATACATCGAGAATAATGCTCTGCCAACTCGCATGACAATGAAGAATTCTGCTCCATAGAACGCTTTTCAACCTGCAATGTTTATGTATTCGCATTTTGGAGCAACGCATTCGAGCGATTACAGGAGATGCGAGGACAATCGATTTCCAGACTGATGCGATATTGTGTATGGTAATAGCATGTATACATACCGTCACTCTGGAGCCCAGTGGCAGGCTAGTGTTGTTTCCTAGCCCCAGGCTGTTTCTCTCAAGGCTCCATCGACTGATTTAACACTCACCTGCAACAGAAACACAATCAGTTTTACATTTCCCCAAGTCTACACTAAATATTTGACTGAATACATTTGTAAGTAAATATTTATTAAGTATCACATAGGTCTAAATCATTGCTTCCCAAACTTTCCTTGACCGCGAACCTCTAAAATGCATTTAAAGTTTAAAATACTAAATTTGCATCCTGTTCATCACTGGTAAACAAAATACAAAGGTACCGGGTGTAACATAAAGGTACGGCTAAAATTTCAAGGCACGTTCCTAACACGTAGAAGAAGAAAATATGTTATATGTACATGGGTCAGGAAACGCTTTATTTCCGTGTAAGAACTCACTTTCTACAACTCTTCATAGAACATTAATCATGGGAAACACAGTTTCTTGGTTAGTTGATTGATTAGATTATTTACGGGCGCTCTTTAACAGCTCAGGTCATCAGCGTCCCGTTCTATTCCGGGCGTGAAACGGCCGACAAATTTTGCTCAGAGGCCTCTTCTTTCAGGCTTGAAGTTCCTTATCGTGCCGTTAATGTACGACACGGGACCCACGGCTTTACTTCCCTTCCGATGGAAGCCATACTTAAGGTTTTTACGACCGAAAAATTCCGTCGATCCTGGCCAGGTTTGAGCCCGCGATCTTGGGTTTAGAAGGCAAGTATGGTAATCACTGTACCACCAGGATCGACGTTTCTTGGTTAGGTCTGGTTAAGTTGTAATTCTAGGTACATAGCCAGTGTTTTGTGTTCCATTTCAACGAAGGTAATGTAGCGTATACAGGTAGGGTATTTTGAACATTTCATGTAAGAAAGAGCTTCATGTGGTATGCTGGTACGTTCTGTTCCTGTGTGTTTCCCATGCGTACTATGAACAGTTGTAGAAAATGAGTTCTAACAGGGAAATAAAGCGTTTACGACACATGTACACATAACGTATTTTCTTCTTCTACGTGTGAGGAGCCTGAAAGTTTGGCCAAATCTTATTGTTACACCCGGTATAAGCAAAAAAAGTAATTCACTTTTTTCTGTACTTGCCTTCTTATTGTTTTGCATCTTTACACAATAATGATTAGATGTTTTATATATTATTAATAAAAACTACCAACAACGTTATTTGTACATTCTAATTTCCGTATAAGGGGGTCGATTTCTATTTTTAACTTACAAGTTCTCATTACATGAATGATTGCAGTGAATGATTTTTCACAAAAGCATGATGAGTAGCCTTTTTAATTATTTCATGAGAACATCTTATACTCGATTGACTAATAATAATGAAATTACACATACTACTTGTAATAAGTGAACACTTTTTCCTCCCACATTCGTTTATTTTATTTCATCTATGCTTCGATTCGTTTTTTCCTCGCCTTATTAATATAACCTCTAATTTTGGGTACCTTTCTTGAACTTGTAAAATAACGTCAAAAGTTTAGTTGTTTATAATAAAGTTAAAGGCTAACATATTTCTAGAAGTAAGCTGTCATCACTACTTATATTATGAAGTTGGAAACTCTAGGACAGGCGAGCCCTAGCCTGCGCAGTTCGCTACCGAAAGATGCGTGCTGTTATCTTGAAACTATGACTGTACATGAGTGTTTTGCTTGGTCCACATTTTCAGTTTACTTATTTTAAAGCTCCCTCAGGAAAAAGAACTTGAATTTTATTTTAATTTACTTTACCTAAATAAATTATCATAGAAATGTATAATTTTTAGTTTTCTCATAATTATTTTATATATATATATATATATATATATATATATATATGTGTGTGTGTGTGTGTGTGTGTGTGTGTTTTATCTTTATCTACTTTTATTATTAGTGTTAATTTATATATATTTATATAGAATAAATGCTGTTAAGAGTACCCTAATTGCTTTGTGAACCTCCGTGGATCCGCGGACCACAGTTTGAGAATCACTGTTATAATCGATAAATATAGATTTTAATTTAGTGATCAAAATTTGAGTTTCAATTATACATTTTAATAATGCCAATTCAATGATATTGTTACATCAATACAATAGTCAAATCAGTGACTATGATCAAAAGAATACATGCATAACATAACCCTTAGAATTATAAAATAATTACTACAGTAATATAAAGCAATTTTTAAATGAATGCAATGATAATTATAACAATGAACTTCACAACTATTTCGCTTTATAATAAAAATATCAGAAATCGTTACATGGTGTAAAATTACTTTTCAATAAAAATACAATTCATACTTAAAACATAGCATGTAATGAATGCTTTTAAAATACAAAATAATGGGGCAATATCTGGTTCCCTTAGCACAGACCGCTGTTATGTGTTTTAACACTCTTATAGGCGTACTGTTTATTGTTTTACAGTTTTAAACTTTATAATTTGATATGTACTTTCTAAACTTCTTTACATAACTCAAAAAACTAATCCTCGGTGAAAAGTAAAATTTATTAAACTTTGTTAGCATATTTTTATGACGGTTCTCCAGTACAATATTGGCCAATCAACTTACATACAAAACTTATGTTTAATGTCAAAGTTCTAAAACTCTGAGGGTAATTTTCAAGGGTTGATCCAGGCGCCACCCCTGATGCACATCTATCACACTTTTAAGCACGCTCTCCTTAATGACTGATGCACTTATAGAGATGCTTTAACATTTCTACAGCTTCCTGAAAACGTCTTAAATACTACCAAAAGATACACCTAATTGAGTAACGCCTTTAATGATATCCATTTTAATTTATCTTTTATCTCTTTTTGATTCCTGCAATGTAGATTAATTATTTATTTTTAGGCTTATATGCATTTTAATTTGTTCTGCTTGTACATTATATAATTAAAAGTACTACCATAACTTTTGTTTACTTAATGTAGGCATATACCGAAGTTTTATTTACTTTTAAATTATAGAATCTAGGTTTGAGTAATACAAATTTAAAAACTAATTCTAGCTTGTAACAATATTACTTCGCTAGTCTTCATGAGCGGGTCAAATAAGTAATATCACATTATGTGTATTAGTTCTTTAGTGTTAATTTCAGATGTGTGACAAATGCAATAGTGTTGAGGTCATAGTTTAAGTATTTGTCATTCTTTTGATTACGGGAACCTTATGGTTAACTCTTAAGTCAAACATTTTAATTTATGACTATGACGTACCTACCTTTGACAATTTTTGAAATCGTACTTGTCCCCTGTGAAATGGAAGATAGGATTCGACAGGTAAAATAAATGAATTATATATTACACCTTGAACACACAGCAAAATCGTATTTTTCATTTCCTGTTAGTATATTGTTACAACTATAGTATTGCATTATTACTGTATCGAATTCGGCCTTCTGATGGAAGTGTATGTGTAATATACTAATATGAAGGTGTTTTTTTTTAAATACACATCTCATAAATAGTAGTTTTTACGCAAAGCACTCCAAGCATTTTGTAACACTTAGAAGCTTTAACACTTCAGTGTTACCACTTTATTTTAACGAATTATTAACCTAGTTACGCGGAAACAAATAACACAAATTGTGTGTTACCAATTTTAAAAATTTATTTCGAAATCAGGTCATAGTCCTATTAATGATATTACATAAATTTGTGTCGATCCTGTGGTGTAGTGGTAACCATACTTGCCTCGTACACCCAAGATTGCGGGTTTAATCCATGCCAGGGCTCGATACATTTTTTTCAGGCGTAAAAATCCTAAGCATGGCTTCAGAAGGAAAGTTAAAGCCGTGTGTATGTTGTAGATTTACGGCACGTAAAAGAACCTCAAGCCTTAAAGAAGAGACCTCTGAGCAAAATTTTTCGGCTGTTTCGCGTTCTGAACTGAATGGAACGCTGATGATTTGAGATGGTTAAAGAGATTTTTTGATTGATTTATTTACGGACGCTCTTTAACAACTCAGGTCATCAGCGTCCCCATTCTATTCAAGGCGTGAAACGGCCGACAAATTTTGCTCAGAGGCCTCTTCTTTCAGGCTTGAGGTTCTTTTTCGTGCCGTAAATGTACGACACGGGACCCA
The DNA here is from genome assembly GCA_030762175.1 of Metallyticus violacea. NCBI lineage: Eukaryota > Metazoa > Arthropoda > Insecta > Mantodea > Metallyticidae > Metallyticus > Metallyticus violacea. The sequence continues at coordinate 134,566,084 of CM060831.1, forward strand.
CGGCTTTACTTCCCTTCCGAAGGAAGCCATACTTAGGATTTTTACGCCCGAAAAAATCCATCGCTCCTGGATGGTTAAAGAGCTTCCGTAAATAAAACAAATCAACATATCAACACAAATTTGTTTATAAGGTTTAAATATCAATGTTGGCTACCCTGGAATCATGCCAGACTGTAAGAAAAGCAATTAACAGCTGATTTACACACTAAAGCTTCTTTCGGCTCCAGAAAATAAAATTTTAAGCAGAAATTTAGTAAGGAAAATTTCATAATTAACATTTTAATTTCTAATTTTAATCCATCAAAGTACATTTAAAAGCCAGTAATAATCACTGCTAAGATATTACTAAACACCATTATCTAGAGGTTTACATAACGTTTCTTTTATGCTCCTCCTAGCGAGAAATACAAAATAAGGAGCGTTTCTGAATGACTGGACTAAATTTAACCTATAATTGATTTATATTTTATAAATATTAATGGCAGTGTCTGATACACATATTGAAAGTGATTAAGTTTTCACTTTTAGCACTTGTACATTAATAGTAAATTGCGTATAAGCGCAATAAGTTATCAACAACAGATTCGAGAGGAAAAGTTAAGACTAATTTCCGAGAACTGCTATGCACTTAATACATTTATATTGCATACTACACTTTGAGTGATCGTTTATAAAATTAATTTACTTTGAATTTCAAACAGTGAATGCAGTTTTTTCATAAATAAAACTGTCTCTTTTAAAGGCGCAAGGTAGAGATTCTGGGTCAAAAAATAAATTGGTTTTATGCATAATATGAAACAACATAGTTTGCAAATTGTGCCCAAATATAGTGTTTGCATGTTTGTGGCATTTAATGCGGTTAAATGGACATTTAAATATGCCAACTTGGTTGCCACACCCCCTTTTCCACTGCTTTCAGATTTTGCGTCATTTTTTTTTTGTGCCAAATATGGAACTATATAGTTTGGGGAATTTAAAATATTAGGTGGCAATTTTAATATGGCCACCATGCTGTTACACACTCTTTCAACTTTTTTGTCATTTGCATATTTTTAACTGTAGTTACGCTTTTCTATAAAACTATATAAGATAGAGCTATGGACTGTTTTGTGCATGTGAAAAAGAAATTGTTCTATATAGCTGTTGAAAGCTTTCAACTTATGCATGCATGAGAGTTCTGAAAAAAATATATGGTTTGAAATTTGCATAAAATAATTATACTATATGTTAAGATTAATGTTTATGAAAAAGTGCACGCAAAACAGCAAACATGTTATAAATATATATATATATATATATATATTGTTTATTGAAAACATAAAAAAATGACAATCAAGGTTAGAAAAATTTAAAAACAGTTTATAATTTATAAATAAATGCTTAATAAGTGATAAATAATTCATTTGGATAGACAGTATAGTTTTTCAGAAAACTCGGCTGTATTCTGTTGAGATTCAGCACGAAAAATGCCTTATGCTCTGCTAAGAGAGAGTCTTGAATGTCATTGCTATGGCAATATACATGTTGCTATGTTTCAGTTAGAGACTAACATCAAGTTTGCCGACAAGGTTTTCCATAATGAGTAAATTCCAACTTCCGAAGATGTAGCAGTTTCATCATCATTTCAAGAAATAAATAAGACCTTCACCTTAAAAATATGGCTTATAGCGATCACATACCATTCATTAACTTTTCGAATATAACATTTAATTGTTCTAAATAGAGAATTATTTGTGATTACTACACTAGTTTGGTAAATAATAACAGTATTGAACTTTCTTTTGTTTCCAATAGCAACCAGACAACATGCGAAGTTGTAAACAAATGAGGCATGTAAACAGTAATGGTACGTAAGGAAAAAAAAAAAAAAAGAAGCATGGCCCAAAAATACCTATTACAATAGACGAAACTAAAGCGTTGCGATAAGGGACTTGTTTGGCCTTAACTTTTTAAAGTAAATATTAATAACGTGTAACGGTATGAAAGGAATGCGGCCCAAAACTAAAAGATGAGCTTGAAGGAAACGAAGTGTTTAGTTGGAAATGGCGCACGAAAAATCTAAAAGAAAACTGCCAATATTTTTAAAGTTTTAATTTATATAAATATTTAACAGTATTTTATCAAACTAAGAATTAAGCTAATATTAAATTTGATTCTTAGTTTCTTAGATTTTAGTTTTATGCTCAAATAATGTAACATTTGTTATATTTATCACCGAATATTTTTGTGACTTTCACTTTCATAGGGGGAAGAATGTCGAATTTCCTCCAGTAATTCTGACTTGAAATCTTGTCAGAGAAGAACGAGTATTGAAAAATTAGTGTCCGCAAGTCTTGTGTCGTGAAGAAGCGAAGTTGTTTCAAGAGGTTATGTTCAATCTCTTGTTAACGCCCTCGCACGAGCGGGAAGAAATTAGCTACACAAACACCGGGCTGTAGGTAAATACCTCAAGTTGGTGGGGTCAGAAAAACTCCTTGGGAAAACATGGGTCAAGTCGCTTTTTGAGTCTGGGAGAGGCAGTTGAAGTGAGCTAAATATAGAGTAGAGCAGGTATAGGTAACCTCCCGGACGCGGCCGGCACTGCAGCTACCACGCAGATCAATACAACCTGCACCACGCCCCCCTGCCTCTATATAGTAAAAATTATGTGCATATCAATGATAATCACTATGTTACATTTCCAAACATAGCCAAATGCTGGGAACAAATATACAAGAATTGCCAACATAAACAGAGTAAAAGTCTCGGCTTGTAACGGGACCCATGAAAAAAGTCTACTATTTTACTTTTGACCGCGAGGAAATGTTTCTAAAAACTTTTAATTTAATTTAGATTGTTCAAAAACGTTCATGAATTAAAATATAATCATTTTATTTGAAAAGATAATCCTTATTTTGCATATGCTGGACGTTTAATATAAATGTAATAAAATTTGCTTGACATTTCCTTAAATATAGGAATTTAGACATGTGCTCACGTATTTTTTTTTTTTTTTTTTTTTTTACACAAAGAGCCTCGTGTGATGCAGTTTTTCACTAAAATCACTGAAACTTTCAATATTCTACTAAATATATAGAACAGACGGTCCTGGTGGTGTAGTGGTAACCATACTTGCCTCCTAAACTCAAGATCGCGGGTTCGAACCCGGCCAGGATCGATGGATTTTTTCGGGCGTAAAAGTCCTAAGTATGGCTTCCTTTGGAAGGGAAGTAAAGCCCTGGTTCCCGTGTCGTACATTTACGGCACGAAAAAGAACCTCAAGCCTGAAAGAACAGGCCTCTGAGCAAAATTTGTCGGCCGTTTCACGCCCTATCCCATGACATTCTATGACCTGAGATGTTAAAGAGCGTCCGTAAATAAATAAAAAACAAAAAAGAAACATGAACGGTTCTAAACTCAGCTTTGTGTTAAAAAATATTTATAACTCTAAAATGTTACTACAATGAAATAATGACGACACTTTTAAAATATACATATTGAAGCTTTTCACAGCGTTGATTACTTAATAAGGCTTTTCGGGTTATTATAATCGAGTCAAATTAAGGAAAATCGAACTTTCGGCCTTTACCAGGAACTGACGATTCAAGAGTTCTAGATGGCCTAAAGTTCGATTTTCATTAATCTGACGCGGATGATAATCCGAGATGCCTTATTAAATTTTAAAATACTTTTATATCTAAATAATTACATTGAGGAAATGTTTAATTATATCTAGAATTATTTATATTTACAGAGAAACTTTTTTTTTTTTTTTGTTTAACGCCCGTTTTTAGGGTACCTCCCCAGCATTTGCTATTTATGAGGACTGAGGAAAACCTGGAAAAAAACCTCAGTCACGGAGAACGGTCAAGGCGAGATTCGAACCCCAGACCTCCCGCTCATGAGTCCGCATCTTAACGACCTCGACTACCCGTGGGGGTACAGAGAAATTTAATTATTCAAGTGTATGTATATATAATATTTAAAAAACTAATGTCTATATCTTATTGAACATATCACTTAATAAGCACAATCTAAGAACACTAAATTCAGAATTTGTTTCTTGATTAAAAAGGCAAATGTGAGTGCCAGAATATTTCTTAAGATGCAGTATTCACTACCAAGAGCCGTCACTTCGACTATTTTAAACAAAAGTGTTATTAAGTTATAATCAAGTAAATAAGTAATGCACTCTAAAATTTGACGTCGGCTAGTCTAAAGACTACGCTAAAATCTGAACAGTCACATTTATTGCCTAATTCCCCGAAGTTATTGATAACATCTTTGTTTATCGAACCTGGAGACATTCTAATGTTATCCTCACCTATGCGTAAAGTTCATGGAAATATCATTACATAATCCTATAAACCGGAATGATGCGGCGAAGAACAAACACACGTCCAGATTTTTGGGCTCAAGAATCAAAGGCATACCGAATGCAGCTAATTCTCTGCAGCATTCATCTTCGTAGATAGCCGTTTCCCAGAATCAGCCAAGAACTTTGACAACAGCACATTTATTATAAACTAAGAAACAAGGTTAACCTGTACTTAAATATTTAAATAAAGATACGGTGATTAGAAGAACCACATGCTAAAGTAAAAGACAGAAATTGACATGAACAATTTAAAGAGTTGGATAAAACTGGCATTTATAATTCCTTCTTTTCAATAAACAGAGTGCTGTGCAAGACATTTGACCACATAAATGTTGACGTGAGTTGGCAGAAGTGGTAATACTACAAATAGGAACTTGTCTCGGGTTTCAAGACGCGTAAAACGTTAGTTAAGCAATTAGATGAACATATCTTTTCAAAAGTGGTTAGGAAAATGCAGTAAAATTACTGCATTATTTGCCAACATGGGAAAGAAATATGGAGAGAATTTTGATTCCAAAACCAAGAGACAACACTTAAGAGGTAGAAATGATAACATATTAGAAAACATTTTTGTAACAATGATAAACTTGTTATGGGGATATTTTCAACTTCCTTCGTGACAAACTGTACATTTTATTGAGATATATATTCAGGGGAATATTATCATGAAACTAGAACATGCTGGTAAACATGCAACACCCTGTATAAGATATGGAATAGGAAGTTGCATCAAATTAGTTATATACGTTATTACATTGCTATAAGCTGAACATCAAATTAAAAATCATTTTACACATTAAAATTACAGATGCACATCAGGTGGCCGGCTTGTCCGTATTTTAAATTAAGGCTGACTCATCGCAGTACAAAGTTTTTTTCAAAACGTGTTAACAAATGGTAAAATTATAAAAAAAATAAATAATTTTAATACAGAAAATTTCAAAGTGAACGCCACGGTTTCAAAAAAGAATGGCTCACAGTACAAGTAGGCAGGAATACGAGTATTGTTTATTGCAAGATACAACTCAAGTTTTCTTAGAAACGGTCCGCGCCCTTTGTCACTTTGCAACAGATATCAAGACAATAGTTCATTTCTTATCACACATGCCGCAGCATTTCATCGGTGACGTTCTAGAAGGTGGTTTCAATACATGCCTTCATATCGAGAATAATGGCAGGAAGAGGAGAGAGAAAAACTTTGTGCTTCGCATAGCCCCTCGCAAATGGATATGTATTGGGGTGACCGAACATCTGATCAACGTCAGTCCCGCGTTCAATCCACCGCTGAGGTGAGTTTAAAAATTCCCCGATCTTCGGTTGGAAATGAGATGGAGCGCCATCTTGTTGCAGCATGAAATTATCGGTAGCAGTCGTTCAGGGAACGTACCCAGATAAGCCAGCTGTGTTACTAAAATGGGACAGTGCTCGTACAAATTTCGCCTTGAAAACAGCACAGAACACATTAACTTTCGGAGAGATCCGTCCATATGCAATGCGAAAGATTCTGTCCTCCGTTAGCCAGCGTTATGCCTAGGACTTTTCCACTTAAATGAAACGTGGATTAATCACTAAAATTCAGTTTCATTAAAAGCATCATCATCTATCCACCGCTGCTTGTCATGGCGTGTTAAATCTTGACGCAGTCCAAAGTTATAAGGCTTCAATTTTAGCCGCTTTCTAAACTTGCCCGTAGAAATCAAGGCGTCTTGGGGCTCCGGTCCCGAGCGGCAGCGGAGAAAGCCGAATGCCGAAGTCCTGAACGGCAGCGGAAGAAGCGGTACTGGACCCACAACCAAAATGAAAAAGGCATCCGTTTTTAACACTATAAAGTTTTGCATGTAAAATTTTTTGTTAAACATAATGTAATGTAAAATGCAACTTAAGCGTTGTCCTCCGTAACTTTCTGGCTGCAACATGTTCTATATTACAAAACTGAGCTTTTCAGATATGTTTCGACTTCAGTTTATCACTTTTTACCACGCCTTACCTTACTGGAATTCGCAATTAATTCATATACACATACACACAAATGTTAAACTGAATTCGGGTAAATCGTTGAAATCGGTGGACCTAGTGGTTTTCTGCGACTCGCTACGGCCTGACAGCCTACGCTCGCCTCCTTTTCGTGAAAATATATTGATTGTGTGCTACTTTGTTAGCGGGTAAATCACTGTAATGATAGAAAATCTCCTTTAACTCCAGTTGGTAAAAAAGAAAGGAAAAAACAAACGGTGGGCCGTGAAGGATTGCACACACTAACTTTCCTGCACGACGCTAATACCATCTGAGCTAACATGCCATTGTGCTAGAATAGTAAACTGTCCACTTAAATCAGTTCAAATCACATACCTATGGCTTTCTCCGCTGCCGCTTGGTTCTGGAGCTACAAGACGCCTCGATAAGTACAAGTCTTTCGTACCGAGCTACCCAGTTCTGTGCTTTCCCTTGCAGTAGATTTCCTAGAGCTGCGTTGACAAGTTTTTCTGATCTGTTCCTCTGTTTCCTCCGACAGGATGTACGCTCCTTTACTCAAGCAACCGCTCTCCATAAAACTGCGCATACCACCAGCGAATGTATCTGAGGGAGGGTTTTTCCCAAATTCCGTGCGGAAATAGCGTTGAACAATGCTAACGAACCAAAATTGATTATATTCCAAAGTACAAAACAAACAGCTTCTCTTTATTGTTCGCTGACACGTTGCAAACGCTGACGCCTAGCGGCAACAAATGAGCGGTGCGCAGCAAAAAACAATAATTAGAGATTTCCTATCCATCCGTGGAATGGTAAAGTCGCATGCTCAATCATTACCCGTCCGACAATCAATGTGTAGAGGCGTGCCTGTATTTAGGATATAGCATTATCTACATATGCATTTGGTAGCATTGGTTGAAAAGCAAATACATTTTGTAGCATGAAAGTAAAAATATTTAAAAGAACGGATCGTTAGTGTTAGTTAATGGTCACGTAAAATCTACAGTGATACTCAGTTCAGTTCCTGTCGGAGAGAAAACTTTTAGTTGTGTGTACCCATTCTGTAGCATTAATTTCGTTTATATATTCGTGAAAAAAAATCCAATTTAAAATTTGTTTTTGTAACTACAGATATTTAAAGGAAAATGCCAGTTTGACCGGTAGCGAGGATCGAACATGGAATTTCGCGAGTACTGGTCTCAGAGGTTCCCTTTGCTACCTTGGTAGATCCAATTTGAAAAGCAATATTTACCATGAAGAAATAGGAAAAATCCTCTAGATCTAATTTAAAACCAGGATTAAAAAAAAAAACTGGTTACAAAGACAGACGCATGAACAAAGACTGGTAGGAGGGGAGAAAAAACCACATCAAATGGAAGCTTGACCGACCAAGGTTAACGCTATGCCACGCGGCTGCTGGCAAAACCAGGCGGAAACGTTATGGCATGTCCCTAAGTCCCTGAAGGCTTTATTTATATTCACAGCATCGAATGGTCAATGGTTGTGCCTTTGTTGTTGACGAAATTACAATGGGAATGGTCTTGAAATTGTTAAGAATTCTCTGAAGAGTGCCCACGACAACGTTAACTAATGCGTGAATTAAATTTTTACAATCGTTTTAGTATGCCTTGCATATACTAATTTAAAAGCGGATATAGACAACTTAAAATGTAGTGTTCTATATATTTAGAACACGCGATGTGTATAAAGTCGCCTTTAACAGCTATTTAGACAACTACAGGGTGTAACAAAAGTACATTCTGAAAATATATGCTTTCTTTCTTTCTTTTTTAAACCAAGAACTGGTGGAAATTCTGCGGTTCAACACATCATTGTTGAGGACACGAACTATCTTTAAGCATACTCAGTCACTTTTCGTAGTGAAATAAAAGTTAAAACAGTTCAAATTCAGTAAAAGTATATTGCATTTGGTCTTTTAGTGGTCAGTAGCGTTTAACTTGCACACCAAGTTAATCAAATTTTCATGCATAATATGAAAAAATAAAATTTAGGGAATCCCAGTGCGATTGTCCAAGATGAAGGTGTAACAAAACTTTCTGACACGTAACGGAAACTTTTGTTATATGCTTAACAATTGAAAGATTTTGAAAGATTTTTATTCCTTCAGGATCCCATGGCGCCAACAGAAAGTGAGCACAAACGGTCCCAAATCTAAGCGTTAGACAAGAATGGAAAATCGGTACGTGAGATTGCTAAGTCGCTCGTAAGAGTTTTAAAATGTAAGAATCACGAAGTTAACGATGCTAGACATTCACGCTGACCAAGCAAATTGTCACCTCAAACAAAGAGAAAAATAAGGGAATGGGCGATAGACAAGATTGGTGTAGGAACTGGGGCTATAGCCAAAAGGCTAAAATTTTTCGTAATGTTATCGTTCCACAAACAAATCATTTCACACAAGACTGTCGGTAGGCATTGCTGCAGTCAGTGGAGAGCTTATATACAGAAAGTGAAGCCTATATGAAGTCAAAAGAATGCCTCTGATGGATTTAATTTTGTGAGAGAATGTTAAGGGAAGGATGCACGGAAGGTACGCCATAAGGCAGACTTCAAAGAGCTCATATCCTACTCACAGATGAGTCACCTGTACAACTTCACCCCTCCAAATCATCAGAATGCTGCTGATCCATCATTCATATCTCCTGTTCAATTCCCTAAGTTTGACACAAAGATGGAGGTATCGCCCGTTGTGGAAAGTCAGATTTGGTGGTTAATTAGAAAAAAACCCGTTATTATTGGATATTATTACACACAAAATTTTCCCAGCATGTTCTAAAGATTTACTGGACAAAACCAAATTCTCAAACCAAATTTTTGCTGTTCTGATGCAAGATGGAGCGAAGTCACACACAACTAAGCCCATTCTTGATGAAATACAGAAAAGCTGCATTATATTATTGGAGGTCTGGCCAGGAAATTCCCCACCCAATAGAGCGTTTGTGGAGCAGGTTACAAATTATGTGTTTCCAACTCCAAGACCAACAAATCGTTATAGGCCGCTAGCTCGAGGGAAGGAGGAGTGGAAACTCCGTGACTCAGGATGAAATTTTCCAACTCACAGATAGTTTGTGGAGGCGTGTCTTGCAAGTATTTTGTAAATATTGACTGCAGTCAGATTATTGATGATACATTCGACTTACAATAAAAATAAACTAAATTTAAGGTTACTTTATGTAAGGTAATAAATATTCAAACTTCTACTTGTATCAGAAACGTTTGTTACTCCCTGTAGTTACAGAAGTAGAGCATACAACTTTGGATACACCCTGAAAAAAACTAGAAAACGTTATATGACCAATTACAAGAAATTTAAGGATTGGCACGTAAGTAATGGAGTAAGAATAAATGATACAATATTTGCGTATTTTTACGAAAAGCTCAAGAACATTAAACAATACATTTTGGTCTGAATATTTTATTATCAAATTAACTCTTTTGAATTGGTAATAGTAGGTTTGAAAAACAGGACATTTTTAAAGATACAATCTGTTGGTTATTGTGCTGAAAAGTCAAAAATATTAAATCGAGATCAAGCCACACAATCCCTACTTAATAAAAAAAAACTATTACATTAGCAATATGTGGAGCGTGTCGTCGAGAAGAATTATATAAACTGGCGACTAACGTGTTAACGATGTGGGTTCTGCAGTAATTGTGAAGATACGGGAGACAAAAACATATGCATCAAGAGCTGTTCTGGTTAGTGGTAATCTAACAATGTTGATTTCCTTGAAATTTGTAGAAAAATTAATGATAGTCGACTTTCTATTAAGAACTGTAATAAGTACTTGATCCTCCATTCTAATGGAAAATGTACTCAAAGTTGTTGGCATAACATGTTTGGAAAGATTCCTAGCCAAAGTCTCGTATTTGAAGCTGGAAAATGCTGAGGACATTGTCTGAAACATAATTTTGCTACTTTCCTCTTAGACAGCTGTGCTGATGTTCTCACACTAAAAAGACATGGAGGGTAGAAGTCAAATAGTGTGGCAGAAGGAAATGTAAAAGAATCGATAAAGGACAAGAAGAGAGTGCCACATCTATTTCTTAGGGCAGAAAAAGTGCAGCTAGAGTTGTGAAAAATTTGAATTGTGGAGAAAAAGAAAGTTTTTCTGTGAATAAATTTAGAAAGAAAAAAAAATTAATTTCGTCAAATGATGTGCCTCCTATAAATATTCAGAAATGCAGTCAGTGACCTAGAAGGAGATGGACAGATCTTTCCAAGGTACATGCTGGTCCAGATATTGGTTAAGAGCAGCAAGAGGAAGAGAAATATAGAAATCTCTCGAGAAGTAACTAGTGCAGTGAGAAATGGAGTAACCAAAGAACAAATCAGAATGCCTTAAACAGCATACGAACAACTAGCGTGGAATGGATCACCACGTTAGGAAAAGGTGAGCTTTCCCTGCTTGTTAAGAGACTTTTGCCCTTAAGGGACACTAAAGCTATCTTTATCTTTTATTAATCATTTCCTGGGAACAAAAACCATTAGGTTATATTCTTATAAAATCCAAAACCTGCATAAAACGCAAACACGTAAAACACGCTTTGAAGACAAGCCATATAATATTACGTTTTGTTGCCTGGACATTTGTGATCAAAAAATAACGGTATTTTTTATTTCGCGAGCTTCATAAATCCCATTTTCATTTTTTAAGCTTATTGGTACACATGTTTCTGACCAAGTTGGCGTTTTCAGCTTAGACGTGTTTTGGTGTGCTCGGCGATTTTTTACTTTCGAAAAACATAGATCATAGAATTTGTATTAAATTTTTGCTTGAAAAATGGAATAAGACCAACAAAGTATTCGAAATGGACTGTGACTTTTGGCGAATCTACCATGAGCAAGACAAGCGCTTACGAGTGGTACAGACGTTTCAGAGGGCCGTGAAGACGTTGAAGATGACTACCGCCCTGGACATCCTAGCACATCAATAACCACCGACAACGTCGAAGAAGTGAAGAAAATGATTCTGGAAAATCGCTGAATCACTATCAGAGAGATTTCTGATGATGTCCGTATACCATTTGGTTCATGCCAAGCAATTTATTCGGGTGTTTTGGGCATGAAACGTGTGGCAGCAAAGTTTGCTCCGAGATTGCTGAATTTCGAGCAAAAACGGCGTCGCGTATACATCGCTCAGGAATTGCTGAATGAAGTCAACAACGATCCAGAACTTCTTGAAAAGGTCATAACCGGTGACGAAACATGGGTCTATGAGTATGATGTCGAAATCAAGGCCCAATCGTCCCAATGGAAGCTGGCTGAAGAGCCAAAACCGGAAAAAAAAAAAAAAAAAAAAAGAGTCCACAGTTCGATCAAAGGTGAAGGTTCTTCTTACTGTTTTCTTCGATTACAATGGCATAAAGCATCGTGAGTTCCTGCCATATCGTCGTACGGTCAATAAGGAAAACTACCTGAAGTAATGCGCCGTTTACGTGATGCAATCCGACGAAAACGACGAGATTTGTGGCAAAATCACTTGTGCTGATATATCTTGATGAATGTTAGGAATCATTCCCTTAATTTGCAGGTATTTAATTACAACTCTTTTCTCGATACACTCCGGGTGTCGGTCCTGGTGGTGTAGTGGTTACCATACTTGCCTCCTAAACCCAAATCGCAGGTTGGAACCCGGCCAGGACCGATGGATTTTTTCGGGCGTAAAAATCCTAAGTATGGATTCCTTTGGAAAGGGAAGTAAAGCCGTGGATTCAGTGTCGTACATTTACGGCACGAAAAAGAACCTCAAGCCAGAATGAGAGGCCTCTGAGCAAAATTTGTCGGCCGTTTCACGCCCTGAGTTTAATGGGACGCTGATGACCTGAGATGTTAAAGAGCGCCCATAAATAAATCAACCAAATCAACCAAACAGAGTCAGTACTTCGAGTCATTTCAACACCTGTTATGATAACGCAACAATGCGTTAACTTGAAACTGCATATTTCAGAAATTCTTGTGCCATAAACAATTTTTGGGATGATAATTGGTTAGCTAACAATGAAAAACTGATTTAATATTTTCAACTTGCTTCTATTTTTCAACATAATCTACCCACAGTGCAATACATTTTGTCCAAAGATTCTCTAATGTCTTCATCCCATCACGAAAGCACTGTTTTCCCCCAGGTCTGCAAAACAAACATCCAGGTAGGTTCGGCTTCCTGCTCAGTTGAAAAATCTCCGTTCTCCCAAGAAAGTTTTGAGCTTAGGAAAGAAATGGAAGTCTGAGAGAGCTAAATATGGTAAATAAGGTGGATAAAGAAGTATTAATTGATTTTAGCCACTCAGTAACTTCAGTGTACGGAGGTTCATTATCCTTTACGAGCTAAAGCTGACCTCTTGTGTTGCAAATCCTAGTGGAACTGTTCCATTTATATTTTGCATTTCTGGAAGATGATCTATCATGAAAACCACTTTTGAATTTTACAAATTTGATGTCCTAGCTTTGTTAGTAAACTTTACTGTCATCGCTTGTTTTGTCTCTGGGGTGCAGTACTGAGATTCCAAAAGTGGCGATAAATCCATGCAGAAAAAAAAAAATTATGTTTATGTTTTTAAAGCGATAAAGCTTGCACTTAACTCAAGGCCATTTTGATCAGGTGTAGGCAGCCATGAAATCCACCTAAATGAAAGTTTTTTCACAGTTCTTCCGTTCAAAACATTGTGCAACCGTTCCTTTGAGATGTTTACCATAGTGGCTGTTTCGCTCAATTTGAGTCTTCTGTCTGCCAGCACTGTATCATAGATTTTCGTGATCATTTCTTCTGCAGTCACATTTCTTGAGTGTCCAGAGCAGTGCGCATCTTGTGTTTTCCTCCGGCCGTATTTGATCTCACACACCCAATATACCCCAGTACACTTTTTCTCTCTTCAAAAATATTTGCATCCTTCAAGCTCTTTAAATAAATAAATAAGTAATAATAGCGTGATGTTTAATATTGTCAATTTTTAAACATACAGGAAACGAGTTTCCTTTCAACAATAACTGACAACACTCAGATCAAAGATGATTTATATTTTCAGTGCTGTTTGAAATCGAAGTTTCAGATCATGGGGATGGTTCATCCTGCCCCATGTGCGAAGGCTATCGTTCCGCCCACGTACTTCTACTTTCGTCAGAGGTATACAGGTATTGGTGAGCTCGTACCTGAGGTTCTGAATATTTGGTTTGAAATAAATGCAATGAAACAGCACATCCTATCTCAAGTTCAATGTATTCCTTACAGGCTTATCTGCCCCGACACAGGAAACCCATTACCTCTACTCCATTATCGTTTACTCGGGAAAAGCATTGCATTATGGACACGGTGTCCGGCATATATAGATCCAGTTACAACAGTTAACTTTTCTATAAAGGCTACTAATGCCGCCACCCAGAATAAACACAGGGGTACTTTTGAGCTCCGAAAAATACCCCAATGAGATTCAGCACAGATAAGATTGTCCATTATTATTATTATTATTATTATTATTATTATTATTATTATTATTATTAATTTCCCCATATTTTCATGATAAGGTTGCTATTCATTCTGTATGTTTTACAGCACTTATTTACACTCTCTTTCATGTTTTACATACATTTATGTGTATTGCTTATGCTATTTGTTATAGTCCTGTGCTTAAACTTAGTGTAATTAATGTTAGACTGGTTGAGCTCTGACACAATAAACAAATACATGTTATTCTATATTTAAATATCTTAAATTCACAGACATTGAGGAAATAGGACCAGAACTAAAGGAGAATTGGGCGCATATGAAAATGCCCCGGGAGTTGTCAATACTTGTATGGCTTTCACTGCTTCCCCCACCCCCTCTTTCTTTCGCTTAACGTAACATAAAAATTAAACTGAGAGCATCTGTTTACATGCATTTGATCTTAAGTTTTGTCGTTATATATTATTACAGAAATTGCACATTTCAATATTAAGCACAGTTTATTTGAAAATTGAAATAAGATTCCAGACCAGTATTTTAAAATACATTGCGTGAGGCATTGTGTATCTGTTTAAAGGGTGTCGAAAGGTCATAATTTACCAATGTTAAATTTGCAAACCTTTTGTTCCCTCTGTAACCTTTAGGGATACAATATCGAAATTTGAACACTTTATTTTAAAATCCTTTATCTGTGTACTGAGACAAATATATGGAATTTAAGCACTGGAAAGGAATGGAAACTTTTTTTACGAGTCTTATTTTTGTCAATAATTACAAACAAATGCATTTACAATTCCTAAGTTATGAAAAAGTTCTTTATAATTCTTCAATTATTTTATTGGTATGTTCAGAAACACCTAAAATTTCAAGGCAATTAATTGATGCCATAGTTTTTTCCTCTCTCTCTCTAAAGATACTTACAGGAAGATATATTTTTGAGAAAAATGTGATCCATGAAAAAATTTTTAAACACTGAATTATAGCTCCAGCTCAGAACTAGGATCTGTTCAGTCTGTTTAAGTCAGAATAGCCAACAGCAAAAGCAACTTTTCCTCTTGCGAATGGTAAAAACCAGAACTTTCGAACTCAATTAGCTGGGAAACAATATAGTTTTGCAATGTATGGTGTCAAAATGGGAGTATTTTAATCTTTGAAGGTGTATTTTCAAATATTAAAAAAATAAAAAAATCTATGCTACATATCGCAATAAAAAGTTATATCACATTATTCAGAAGAGCCGGAAATTTATTGTAAATATTTTTTTTAAAATGTACAAAAAAATTTAATAGATAGTCACATTTTAATGCATTCTGTTTCTGTCTTCGTAAGTTACAGCACTTTCGCAACACTTTGCATAATCAGAAAATAAAAAGCTTTCAAACTCAGTGTAACTTGAACACTTTTATTAATAAGTGATATTGCAATAAAAGGGCCAGTAAAAGAATGTAATGCCTTTTTCGTAGTATTTATGCAAAACTAGACAAAAATAAGACCAAGGGAGAAATGACAGATGAGTCAAGAGCAGACGATATGCCTTCAAAGACTTCCATCTTGTTTCAGCAAACATCAAAACTGACATTTATCCAATATTTTCATATTTGCTGATGCATTAGAGAAATTCCAAACACGAAACGTAAAGAAAACGATCTGACAACTAAAAGCTCCAACTCTGCCCTCGGGACTTTCGCCCTATTTTAGTACGCCAAAATAACGATATTAGATTTCCATAATGCACACATAAATATTCAACATAGTTCCGAGCCCATCGCCTCTTCCAACCACGGTAGAACGATTTCGACACGCTAAATTTATAAATAGGATATAGCTGACAGAAAAATGTGGACGACGAACATGTTAGCTCGGAAGGGTAACGTCAGAACTTGTTTCGATCCCCGGTAACAGCACCCCCGTGTTTTTCCTTCGGTCGCGAAGACAAATACTGGATGGATATTTACTTACCATGAACCTTTTTTTTAATTGATTTATTTATGGACGCTCTTTAATATCTCAGGTCATCAGCGTCCCATTCAATTCAGAGCGTGAAACGGCCGATAAATTTTGCTCAGAGGCCTCTTCTTTCAGACTTGAGGTTCTTTTTCGTGCCGTAAATGTACGACACGAGACCCACGGTTTTACTTCCCTTCCGAAGGAAGCCATACTTAGGATTTTTACGCCCAAAAAAATCCATCGGTCCTGGCCGGGTTCGAACCCGCGATCTTGGGTTAGGAGGCAAGTATGGTAACCACTACACCACCGACTACCATGAACCACTAATGAATACTAAAAGAAATAAAAAGTAAATATAGGAAGGCCACACTGAAACTATAGCCATCTAGCCGACAAAAAGTAAAATGCCAGGTTTCACATGATCAGTGTTCAATGTAGTCGAAGCGATTAGGTATTTAAAAAAAAAAAAAAAAAAAGCGGACGTGTACCAACCAAAAAGTTTCTGTATTGCGGGGAAAAAAATTAAATTCACTTTTTTTTTTATATAAAACAAAGTTGGTAATAGTATACAACTTTTAAACTATTTCTCTATTATAGTTTTAGTTTTTTTGTCGGGCTTGGTGGTATAGTGGTAACCATACTTGCCTACAAACCCAGTTCAAACCCGGCCAGGATCGATGGATTTTTTCGGGACGCAAAAATCCTAATTATGGCTTCCTTCGGAAGGGAAGTAAAGCCGCGGGTTCCGTGTCGTACATTTACGGCACGAAAAAGAACCTCAAGCCTGAAAGAAGAGGCCTCTGAGCAAAATTTATCGGCCGTTTACGCCCTGAACTGAATGGGACGCGATGACCTGAGATGTTAAAGGGCGTCCGTAAATAACCAAATCAAAAAAAAAAAAAAAAAAAAAAAAAAAAAAAAAAAATCTATCATAGTTTTCTAAGCATTTTAGGTATCGTAGCACTAATTTTTCGATACCTTGCCGTGTCCTGCAGTCATTTGTTTCTGCGATTTTCGTTTCATCATTTTCAAATCTTTGGCCTTCGAGATTCTTGTCTTCAAATACGGAAATCACTCTGGGCAAGATCCAGAATGGCGGAAATGTTTCCATTTGAAGTTTTGGGTTCTTTCAGATGAATGTGACAAGTGTTGTCATGCAGAACTGCGATTTAAAAGTTCGGAGTGTTTCCGTTTGATCGCAGCAGAACCTCATAGTATCTTTCATATCCCATTGTGACTTTATGACGCAAGTAATGCACCAGAAATATCCCAGAAAATCCCAAAACACCGTCACTGCAACGCTGCGTTGCTCGTCATGCACGTTTTCACGTCCTTCACGCCAACATCTCGCCGTCACCTTTCTCCATAAACAGAGACTAACTCACGATGAATATTTCACAGTAGTTTCGTATAGTTGTGAAAAACGTGTGACTGTAATCAGTGACAATGTGCCTTTTTAAATAAACGGGTTTAAAAGTGGCCGTAAAAGCACCGAAGATGAAGCTATCTCTGGATATCCATTTAGAACATCACGAAAGGCACCATTCAACATGACCGCCACGGGTGGCCGAGGTCGTTAAGGCACGGACTCGTGAGCGGGAGGTCCGCGGTTCGAATCCCGCCAGGACCGTCCTCCCTGACTGGGGTTTTTTCCAGGTTTTCCTCAGTCTTCATAACTGGCAAATGCCGGGGAGGTACCTAAACTTAGGCCTGGAACGCTTCCTTCCTTAAAAAAAAAAAAAAAAAAAAAAAAAATCCTTTCCCAATTTATCATTTCATCTCATGTATCATCAGTGTCCACCGCCTGTGGTGCCTCAGTAGTGAAAACGGGCGTTAAACACTACTCAAAAAAAAAAAATCATTCAACATTTAAATAAGACCATAATGAAAGACTACAGAGTGAAAATAAGCGAGATAGCTGTGACTATATATCTCAACTGAACGAGTAGGTAGATGTGCGTGTGGGTGCCAAACTTGGAACTTCTATCAACAAATCTTTAGTATAGTCAAACCAGTGATGAAAGTCGAAGACCATTTTATCGGCTGGTATGGTATTACTCAAACGGGTGCTCGTTAATCACCGGCAGATCAAAGAAAGGCTCAACAACACCACTCATAAAATCTCCTACAATTGTAGATAAGCTGCCAATTGACACTTTTTGAGTAGAGTTTAACACCCGATTTCACTACTGAGGCATCACAGACGGTGGACACTGATGAAACACGAGATGAAATGATACATTGCGAACGGATTTTTTTAAAGGAAGGAAGCATTCCAGGCTTAAGTTTAGGGTATCTCCCCGGCATTTGCCATTTATGAAGACTGGGGAAAACCTGGAAAAAACCTGTCAGGGAGGACGGTCCTGACAGGATTCGAACCCCAGACCTCCCGCTCACGAGTCCGCGCCTTAACGACTCGGCCACCGGTGGCGGTTCATTTGACACTGCACCACGTGGAATTTGTCTATGTAAAATTCTAGATTGTTATTGGTTGAAGCGAAAATGTAATTGATTCTATCAGAGTCTCTTGGGAATTCTTCTTACAATTTATTTTATGACACAATTAGCATGGAAAGCGCATATAATATACCTAATACTATTACCGCAAATGGTTTGAGTGGTTACCATACTTGCCTCCTAAACCCAAAATCGCGGGTTCGATCCCGGCCAGGACCGATGGATCTTTTCGGGCGTAAAATCCTAAGTATGGCTTCCTTCGGAAGTAAAACCGTGGGTCCCGTGTGGTACATTTACGACACGATAAAGAATCTCAAACCTGAAAAGAGGCCTCTGAGCAAAATTTGTCGGCAGTTTCACGCCCATATTTGGATAGGACGTTGATGGCCTGAGATGTTAAAGAGCGTCCTTAAATAAAACAAATAAAAATAACAAAGGGTTTATATTATTTTTGTCAACGTTTTACAACTCCACGAATATTTGGACAGCTTTTTAGTTGTATCCATTTTAGGATAAGTTAGCACAATCGTTCGTGTCTGTAATTAGCACATTGAATGTCTCAAAAGGTGTGCTTAACACAGCAGTGTTGGAAGACTACCAGTTTAGACCATGATAAAAGCCTCAGGCTTGTTGAGGTAAACGAACTGCTTTGCCGATTTGTACTCTCCCCGCCCGTACATCTCAAGGTGCAGCTAGCACTTGCATGGTACGACCTGTTACAACTGTCTCGCCCATACCCACGACCTGGATCCATCCATCCATCCGCTTTTCAAGCAAAATGCGCCTTGTACCAATCACAGATCTTCACTCTTTATCGTAGGTCCACTGTTATACTATTTAATTATTAACATCCTATGCTAACTTTCTCTTAGATAATGAAATAGGAATTGTTTTTTACTCTAAAAGAGTAACCAGGCTATTTAACATATGCAACTGGTTTCGGGTAGAAACCCACGCTTATCGCATCTTGAAAGTGGCAACAACAGGAGCAGAAACGCTACATTTACCTAATCTGCTAACACCCATTAATGCAAATGCGGCTGCTCGTATCGTCTTAACTGTAGATATTCCTTTGTATAAAAGAATTATAAAGTCTTTATTGGTAGTTCCTAATTATTAATAAAATGCTACAGTTGCATAAATTTACTCATTAAATTACTTTATTTGCTAAAATGGTGTTATCGGCTGAATATTATATTATAATAATATTGAGGAAACAATTTATGTATTACTGAACAACAATCAATCATTCACCTTCATTGCAGAATACAAATTTACGTAATTATTAAACTAATTAATAAATTAATATTAATTACCGAATGAATTAATGGCATATGATAATACTAACTTGTTCTGAAATATAAAGTATCTGAAATATTCTTAATATTTTAACAGTTCATGCAAATAATGGACATGTCGTATTCATTTTGATAAGTAACATTAAGATTTCCTAGTGCCAATGCCAATTCTGCTTTTTCTGCAATAAATAATAACAAAACTACATTATTTCCATCGTAACAACAGCATCTTAAGCACAATAAAAGGATAGCATGAGAATTATTCATTAGAAAAATAGCATATGGAACTCGTTTATAAAGTTATACAGTGAGGTTATTTGAGTTAAGGGCAGTCAGGGCGCGGCTGCATACTGGGAGAAATCATTCGTCATGGCTGTATCATGGCATTTGCGGGTAGCAGGTAGCAGCCTGTAGTTAGTTTGGAGGAGGCTTTGTCAACGAGTGGTTGAGCATTCGTGTATTACTCGGTGTGAAAATTATTCTTCGTTAGTTACGTGAATGTCTATCCTGCAGGAAAGTGGTAAGACAATTTGCAAGCAAATATCCTGGCAATTACGCTCCAAGTAGAGAAACTATTCGCCACATTATTAAAAATTTAGAGACAGGACCTTTCAATAGCAAGAAATGCAAGCAATGTACTGCCGCCGAGGGACATCATTTTCAACTCTCTTATGACGTAGGTTAGTGCTTATATCAATTTTAAATACAGTATTGTTTACATTAAATACACAAATACTAAAATAACTATGCTAACTAGTATCTTTTTTTTTCCGTTGCGGCGGCTGCAGTAAAAAGCAACCTCATTGTATGTACCTAAATACATATAATTAGGGAGAAGGTGCCATTACCAAATGGGGTTATGTTATGAAACAATTGAATATTTTACAAAGAAACTGCTGCAATCTTTCGGAAACTTCATTTTGGTTAGATCTCACTTTTGTCACTGGTGGCAGTTCCTGATGTATAACTTAAGGTAGAGGTGTCTTCTGTTCGAGGGATCATAGTTTTTTGCAAGGTAAGATTCAATATTTTTTCTCCTGCCCTAATGAATAAATGTGAATTATTTATGGTGTACCATGTAATAATATGACCGAACTTCAGAATAATTTGTTTAGTAATTTGAAATTAATTTTTATTTTGTTAAGAATAGTTCATTAATTTCTAAAATGGTGTTGGGTGGTGCTATGCAACAAGATGTACTTTATTACAGACATTGTTATGAGTTTAACTATTCCATGAACAAAATTAAAACCTGAGAGAAGGGGAATGAGATAGAAACGAAGGTAAGAAGTTATGGTAAATTTGTTTCGGAACATACATATTATTTTAAATATACTTTTTAAAATATGGTTTTTAATTTAGGAATTTGTATTTTACTACTAAAAATGAAAAAAAAAAAAAAACACCCACAATAGGAACAAAAGTGCTTTCATTTTTATTTTAGTGCCCGCTTTATATTACGACTCCATTATCAAAATTCCATATTACGTAATTTGCTTAAAATAATGTTGTATATTGTACAAAATTTAACACTTTTTATACAGAAATTAACAGTATTTATTGATACATGCAACGCCATTGTCAGGTTCTGATGAAATAGCTATATTTTAAACAACTATTTTGTTTAAAACAATAGGATGTTCCACGTTACCACCATCTCTCCTATAGATATTTTGAATTAAAGTCAGTATTATTTCAAGGAAGCCTAAGTAACTATATGTTATATGCTCCTATTTCGAGCTTTGTTTATCCCTAACATTTAGTTTTTCAAAATATTAAAAAATTAATAGGTTATTTCTTTCCGAAACGTTGGTTTTAGGCTCCTGTTGGAGGATTGTGCTGTTTCAGTTGCTAGGAGTAATGCACAGTATGTCGGAGAAGTCTGTATATCTCTGTACTTTACTGGTTTCTTATTAGCATATCTATTATATTATGGTAATTATTAGTAATATTGTTGGTGTGTGGTTGGTTGCTATTGTTGGTTGTTAATTAACGTGTATAAGGGTATACGGACTTCCGGGACACACTATACAAAGGCTTTGTTGGCATTTTCAGTACAAGGACAAAAGGCGGACACAACTCGCAGTTTTCCTAAAGCCGTAATGTTGCACGCCTCAAAATGCATACATAATATGTTGCAACACTGTGCCGGCAATGACCGAAAAGCTCACTCTAAACCCAGGACTGCTGAAAGGCTATGGGGAAAGGATAGAAAGCTGCAGCAAATACGTTACGCCCCCTTCTCTCCCTCAGTTCCTGGTGCAAGGAGCCAGTCCCTTTATTAACCGTTATTTCCCACACACCCTTTCACGGCCATCATCCCAACGGATAGACGGCGACTCAGCGCATCTGTCGCATTGGCTAGCTTTCCCCTTGTTTCGCTTAATACACGCGAGGAGTCCTCTTTTGCATATCACATTTCTCTTAAATGTTAAAGGTATTAGCTTACTATTGGAAAAGGTTCACATTAAGTCAATAACGTTCAAATATTAAGACTCACCAGTCACTAAAGCAAGATTTCATAGGTTAACTTATTTTGTTCATTGCTATTAAACGTAATATGATATGTTTAATAAAGCTTGATTTACATTGAGTCTAAAACATGGGCTAAAGCTAAAAATATATTAAATGATTTAAAACGTTTTTCAAACAAATACACATTATTATTATTATTATTATTATTATTATTATTATTATTATTATGAACCGGCACCACTGAAAATTTTTATTTACGGTAGATATGATACAAGTTCCTAATGTGTCAGTTTTCTGGACGAGTGTGAATTTAAGAGCCGCGGAAAATTCTTCATCAATAAGAAGTCTATAAAAATAGCTTAAAGAATGTGTGCCTAATGTTTATCCTGCGACAGCACAATATATATTAAATAAACATTTCAAGAGGTTTTTTTTTAATTGATTTATTTATGGACGCTCTTTAACATCTCGGGTCATCAGCGTCCTATTCAACTCAGGGCGTGAAACGGCCGACAAATTTTGCTCAGAGGCCTCTTCTTTCAGGCTTGAGATTCTTTATCGTGCCGTAAATGTACGACATGGGACCCACGGCTTTACTTCCCTTCCGAAGGAAGCCATACTTAGGATTTTTACGCCCGAAAAAAAGTCATCGACTCTGGCCGGGTTTGAACCCGCGATCTTGGGTTTAGGAGGCAAGCAGGACAGTTTATACATTGAAAGTGGTAATTTTTTTAACCGAATAGAGTGGGTAATGTAATTAATTGCTTTTTTAGGCACAAAAGTTTTAAACAACAATTGGGGCGAATTGAAATTTTACGCACTATCATGGAAAAAGTCAATTTAGGTCACACCTAGCCTATTGAAATAGGCAAGTATTGTATATTTTGTGCACCCAACTTAAATATTACTGTATAACATATGTACTAAATCTACACATGTGTAGTACAAAATTGGTCTACAAAGTTTATAATCGTGCTTACATATATTTGGTATTTCCGTGTGAAAATATTATCGTTTATGTATTTTATACTCAAATGCAGATTTTGGAAACAGATGAACCGCTTTCAGTTTGTTATTTATTTATCCTGCGAATGATTTAACTTTCTTTACTACTGTAGAAGTTGATAAAAGAACCCTTGCATGCATAATTAGAAAAAGCATTGGCAGCATAACCTAGGACAAACCTAACGGAAAGAAATAGAAACTACAACGCTAAGGCTTACGATTTCCGCCGCCAGATGGTACTATTGTCGTTGAAACACGCTTGCCACTACTGAACGTACATTACGTTGATCTAGCCGCTAGAATATCATAATTCATACCATACATGTCCCACACATAGGCCGCCAAGCCCTTTCCAGCCAACAATAATACAAAACCTGTACCTATTTCTTTGATTTCCTCTTAAAGTTAAATATGGTGTTTCTATGTCAGAAATTCAAACACTTATTTTGTATCACATACAAGTTCAATTGCATTTAGAAAAGGATAATATGAAACGTGTTTTTCGAATTTTTCACGTCATGAGAAAAATTAAGTTCTATGTTAAAATGAATTTTGGGAAATATTCCATTTCATTAAGAGTTTAGAAACTAAAGCAATTTAACACCTCGGGTCATCAGCGTACCATTCAATTCCGGACGCAAACAGAGATACATTTTTGCTCAAAGGCCCCTTCTTTCAGGCTTGAGGTTCTTTTACCTGCCGTAAACCTAGACACGGGACCCATGATTTTACTTTCCTTCCCGAAGGAATCCATACTAGGATTTTACGCCCGAAAAAAAAAGTCATCGATCCTGGCCGGGTTTGAACCCGCGATCTTGGGTTTAGAAGGCAAGCATAGTTACCACTACACCACCAGGACCGACTCAGAAATTGTTAAGTCACATTTTATAAACATGAAAAAATGTAAACATTTTTTTTTGTAAGAAACATATGTAGAAAATAAATTAAGAAGAATGAATTATTTAGTTGGAAAAAAATGGACATTGTGTGTTTTTGCTTATTTCTGGATTACTTTTGCATATTTCTTTATTATTGCACTGAAGTATGTTAGTGCAACATTTTTACGAAAGCATACGCCATACCAAAATAAATAAAACAAACGACTGTAGCAAAGATAAACTACAACTCCTGACGAAGTTTTCATCTCAAATTTATTTTCAAATTCCTCGTAATGTTAACTGTGGTAATGTTTTTGCCTTTTTCTCTCAGTCAGGGAACAGGATGGATAAAATAAGCACAATGTGAAGCTGTTTGTGGGAACCGTTAGGAGAAAGCTTTTTCCGCCCGATGCACTCACGAAAAGTTGACGATCTCTTTTGGTGACTAGCACTCTCCGGGTCACTTTGGCGGACAAATAGCTGCCACCCAAGATCCGCTTTTAGGGACTATCTAAAAACCATGAACTGTCCTATTCGACATTTGTTTTCTTTGTTTCCTTCCAGTTCTCTAATGATTTTATCTATTTAAGTCATTTAGTGTTATGTTAACGGTTTTAGTTTAATGGCGAAATGTACAACTTGTTTATATTCTCTTTTGTAACATAAACATGGTCTTCCAAGCAGGTACAAATTTAAATTTCTGTAAGACGGTATTAATTTCTTTGTTAGTTACAGTTTTACGCAGGTAAGTTTCTTAAAACAGTAGACGATATTGTACTTTGTAGAGAGAATACCTTGAAATATTGTATTGAATCCTTTGGCTTTAAAATTCTGAATTTGGAGTAAAACACATGCGTAAAAATTCGGATAATGTGAGAGCTTATTGTGCCCTATTCGTAATGGAGTAATTTTTTTTTAAAAAAAATCAAAATTGCTGTTTACCTCGTGTCATAACAAACAGAAAATCCACCATCGGTATCCAAGACTTATTTTATATACTGACAGCAATTAGCTGGGCTAGGATTCCTATGTAACCTGAACATTGAAAGATATGCAAAACTGTTTTATACGTGTTTCGAAATTCATTATCATGGCAGATTTTTGCATATTCTGGGTGCATCTGCATATTATAAGATTCATAACGCCAAACTTTGTAGTTTTTTTAAAATATAACACATTATCGCAATGCATTAAAAAGCATTGTAACACTAATTTATTCGGGCAAGTGCCACTGACTACATATCCCATTCACAAGCTTCAAACTGCTTTTAGTCAACAATCATCGGTTTCTATGAATCTCTGCGGTATGTTAAATAAGGAGTCTGTACAACATTTAATTTGAATCACATACAAGTTCAATGGCATTTAGAATGAGACATTTTGAAATGCGCTTTTCCATATTTTGAATTAAACTATCGCACATCATGAGAAAAATTAAAATTTCATGTTTAAAACGAATTTTGGGAAATTTTCTGATGTCATTTAGAGTCTTAAAAACAGAGGACTCAATTTGAAATTCCAACAATCTCTCTATAACGCTCTAAGCCTCCTCTTTTTAGCGAATTTCGAAGGAATTGCGGTTGTACCCATGAAAAGATTTTTGTAACATTTCTTCAAATCTAGATTCTACTTTCAAGACACCAAAAATGACGATGAAGAAATAAGTATATGCAAATTATACAATATATTTTATATAAATTATATATGCATATTTTTTGTGTTTCTTAACGCTCTAGCGGCAGCAATTTTTTTTCCCTCCTCAACGTAACTCGGCATATAACGATTAATTAACAAACGATATATCGAGTTTATTAACCAACAAAATTAGAACATGGGTGTGGTTTTAACTAAAGGAAAAATTTAAAAATCGCTAGTGACCGAAATGTTCGTTTTTTTTTCTCATTGAAATTCGATAAATGCCATTGAAATAAAATAAGAAAAATATTTCTGAAAATCAGCGATATCAGGATTTACCTGAAACCCAAAATTATATATAGAAACTCGGTATATAGCATGTAAAAAAAATAAGAAAAATAGTTTCTGAAGAATTAGGATCATAGGAGTGTGGGGGTATACCTAAAACGGAATTTTTCTAATCATCGAGGATGACAATTAAGGTAGCCGGGGAGGGGGGATGTGGCATACAGAAGGGTTGTTATTGTTAGCATCAACAATTGGATATTCGCGCCAAGCGATAAACTCGGTGTCATGTGAAAACAGTAAAAGAGAATAGTCTGCGCATGCGCATGGACGAATAATCGGACTTATCTTGCAGACAGCTACTGTTTTGCAGCTTCAATACCGAACGGCAGCGGAAAAAGCCGAATTCCAAGAAATGCTGGAGCGATACGGAGCGATGTACAAATGTTAAGCGGTAGTGCAAGTATTCTATGAACCTTGGTAGTGCAAAGTGTGCAATAAATGCAGGTAGAGACAACACAACGGTTTCGGAACAGAGTAAAACGAGCAATCGCAGGCCTAAAATTAACTATGTGTTTAAATGTTAGTAATATTCCGTTTTAGTTATCCAGCTAAGTGCAATTGGAAACGTTAAGCTAATATAGCACATATACAATAATAATAATAATAATAATAATAATAATAATAAGAAGAAGAAGAAGAAGAAGAAGAAGAAGAAGAAGAAGGTAAAATATGGTTTTAAGCCTGAAATATTGTGTTTTTAATCAAATATATGTGTATATCTTCAGTTATTTTACCACATTCTCTGCTCTAGCGCATTGTAATAAACTTAACAAATTTACCTTGCTCAGGAATTCGCTTAGTTTAGGCAGCGACGGACTTTTTTCAATGAGCTTGCCACTCTTTCTTTGTTCACCGTCACGGTGTTAACCTACTACAGCGACCACGTTCTCTACTTCGGTCTTATATCCCTGTTACAGAACAATATTACAGGAGGGCATGTTACCAGCACACCGACCTCGCTGTTTGCCATCATGCGGCTTTCGTTATCAGCAGCTCCCCAATTGTCCTCACGAGGCTGTGTGAATCCCTTTCCTAACCTTCCTGACTTCAAAAATTTCTAAGTAGGTACTAAGGATCGAAATCAGGTCCTCCCGGCCAGCAGTTAGCAACTTAATCGCTAGCCAAAGAGACGATTTTTCAATAAATCAAGAACATAAAAGTAATATTATGGTCTGCGAGTTTGTAGATGATATTCCTTTCCTTTAAAACATTTAACTATTGATACAGCTTGCTAAACAAAGATTAATAATTGCCCCTGTTGAAAGTTTCCCAGAATGACTTAATTCATCATGAAGATCAGAAAACTAGCATGGCTTTCACAGGAACTCTCCGGGACTCGGAAAAAAAATTAAAGCCCATTTTGAGGAAAATATAAATTTGATTTCTCAATATTCTCCATCAAGAACTATACACTTGCTCTAGGGAGTTTCCAATTTTTTCGTACTTAGGCGTTTGTCAAAACTTTGCAAAATTGTCATTCACAGCTTCATTCGATGAATATTTCCTCCCATCAAGTCAAATTTTTAAGTTCTGTAGCAGGAAGAATTCGCTTGGGGTGGCTATATATAGGGAACTAGGTGGGCGAGAAAATCAATTCAGGAATCTTTTCCATTGTGACTATCGACAGTGTGGGACGAGGCGCTCTCCTGGTAAAAGAACACATTTCGTGAAATAATCTTCCCCGTACTTCCTTCATCTTCCATGCTGCAAT
Source organism: Metallyticus violacea (assembly GCA_030762175.1). NCBI lineage: Eukaryota > Metazoa > Arthropoda > Insecta > Mantodea > Metallyticidae > Metallyticus > Metallyticus violacea. The sequence continues at coordinate 134,593,629 of CM060831.1, forward strand.
TGTAGGTTTCTTTTGTTGTTTAACCTTCCTAGTACACAAGCGATCTTCGCCAGTTGCGTTCACCGTCAAGAACCGAAACTAAGCCTCCTGTGTATTGCCATTAAATTTGGCTAAAGGCCACACCGAAACGCCCTTTTATGCAAGATATTGTACAGGTTCAAACTTATCACACAATTTCTCTTTCATGATAGTATATGAATTTTTTCATCACATTCTACGTGGTGACTCATTCGGAGTGTATTTCGTTTTCGGTGCATGTAAGGCCACGTCTATTTTTATTTATTCAGACATAAATTTCGTACAAAATTCCATTAACTTCAGCTCGGCTTTGATCTGTGCAACCATCCTCTTATAATTAAAATGTTTTATCACAACACAGAACTTGTCAACCCTCCGCATTCTTATGGCCAAAGTGACAGTGTTCGATTCAGATGACTAGCTAGATCTGGCTTTAATTTTATCATAGACAGTTACAAGATTCGTGTTTGCCAACTGTAATAGCATTTTATTAATTTTTGTATCACTTGATGCAAATTAGTTGACTTTTCAAAAAACCCTCGTAAAATACAACACTACAGCTAGCCACAGAACTTTAGTTTCGCTTTGCTTTAGTAGTATAAAGACAGTAACGACTTTCAAATCACATGAAATATAGAGGTCTTTCATTTCAAAAGTTGCCGTACTTATTTAAAATATTTTTCCCCAATGCCGGTTCTGTTCCCCTGGGACTTCGCCTGCTGAGGCATCACAGGCGGTGGACATTGATGATATGCGAGATGAAATGATAAATTGAGAAAGATTTTTTTAAGGAAGAAAACGTTTCCAGGCCTAAGTTTTAGAGCACCTTCCCATCATTTCCATTTATGAGGAGCGAAGAAAACCTGGGGAAAAAACCTTAATCATGGAGGACAGCCCTGACGGGAATCGAACCCCAGGCTCCCGCTCACGAGTCTAGGCCTTAACAATATTGGCCACCCGTGGCAGTGCCAATGGGGATGATAGTTATGTGCGCTAGGGGCGTTCTTAAGCCTAATGAAGACTAACCACACCAGACTAGAGTGTCATGGAAATTGGGTGGATTGTTTGGGGCGGAGGGGAATAGCTGCTGTACTACAGCCTTGCTCGCTGCTGTACTACAGCCTTGCTCGCGGCTGGACGTTTGTACCTATGTCCCAATTTACATATTTGTAGTATTTGTGTATTGCGGAGTGTGCAGAGAGTGAGATATACGCTACAATACAAATACTTATTCATTGCTGTTGCCTACAAAATTATCCTACAAATGTTGTAAAAGAAAATTCGTGCTACGTTTTCAGGTGTAAACATTTCCTGGAGAAGTGCAACATTCAGACGATGAATAGAATTCGAACCAAAGTTCTATTTATTTATTAATCCCTGACAAACCAGACCTAAAAATCGGGTTTTAACACAAAATAGTATGAAATAGGCTATTGATAAGAAATTTCTCCTCGAAAGTCTTTAACACTATTAACCCAGCAAATTGGTGTATCTATCAGCTGTGCGTATAAAGCTATTCAGCTGCTGCATCTTAATCCATATAAAACTACCGCTGTGCCTGAATAAAAACCGTGGAGGCGCTGAAACAAAATATCCGGGAAATAGTTTACAATATTTGGCGGGATGGTTACGGCCAATTCTAAGTATTCATACATATCTCACAGTGGAGGGCAGGTACTTGAAGCATCTACTACAAACAAATAATGAAAGATACGAAAAACTACGCTAAGAGCTCCGACCGCGATACACTATTTGCCTTGGCAGTGGCGAGGCCGATACGGTGTAACTTCCTGTCAGCAAAACAATTCCAGATTGCATAGCGAAATGAATATGCATAAAACAAAGATGCAGAAAGGACACAACCTTATTGAAAACCTTTATTTACTACTATATTTCAATCAAATTGTCTTTTATTTTGTGTTTTAATACTTGTATCCGTATGGCCATAGAATTATTTTATTATATTAATTTAATTACTTGGTACTTAATATGTTCTCAATAAATTCCAGATTTCCGTTAAATTGAGTTTCTGATGCTTTTGAAACCGACTTTATTTAGTGTATACTTTATACTCAGCATTCCTCGGTAAATGTCACATTCGTTATCTCTCTTCTGTAAATGTCGATAATTTCAGCCCTCTTCCGATCCATTAGCAATTCTCTTACACCATACATTTCTGTGCTGAAAGGATTACGTGTTACTCTCTTCCAGGTCATGTTTTCTAGTACATTTTCTTATTATCACTATTTGTAGATATTTTATTCATTTTTTTAGGATATTTAGATATTTTTTAAACATTTTTCTTAATATTGGCATGACAAACACAACCTTAAAAAATGAAATCCCAAATACTTGGTTTCATTTGTGTGCTGAATTTGTGTGCTGTTGCCACAAACTGCTGCAAACACTGCTAAATATAAACAGAAATAAAACAAATTTCAAACTATATACATGAAGAGGGCGAGTTCTTAGCTATCGCACGCGTTTTAAGAGTTATTTACGACCATTCTAGATGGAGTAAATGAAATATGATTACAGATTACAAAGTGGGTTTTAGAAAATGAATTTATGCTAAAATTTCATTTTGATAATGACCCAAAACGGTCTACCACCTCCTGCTTAATACATGTGTCTTATCAACAGCAAGGCACGCACTCTATTGTTGCATTCTAATATTTAATAAAAATTAAGTCTGCTTTGCTTTTGTTTTTCTTCTTTAATATATATATATATATATATATATATATATATATATTTAATCCTTCACACTTTCTTTTTCCCGAAAAGTATTCGCTGATTTTATGCATCATGGAATACTAAGTGAAAAACTTGTAACAGCAGCCATTATCTCCCCGCTAGGCATAGGCGAGCTTACTGGAGAAATACAGTCATCATAGGCGAAAAAGAAAAATAAGGGAAGCCGTGCGCAGTTACTTAGTTAAATATATGTATTTAAGATATATAATTTCTTAATCACACAATTTAAGTACCTAAGCTTGCTTTTCTTGGTTATAAACCACAATATATATTTTCAAGGTATCAAAGATGCGCAGTGTTTCTGGTCGAGTTCTTTTTCTGTTTATGCATTTGTAGGAGGATCGGGTTAGTATTTCTCTTACTTCCGTACTGAACACATTGTAAGGATGGTTTATTACATAGCTGTACCGCTCTCATCTTTTTCGCTTACAATTGTTTGTTACATTTAGGCAGCTGAGAAGATATTCCCACCGTAAATTTCCTAGAATTGTCTCGCGCAGATCGATACAAGGTCATTCGCCAGAACTATTCATAACTACAGTACTTCCCTCATCCTTTTTATTTTCTGGTATTCGTATGCCCGAGGTAACCGTGCGTTCCTTTCAATAATGAAGGTTCTGCTAATTCAAGAGCTTAAGCGAATTGTTTGAGGGCAAAGTTTTTGACTCCTTGAAAAGAAATAAATGCATAACAAAAGTTTCAATAGATATTTTTGTGAGGTGAACATGCCATTTAATTTTTATAACTTTTTCACTTCGATATATTGAAATTCTTCGTGTTCTTTTTAAAATGCGTAATTAATGCAGGAAAAATCCTTAACATTTAAAGTAGGCAAAAGGGGAGGCAACAGAAACAAAAAAAAAAAAAAAAAATGCAAAATAAAAACTAGCACTAACGCCCCAAATGTACGGAAATATGTTCATTCCTATATCTTAAATATATCCACGCAGAGAGAAAAGGCATTTTACCTAACTTTGGGGCTCTGGTTAATAAGCACTAACCTGTATATGATAGATGTTGAAAATTGTGCCCCTCAGCGGCAATACATTGCCGGGTTCTGCGTAGAAATTTTCTACATTCATGTAACGTTTCTTACGTTAAGAACAAGGCATTTCTTGAGTAACAAGTGACGAATAGTTTTTCTACCTGGAACAAGATTTTCAAGATATTTTCTTGCTATCGCCTTACCAAATTTCTGCAAAATCTTTTTCACATTTGTATTGTTAGATACTCTGATGCGAACTCTGCGGATACAGAGCATGGTTACCAAAACCCTGTGAGGTATGTCATGCGAAACTCTAGCGATACTGAGGATATCATCGTGTGACTCAGTCCGAAATGGCGGGTGGTGAAACTCCGTAAGAGTTCAGGCTACTCACTTGCTGAGCCGAGGAGGCTGTTGGTAGATTCAGTCAATCAGTGTAGCTGACAAAGCCCCCCCACCCTAACAAGCGACTACCTGCACATGCATTATGCTTTGACTGACTTCTCCCAGTACGTAAGGAAGTTCTTCCGGCCCGTAGCTCACATAACCTCACTGTAGTATTCCTTCCTCAAAGGCGTGGTTCTTTTGTTACAGAATCATGAGTGAAGCGATTGTTGCCGGCAAGTGCTAGCACGCTTGGCAAGGACCAAGTTAGCACACTGGTCATCGTGTATTTCTAACGTTTAGTTTATAACCGCCGTTAAATTTTATTAGTTAAGTTTAACTAGCATGTTAGACATTCCTTGAGTACTAACACGCCTCTCTCTGTCACGGCCTTAGCATGTCGAGTTCTCTACTTCTTGCAATCAAAGACAAGCGAATACTACATTAAGTCATTGCGCACCACAAAGCAAGAGGGGTGTTAATAACAGCTTTCTGTCAGTGATAAAGCCGGAACATCGACGTTAAGGGAAGACAATGGCCGCACATGACCTATCCAATGTAATGAACAGCTATATACCATTAATGGACAGCGTCATGTGCTGCACAATGCCAGTTCTTTTTCCATTCACCGCCCTGCAACACGCTAATTAAAAATGTATTGCTGTTCATTATTCCCAAAAGGGCGCCCTAAAATGGCATTAGAGACCAGGTGAAAAATTAAAGCTGATAACATTAAAAGCAGTAGCGGCTCATTCTAAAAATAGCAAGAAATATATCTTTTGTTTGTTCTTTTCTTAAAGTATATTGGTAAGCGATTAAACCTGAAGGTCACGTGTTTTCACTACACGGTTTCCATTTCAAAACTTACCAGTATGAATAACGTATGCTTTCAAGATGCTTTGTTATTTTTGTTTGAATTTTGATAGAAAACTATTAAGAATTTAATGTAATAGTTGTGTTTTGGTAATAAATTGCATCAAAATGACATATGACCTACAAGAAAAAATTGCTCAAAATAAATTGTGTTAAAATTCTACAACTTAATGATTTATTTATTTTGTCATCAATTAACGGTTTGAAGTTTAAAATCGATTTTTATTAAATTTTAGTTTTCACCCCCTCTCAATCTTAAATTTTAAATTTAAAATACCACCACTATCTTATGATACTCTAATTTTTAAAGACAGTTCAACTGCTATCACAGCTTTTGTGTTCTATTGCTGCCTGATGCATTTAATGCTATTCATGTTTTGGCAATAAACTGTTTTTAAACTGTGTATACTCTGTCAGAAAACGTAACCAGGTTAGTTAGGAGTTCCAAAATAGGCTGTATTATTGTAACATTACGCAAAGTAAATTGTTTTCATCCTATGACTGAGTAATTGTTTATTGTCTCTGAATTCAAATAACATAACAATGCACGTTGTCATGTAACGATAGAAAACAGATGATAATCGAATCCTTTTTAAAATATTATGGATGACCCACAACCGAATTAAGTACTGCGCATATGTGTCGGGTAACTGCTGGGCGCGTAGTGGCTTGGAAGAGAGAGAGTACGTGCCGCTATACGCTTCCAGGGCCATCTTGAAGACCTGCAATTAGGTGATGTAGATTCAAAACAATTACTACGTAATAAAAGTGATATTTTAAGTGAAGCTGCTGAGAATAGAGACATACATTGATCCCGGTCCTGGTTTGTTAATTTCACTGATATGTCGCAGCCCACTTTATTAGAACACTCGCTTTTAATACATTAGAATAATGCTCAATATAATTGCCTGGACTTTCCGGACATGCTTAATTTAAACCACCAAAATGACATCACCTTATTGCTGATCTTTCAGATGGCCCACTAGAGCGTATGGCAACAAGTCCTCTCTCTTCCAAGTCTAAAGTTTCACTCAGCGTTGCCACCCTACCGCCCATTAGTTACCCCACTTCGTATGCAAAGTACTAGTCCCCTTTCACGTGATAGCAACGACCTTGTCGCTTGGCGCGTGCATACCTCATTGTTAAATGTCAATAATAACTCCCACCCCGTATGCCATAATATATCAGAATGTTGAAGCTACTGATAGTATGAAATTTTGTATTACTCTTAAGATAGTAGTAGTTGAAAATGTTAAGCTCTTTCCCCAAAACTTCGTATCCTGACACTCATAAATGAACTTCGGCATATCAAAGTGCATTTGTTGCAATTACGCCTACGTTAATCTTTAGAAACTACTGTGGGATGCTATTGCCGTTTTTAAAGTTTCGACCAACTTATTAAAATTTCAATTTACTGTTGAAAAACCCGGAGAAACTTGATCAATACGATCACGAAAGTTCTGTGAAGGGGCAGAATATCATGGTGTGTAATACCTCAGTTTTATTCCACTAAAACTATTATATTAGTGTTGATAATCTATAGTACTTTAAGATGCATGGAAAAAAAAAACGCACAATATTAAGGAAAGGAGCTAAGGCGATTTCAGTTTTGGTTAAAATAATTACGACATAAAAGTGATGTAATACCGCCGGCCGAGAAGTCACCAGGATGTTATTAAACGAAGTCCAATGCTGTGATGTCCGTCGACTGACTTACAACTTGGCGATGTTCTTCTGTTTAATGCGGTGCTACAATTTCCCTATTCAGTCTCGATGGCTAACGGATGTTATATTGGGATAATAGGCGTCACTTCGGGGAATCGAGCTAGGTCGGCTCTTCCAGGAAAGACGAGGTGTTTCCAGACAAATGCTGAATAACTCAACCAGCTCTGTTAAAAGTATAAATTTATTAAAGAGTCAGATGGACGTGGATCCTGCAAGCACCAAGGCTTCTCTCCTGTCTCTGAATAAATTCAGGAACCTTTTATACACTTGTAATGCCCAAGGAAGGGTAATAATCACCTCTAGTCTAGATATAAAAGTTATTGTTAAACACTGTGAGGTTAACAGACACCAGGTCCTGACATCATAAGTTCCAAGAGGTGCATGGTTTGGGTTGGTTAAGCTTAAAACTAAACAATACTTCGTCAGAACAATAATTCTGTCATTCTGTCTATACATGCACACGTAGACATATTTTAAGTGAGTGGAAAAGAGGGTTGTTTGTTGCTTTTGTGTTTCTCTGAGGACCCTTTCAGGTCAACCTCTGGGTGGCAGAGCGTCACTCTTAATATTTATTACTTCTACGTCTTACTATGTTTGGGTGTATACAGTACGTTTCACTAAAATATACAGTGTGTTCTTATACAATATCATGTTCTTAATATACCTTGTCAACGTTACGATTCCTTATAATGCTACGCTTTCGTTATAAATCCGACTCCTCATTACAGTGTGTAGAGCAACTTTACGCTCTAATATTACATAATACTAAAACTGCAATTTCATGTATGATTTGAAATTATTTAAGGTTTCTCGTCACTATGGATGGAAGTTCAGACATCGCAAGTATGAAGTTTACTATATCGCGTGTTATACACATCGTCTCTTCAAGGAACGTCTTTAATTTTTAATGTGAATCTGCAGACACAGTAAACAACTGAGGCAGTCTAAAGTCAGTTTTCCTTAAACCGGTATCTGCATTTTGGCCTTGGTGTCCAAACTTCGTTCTCCATTCTTATTTATCAGGGGTTATGGATATTTGAACTATTATTTAGATAAACATCCTCAATCGCTTTCTAATGATGAACGTTTAAATTATTCGGATCATGCGTATTAGAACCTGCGAACTCCCGGACCAGTTGCAGCTGGCAGCTTGAAGCAAATCGTTCCGACAGGATATCGGCTGGCGACGACTATTGAATTTGTAAGAGAGAGCTACAGAAATCGCCTTTAAGCACACAAATGAAACATTTTCGAAAAGAAACAAGCCTCCTATTTATGAACTAAAGGCAATCCGCCCAATGAGAAGTACAAAATATTTTAATTTTGTCATGCATGTTTGACAATATGAACAGGAACAATTTATCGTGTAGAGCATCAAACGGAACCTAGATTGTAGTGCACGAAACATGATAAACAAAGGATAAAACGTTTATGAGTTTGCCTACTATCTAGTAAGATATTAGATAGATTAACAAATATGAGGTTACTTTTTATCAGAATTGCATACATCTATATTTTTATGTTTCTTCTTCTGGAGCATCTATTATCACGTTCCTACAAGCATGGATGCTTCCACTTGTGCTGGTATCTTTCCATTGCTGAAATGTCTTGGTGAAAGTGCTATTCGCGTTCGTCACAGCATCACAATTTTTGGAGAAGTCAAGATAAGAATCAAGAGAGTAGATGTAAAAATAATTGGGGTTTGTTGTTAGAAGTTCATTCACAGCTGCAACTCAATTATCATCTTTTCGATTGCCCCAAAAATGGTGCACAGCAAACTTGGAAGGCTTTGTATTCACTTGAAGAACAGCTTCCCTTGGGCAATTCATAAACTTGTGTTATTTTTTATCTATACATTACTCAATTAATTTCTTTGTAAATGTTTTACATTTCATTGAAACACAATATAACATGAAAAATAATGTTAAATGTTTAACAATAAAATGGACTGCTTTGAAAGCTGGAAGGGTTTATCATATTGACAATGTTATATGGTTGCTATCTGGAATATCACAATTACTTCATTTGCAACGACATTTTGTTGACCTCTGTATAGAAGACATTTAAATTAGCGGATATTGTGAAATATATATGTATGCAATGTACCACTAACAAACGTTCGCGACATGTTGGCGAAGGACCAGCCAGGTGCAAGTCAGCTGTTTTTGTGGGTGTGTTCTTGGTGCCATTTCTTTACGCTTCTTGGTGCTTCACGAATGGAAGGCTGAAAGGCAGTTCTATACTCCCCTTCCACAAAGACCATGGAAGGCTGCTCTTTGTGCAACTGACCGGAAACAGTGCGTCCAGGCAAACATGCCTACCTTGGAATAGTATGCAGTAAGTTATTTTACAGCCCTAAGAGTCACAAATGTTTTCTGGGACTTGCACAGCGAACAAAAGAACGTGTTTCCGAAAAATGAACATTGGGCTTCAACAAAGATGTAGGGCTATTGCATACCAGCCCAAGAGCAGTTTTAAGGCACACAAACCAAATTTTCACTTTTTCGATACTTTAGACTTCCCTAATATGACTGAAGTTTATATTACGATTATTAAAGCGATTTAGAAGTGGATTTTAAAATAGAGCTTGATTAGAAAAGAAAAAAGTTTCGAATCTAAACTTAATTTACTTTAAATACATTGCTTGTGCATCTTTTTATTTATGCTTTACTACTAAACTTAAGCATATTAAATGCGTTGATTAACAACAATTATATTTCTGAGGTACTGGTTATTTTAAATGCTATACTACAATCATGGTAAAAAATGTAAAAGTTCATCTTTTTTCATTTAGTATTTTACATTTAGCCTTTATTAGAAAAAGTTTTCTGGGGTTTTATCATAAAAAGATGCAAATTCTCACTAAAAGCGCTCAAAAGAGCATTAAAATCGACAGCAACAGCCTGAAACTTGGCTTTTGCACAAATAATATTTATATAAAATATATGAAACAATGAAATGCTACAATATAAAAACTAAATACTTTTTAAAATCTAAGATAGCAGTTGTTAACATAAATTATTTGAGCAAAAAATTTGTAAATGAATGAATAAACATTACATTTAGCAAAGGTAGCAAAACAAACATATTGCTTAACAGTGAGGGGAAATGGGTGATAAATGGCGATACAATGTGGGATCGGGTGTACAGTGCAATGGCGCCTCAGTTCACCGAAACCTTTGCTTTCCAGATCACACCTGATTCCCTATTTCGAATTACACGTGAACTCTTGTGTACCTTCACCTACTTTATGATACATAAGGGAAGTAAAAACTCAGGTTTTCCTGATATTTTTTTAAAGATTTTGAGTAGTTTTTATTTTCTGCATATTTTAATAAATGTTTTAAAACGATACGACAATTCGGTTTTAATTTTTTTACATAAATTATGTATCACGGCCATTTTTATACTTTGTTTTGAATCATTCATTGCGCTACATGAAAAAAAAATGTAAATATTTGCCCTAGAAAATATTTTTCTAAGTATTCGGAATAATTAATTTAGACAAAAAATGGATGAGATGGATGACTATCAGTCTGGAAGGATTTGAGGATTTATTTCTTCTACAAATGTGAATATCCTTTTAATTTTTATGTTTAATTGCAATATCTGAAAAAATGCATTTTTTCATTAAAATGCCCCATATTAAATGTCATAATTTTTTTAAAACTTTACCAACTATTTTTAACACAGTCACACTTATATAATAAAAACCCTTACAATACTACGCACAGCTATTTAAAAAGAATTAAAAATCCTATCATATTTAAAATTTTATAGTAACTTTTTTGTGATTGAATGTATTTCTTCTTCTTCTTCTTCTTCTTCTTCTTCTTCTTCTTCTTCTTCTTCTTCTTCTTCTTCTTCTTCTTCTTCTTCTTCTTCCAGTTACATGGAAAACTGTTCATAAATACAGCATTTACTATTTTTAACAGTTTCTGAGATAATGGGGTCATGAATTTCTAAATTTAACATTGACGGGGGATATGACATTTCATTTTAAAAAGGATTCAAATGTTATCACTCCTTTATGCTCTGTCATTTCTTTATCATGTGGATTTTTGTTTAAATTTGAACAGAATAAAAATACAGACCGCCTCTGGGGTGTAGTTGCAGCGTTTATGACTCTAATCCTGAGGTCCTGGATTCGAATCCCAGTCAGGTCAACAGTAAGGGTAAGGTTTTTTCGGCGTTTTTCCTTATCCTGATAAGATGAATGTCAGATGCACATATACTATTCACGTCCAATCTACAGATGTCGCGAGAAGACAAATGGAAAGTGACGATGAATAAACCTACAAAGGTTTTTTTTTTTTTTTTTTTTTTTTTTTTAATAAGGAAGCTCTTTAACATCTCAGGTCATCTGCGTCCCATTCTATTCAGGGCGTGAAACGGCCGACAAAATTTTGCTCAGAAGCCTCTTCTTTCAGGCTTGAGGTTCTTTTTCGTGCCGTAAATGTACGACAGGGGACCCACGGCTTTGCTTCCCTTCCGAAGGAAGCCATACTTACGATTTTTACGCCCGAAAAAAAATCCATCGATCCTGGCCGGGTTTGAACCCACAACCTTGGGTTTAGAAGGCAAGTATGGTTACCACTACACCACTTGGACCGACAACTACAAAGCCAATGGGCATTTAATGTAATGAGTGTTTTGGTAATGCAGTGTTTCAAAATTGTGTAAACCTTACAAGAAAAAACAGAATGTAGACGGAATATGTGGCAGATTAAAAATAGGCTATATTACTGTAACATTAATTATAATATTACTCAAAATGGTTTGTTTTCATTCTGCAAATAAGTGACTTATTGTTTATTGTTTTCAAATTTAACAATACAGGTTGTCCGACAATGATAGATAACAGAAAATGTAATACATTTTTAATTATCTTTAAAACGTAAGTATCAAGGCAGAGGTGTCATTCGAGATTTCAAAGTGTGTGTGTGTGTGTGTGGGAGGGGGGGGGGGTGGCTGAGTAGTGAGGAAGTGAAATTTAAATAACCAATATTGATTTTAAACTTCCCCCTCAGTATCTAAACTAACGTGGTTTTTGCTTAAATTAAATTAGTTTTAAAAAAGCTGGTTATTCAGAGAGGCAAATTTTGAAATGAAAGCCCTGTATATTAACCGCTTAAGTATGACGAATTAATTCCTGAAGTTAAGCTGTTTATTTTTTAACATTCTTTATATGAACAGGAAAACGAGATAGAGAAAGGCCCAGAAGACAATGAACACAGCAGATAGATTTTTACTTGGTTTCGGAATGGGCTAAAGTAATTCTTATTTTGAAAGAAAACGTATGGTCCACACCTGTTTGTCGACTTTAGCACTTCATCGATTTCAAAGGGTTCATCGTGACAGAAGCGTCTTCAGGAACTCTGCGATATAAAGCAAATTTTCGTTTTATGACAAATTTAACCAGCTTGCTTTATTAGTCGAGTTTATTTCTAAGCATTTCAATAATTTACAGAAAATGTAGACTTACTGTAGATGCTTATGTTTCATTCCTGTACCTACTTTGTGTTTGTACACTAACAGTTTGCATTCGATTCCCGGAAGGAGATACCCCGAAAGAGTTTCACAGCTGTGTTAACTTCAAGCCGAATAAAATATTTATTGTGCTGTTGGCGTAACTTTGCCCTATGGCGTATTTAATGCAATTAGCGACTCCGCCACACCTGTCCCTTTCATGAGCTGCACAAACACAGCGCGCAAAGGGGGGAAAAACTGCGTTCCCAAATGTTACAATGTTAATACTCTGAATTAGTCCCGGAATTTTACCGGAAAATTAACTCTTTGTTGCCAGTTTCAGCACCAAAGATAAGTTTTTTTTTTTTTTTTTTTTTTTTTTATAAAGAATTAGATATCCGAACACAATGTAGGTGTTTTGCCACTAGTGTGTTTAACAAACATTAGAATATAATTTTGGAAAAGGATTTTTTAGCCACCTGGAGGGCACGGAAACTCAAATTATTATTACTGTTATTAATGTTAAAAAATAGTGTAACAAAGGGTTTAAAAATGACTTTAGTTAAAACATAAAAAAAAAATTTTTAATTTTAATTCTGTAAGACATAAAAGAAAACAGAACAACAAAACAGCAGAAATGGTTTCAAGATGACAAATAAAAACCTAACAGACCGGAGCGCTCAGGCGGTAACATTTGGAACTCGTGTTCAGGAAGTTCAAATCCCTTCTGATCTTAGGTTCTTACGTGGATTTCCCTGGTCACTTAGGCGAATGCTGGGATGCATCTTTACTTTCCATGAATGTTCCGCTCTCCTGTTTCATATCATTTTTATTTCATTGGTTCTGTTACAAGGTCGAAGGTGCAAAGTCTAGGTGGATTGGCGCGGCGTGGTGGTAACTTGCGCTTTGCAAAGATTTCTACCCCGGAATCTGGTATTGAAGCGAACCTTCTGAGGAGCTCAAGCTCTTTAGAGAGGGGCATCCGGGTGTTCTATCTGGACACTATTTACGTCCGTGCAACGCGGCCCATACATCCTGGCAGCTGTGTCTCCCTCATACCATTCATTCTTTCCGCAGTTGGCCCTATTGGGAGCGTAAGCACAAATGGCCATCCTTGAGCAAGACCAAAGTACCGAAATATCCTTCTGCCTCAAACGATCCGATCCAAATAAACTAAAACAATAAGTTTCACGCTGAGGCGTCGAAAAGAACTTCATCATAAATTTTAAAGATATATCCTGTAAGAAAATTTCTTTTTTCAAAAACAAAGTTTTTGCTTTGTAAAACGATAGAATGCCTTCTTTGATATGATACTTTTCTCCTCCATAATTATTCTAAACATTTTAAAAATATTCTGTTCTCTTTAAAGGGGGATACAGTTCAAACTCTTGATTACTAATATCTTCAATAACTATGCAAATTTATTAAAATTACTATGGTATACGGTTTTAAAATATGCAATAAACCACAGGAATAACACTAGCTTTATGGTGAAAATACTTCCGCAGAAATTAATTGTTCATTACATTAACAACAAGAATAATGGCTCATGTAGAACACCACCCAGTGGTAATTACAGCAATAGAATAGGTTAATATATTTAATTTCTTGAAAAAGTTCATTTCACAATCATTAAATTAAAATATTAACAGGAACCTAAAAAAATTAGATAATGATATCCTTTAAGTGATGACAGAAAAACACTATCCTAAATAACAGTAATAAGATTTTCAAGTTGCAAGTGAAAGTATAAGAGAATATACAGAGCGTGTACATCAAAATGCTCTAATCTTGCTTCCTGTGCATGTTAATAAGGAAATCTTCTACAAAATGTATATATCCTCTGTAGTTGTTATAAAAATTAAAATCTACACGTGAGCTCATTTGGGGTCATAAAGTGTGTTTAGCCTAAATTTTATTTCCATTCATATCCTTAGTCCCAAAGAAAGATATAAAATCCAAAATATGGAAGCAAATTCCTGCCTCCACTTGCTCTTTCCAATTTTGGACAGAATAAAAGTGCAAAAACTGTAAATATAGTTATATTTGTAATAAATGTGTATACCATACAAAAAGAACAGATTTTAAGTGGATTAGTCAAGAGTCCCCAAATAGGCCATATAACTATCTAGATATTAATGTAACACATTTTGACAATATAATAAAATCGTAAAATTGCTCCCAAAATTGCGTTTTCATCCTAGGAATAACCGTCGCGTGTTCTGTCCAGCTTTAAATGACAATAACAATTCATGTTGGCAGGCAAGGTAGAAAACAAACTTTTTCCAGTCTGTTTCTTCATTTCCCACTTATGTCCTACACACGGCTAATGTGAAAGTACAATTTCTACATATAATAGAATCCCCACATACATACAAAATAAAAATATCTAGAGAAGCAGAAAAGGATAAAACACTAAGAAAAAGTCACAGATTAGTAATCGCTATATTTCGAACTGCTTGAGTTCTTCTAAGGTAAGAAGACAAGTGAAGGTGATAAAAATAAATATTGAGTACTGAAGGTAACGTTATGCATGGAAACAGATCACATTAACTTTGTCTTCTACTCATAGAAGAACTCAAGCAGTTCGAAATATAGCTATTACTAATCTGTGACATTTCCTTAGTGGTTCATCCTTTTCTGCTTTTCTAGTTGCATTGTTAATAGTTTTACGTTATTTTTCATATATATATATATATATATAATCAGATCAGAGAAGTTCGTGATTCCGCTCTTGGAAGAAGGACACGGTGGCTCAGTTGGTAGAGCATCGCCCAAAAGGCTGAAAGTTCTGTGATTTAAATCCTGGCCGTGACTCGAATTTTTCAAGTGTGAATCCTCATTTTCAACATATGTCCTACACGAGTCTACTGTAATGAACATCATATATTTTTGAAGATTGTTCTTTCATATAACAAAAGATGTGTCAACGATTAATCCTCTTTAAAATTTAAATAACATAAGATAAGAACATTTGAAATGTCAAACTGACGGTGGCCGGTGTGAGGTATTTTTTTTTTTTTTTAATGGTGTTTAACGACCGTTTTTAAAACTGAGGCATCACAGGCGGTGAACACTGATGATACATGAGATGATATATTGGGAAAGGAATGTTATCAATATAGGGTTTTAAACTTCCTTCTCAATATTTAAATTAACGTTTTTTTTTATTAATTTTTAATGCTTAGTTACTCAGAATGGCAAATTTTGAAATAAAAGCCCTGTATAATCAGAAAAACGACCTACTCCAATTAAGTGGAGGTTATTTTTGAAGTGTACTGTATAATGCTGAGGATTAAAATTTTAGACTATTCATATTGTCTAAGCATTCCCCTTATTTTCAATAATTTTCAATTTACGACCGTCGATGAATCATGGTATAGCTTACGCAGAACAATTCATGCCAACAGGAATAAAACAAGTCACTGGTATGTATAAAGTTTTATTTGGGGGGGGGGCGGCAATGAGCTCGGCATGTCATATAAACACTCGCACGAAACATTCTCGGAGTCTGCAAGGGCATACCAAGGCGATCAACCTCATAACAAGAAGGAAGCACCTCAGCGTTGCAGAAAACTTCAAAGAAATGGAGTGAGGAGAAGAATAAAAAGTATTTCCGTGATGGAAGGACGTCAGAAAGAGTTTTAAGTTTTTATGCCTACCTCTCTTCCGAAAGTCTCCAAAGTAAAAATTTATCTAGCAAGTAACTGTAGATTGTATGCGGTCTATATTTTGTTGCCCGGTAACCTTCTTTTCCCATTTGAAGCCCGTCGATTCTCTTGCATTAAGAACATGTGTGATAATGCCCGTATATGTTTCGAAATGTACCGTTAGAAAACACAACGTGACATGAATAAAATGACGTGTAGTTAATTAATGTGATTGCTTCACCATATTATTACAGCCTTTTCTAGAACATCAATAAGTTTGAAGTTAGATATGAACAAAAAGTATAATAAAATGGCAAATATCCTGTATATATCATTCTTTGTTTAATTTAGGTGGAAATTATAAACTATAAACTTATTTTAAATCAAAAGATTAAACTATAATTTTTAAAAGCCGAAAGTGGCATAAATTACTCATTATTAAAAGGAATCTATTTCTAAATATTACAGTGCTTAGAGCAGAAAAATTTAATTCATTTTCCCAATAAAACCACTTTAAAAGAATACTTTTATCAAAGTATCTTCGATGAAACTCCTATTTCTCACAAATCTAATTACAGCAAAACAATATTAACTTTTTACGTTCTCGTTTTCTAGTTTAAACAATGGGCTTCGCGCGTGAGCTTGGCCGGTAGCCGAGCAGCAAGTAGCGTTTTGAGAGTGCGCCATCCCCCGACGAAATCTGACAATAGTTACCCCGCTTGAGACATCTGGTTTTAAGTTTTAGTGTCACAATATAAAATTAGAATTAACACCACAATGGGCGCAGTTTTCTCATCATGTAAGGGACGTTCATGCAAAACTCCGGTTACTTTGTGTTTCAACACCTGCGACATAATATGTCATATGCTTCCTCGGTAAAGAAAGAGAAAGCTCACTCAAGTACACTATACTTAAAACTCTGCAAAGTTCAATTACAGAAAGTTAATCGGCCTCTTTATGTGGATGCAACTGCTGGACAACGGGTTTGTTTTTGCAGCTTTCCAAACGTGTGTTTCCCGTGCAAGTCTTGGAGAAATTTTTCGGGCTATTTTTTAATCTTTCCCGAATTTCTAGTTTGCCTCAATAAGCGCATTCCGCTCTATCCATCGTTTCTAGAATTGTCCAAATTTGTATACAGATTCTCTAGAGGGAGAAGGTACACCGGGAGATCTTATTGAAAACAAGTTTTTAACCTATCGAGCATGGTGACGTAAGCGATAAGGTTCAAATCCTTTGGGTCTGGCCATTTGACCTCGAGTTTTCTTGTGGTTTATCCACAGAAATTTGCTTTCCACAAAGTTTCTGCTTTCCCATTTGTTTTACTGGTTATGCTACAGTGTCGAAAGAGCTAAGCAAGTTGGTTAGGTGACTTGAGCTTTGAAAAGGTTTCTGCCTTGGCATCTGGTATGAAAATGAGGGTCTATCTCTTTAGAGAGGGGCACCGCCGGTCTCTTAGGAACACAGTCCATTACCTGCCTCATAACCCTCTGGATCCTGCCTACCCGGTCTTTCCTAATCCCTTCTTCCTCCGGGAACACTCGGGGCGTAGGCACAAACAGCCACCCTTGACCAAAGTTAGAGTATCGAAATGTTCTCTGTCGCTACTTCTGAAATGGCATTAGAAACATTTAGAAACAGGAAAAACACAATTTAGAACAAAAAACGTTTTCCTTGCACCCGTATGACTGTGAAAATGAACAAGGGAGAAACAATGTCAGAAGAAGTTCGAAACAACAGGTGCCTCGGCCGTCCATAGTTCAGCGCCAAAAGCGGCCAAGCTCACGAGCGAAGGCAATGTGCTAAACGAATATACTTTTCCATAAACTAGCTACATTAAAGCGTTGGCCTGATTTTCGTATTTTGGGTTTAACGAGTATTTTGTCAGAACTTGATCAACAAAACATCTTAGCCTTCAGTTAAAAGAGAAAACACCTGCACAGAAGTTACCGTAAGTAGAGGAGGACATATGCATAGGCCTGAGAAAGCTTAAACCGCCTTTCGGAACGACAACTAAGTATATCCCGTGAGTGCATGTATGAAAAAGAACTTCGGTTTTTCATTTATTTATTTGTTTGTTAGTTTATTTAAAACTTGAAACCAATTCCATTGCTCGGCCGTATGATTAGTTTTGTGCTAAAACTCCAAGAAAGAGAAATGATAAATGTAACTCAAGGATTTTATTACCAGAAATCATAAAGTGGCAGCGGCGCACTCCTGCTCACAACGGCAGGATCCGATCGCTTTTAACAGAAGCCTCACAGAAAGAGCATCTAAACGCTATCGTTTCTGAACCAGGCACAAATAGGAACTGCGGGAGTCCGCCAAAGGCCTTTGTGCGTCAGAATGCTATCTCACAGATGCAGAAACATATTATGTCCTGTTGTGTCAACCACATGACCTCTGACCTCAGTGGAATTGAAGCGATATCTTAATAAACCATTGAACGAAATCGCGTGTCATTTTTTTTGTACTTTCTTCAATAGCTAAACATTATTTGTTCATTTCCTGCATTAGTCTACATTTAGTAAAATAATTTCATAACATCACCTTGCTTGGATAGATGTCATAGTATAAGATGCATTAAACAATAAAGTGTATTAGAAAACACAGAGAAAGTGAGAAATAAAATTAAAAGAATAATAGATAAATAGTAAGAAAGTCAAAAGCAAAACACGCCAAAGTAAATTAAATTATTAAACTAAGTTAAAAGCAATACCAGCGGTGCAAACAATATAAATAAAACAAAATAAAAAGTAACAATGTAACAAATTAACAGTAATTATAAAAGCAAAAAAGGATAAAACACTAAGAGAAAGTCACACTTGAAATTGCTATATTTCGAACTACGAGAGTTCTTCTATGGCAAGAAGACAAGTGAAGGTAATAAAAGTAAACATTGAGTATCGAAGGTAACTTTATGTATGAAAACAGATGAAACTAGCAATAAGAGTGTGTGGGGGGAAAAAATTAATACATAAGATTTAAACCAGGTGGTATACGCGCTTTATGTAAAAATATAGCTGCTATTTCTTGTCTTCTTGACATAGAAGAACTCTAGCAGTTCGAAATATGACGATTTTAAGTGTGATTTTCTCTTACTATTTTATCCTTTTCTACTTTTATAATTACTGTTAATTTGTTACATTGTTAAGTGTTCCTTTATTTTTATTATATATAGATAAACATTATTTGTTCATTTCTTGCTAAACAATTAACTGTCTACATTTAGTAAAATAAATGCCCCATCTCTGATCCATTTTAGTTATATATACACACACATTTATTTATTTCTTTTACTAAATGTAGACAGTGAATTGTTTAGCAGAAAATGAACAAATAATGTTTGAAGAAAATACAAAAAAAATTGACATCTGATTTCGATCATCGGTTTATTGATATATATTGTTTAATTCCACTACGTACACATATACCTGAGCCACTAAACAGCATACCCTGTTCCATATCTGTATAAAACTTGCTCATATTAGCAATTTTATTATTTTGTAAAAAAATGCTAATTTGAAAAGTATTAGAATTTTAATGTTCTAATGTGTTATGTTTGGGTTTTCTATTTATTAAAAAAAAATGTATACAGAATGATTCGATAGTTCCACGCTATAGAACAGTTAATTCGTTATCATCTCAGATAGAGAACAAACCGCAACGGCGAAACATAATATATGAAAAGTATATTACACAGCCTATACCATGGCATCACTGGATTTAGTGATGCGCAGGTTATCTCACACGGCCTTCGAAAGAAATAACAGGACAAAGCAATTGCAATGGTAAATTTTTCAGTTTGTCTTGCAAGAATATCTGTGCCAAATATCATTCATTAATGTTTTCAAGCACATTCAATAAACAAATAAATGTACCTGCTTTCATATTTTCCCACTTATACTATTAATGTAGTTATATAATGGTAGTGTATGTTAAATATACCACCAAAATGGTTCTGTGATGTTATAAAAATGTTCATGTTCAAAAATATGGCACTTTAACTATAATGTAAGTAATTGTTAAATTCAATACATGCAATATTAAAAAAAAAAAAAAGCCATGTTCCATAGCTCACACTTCGAGTCTTTCTCTGTGCATACATAAAAACCGCTTTTGAAATGAATTCTTGATGTTATCATCTCTTACTCTACAATCCTAGTAAAATACCACGCGTTGATTCCTCTGAATGAAAAATATATGTAACATAAGTAAAGTCTCCAACCTGGACATCCATGGGCTCATTAAAAAAAAAAAAAAAAAAAAAAAAAAAAAAAAAAAAAAAAATTAAACGTCATCCAGTTGGTGTTTATGACGGAAGCTGTTGATTTAGAAATTCCAAATTTCGTTAAACAAGGCGGTCAATAACTTATTTCTTCCGTTCGATAGATACTTCCAATATCTTCACTTTTCAGAACAAGTGACGACCGTCATACAGATTGAGATACAAAATACAGGCAAAGGGTTAGTCTTACCTCATTCTTGGAAGTGCTAACTTCTGACCGTGCCAACGAGACATGGTATAAAGTACGAATTCAAAACCATTCAATACTGAACAGGCAGCACAGCTGTGTGTTATGGTACATACCATAAGGGATGTCCAATATGCATGTTAGAGCTGTGTTCAACATGTAGAGTAATTTGGACATGTTAAAATACGGCTGATTCCATTGTTAGATGTCCAATACACTGCGTGCGGAAAAACAAAGTGCAGAAAATTTGGCCGTTACCTAACTAAGCATTTTGAGGATAGGAATAAGGGGGATCGCGGAACATTTTCTACTCCGCTAATAGTAAATCTGTCATGTTAGAGTCTCAGATTGTGGAACTTGTTTGTGGTGAGTCAGATGTAAACAAAATGCATTCTTGTACAGTATTAATCACTATCGTTAGGCTTGTCTGATGTTCAAACCAGCCTACTGGATGGAACGGTAATACAGAACGCTCGTCTGAAATTAGCCGAAACTTATGGTTCCAACAAGGTGGCGCTCCTGCACATTTTCCACTTGCAGCTGGAAATCACCTAAACAACATTTGGTGACAGGTGGATTGGGCGCGGTGGACCAACACTGTGGCCTCCACGGTACACAAATTAAGCACGCGCCCTATTATTTAATTGAGA
Source organism: Metallyticus violacea (assembly GCA_030762175.1). Taxonomy (NCBI): domain Eukaryota; kingdom Metazoa; phylum Arthropoda; class Insecta; order Mantodea; family Metallyticidae; genus Metallyticus; species Metallyticus violacea. The sequence goes on from CM060831.1 coordinate 134,614,612, forward strand.
CAGTGCGTACAAATACTGCATCTGCGACCCCTTGTTCCTAACCTCAAAATGCTTAGTTTGGTACTATATTTATACTCTATAATTTTCTGCATATTGTTTTTCCTCGCCTTACATATTGGATTGGATTGCTAAGAATGGAGGAGGGTATGCACTTCAATCTTGCTCTTGGATTTTTTTTGGGCGTAAAGTCCTAAGTATGGCTTCCTTCGGAAGGGGAGTAAAGCCGTGGGTCCCGTGTCGTACATTTACGGCAAGATAAAGAATCTCAAGCCTGAAAAAAGAGGCCTCTGACCAAAATTTGTCGGCCGTTTCACGCCCTGAATTGAATGGGACGCTGATGACATGAGATGTTAAAGAGCGTTCATAAATAAAACTAATCAACAAATCCAAGTTCGAGCCTCTAAAAGGGGTGTTTTCAGACATCGAGGCAAAAACCTTTTCTACGCGTAAATCATCGCCACGCCGCACACAGCATCAGCAAACTCGCCTGGCACTTTGACCTTGTAACAGAACCAACGTAATGAAATGAAAATATAAAACGAGTGAAAAAGAACGTAACATCATAGCATTTGCTTAAGCGACAAGGGGAAACCACGGTAAAACTAAGCAAGCAAACAAACAAGGTGAGGAAGACTGGTTCCAAATAGTTGAATTCAGCACTTCCTGAAGCATTGCCGCCTGAACAATTCAGTTCAGTTTCGTTTTTCCAACTAGAGAAGTTTTACTGCATTACTTCCAAACCTTACTTTAACAGCCATAATTTAGAAGAGAGATTAGATAACTACCAAACAGATGAATGAAGATCAAACAGGCAGCGTGCCCAATCCCTAAACCTTCGAGCAGAGCAGTAGAATGCACTTCGTTCTGAAATTCTGCAGAGATTTGAGTTTCAATTAACTCAAATGGTGACATCAGGAAGCATACCCAACCAAAGTGGTGCCTTTTCAAGACTCCGGAATAAATGGCGATGAAAGCGTCTGGAATTATCATGCATTTGCATTACTTCAAGCTGAATGTTCTGCACCCCAGAAGTTGTCAACTGTCTACAGGTATGTAGAATAGTTTCTAGGCCAGATACATTATTCATCCGAGATTAGGTTACACAAGCTCTCTCTTCAGACCTTCTGTCATATTATACAGCGGACTACTATGATACCCATCGTTCTCTGCAAGACTTGGTAATCTCTCATTATCCTTTCCTTCTCGGAACATCTACGTCGTTCTGTCTTCAATGTGACCACAGCAAAGGTGTTTACCAAATGCGACTCTTGTCTTTAAGAACACTCATCTGTGTCACAATAAACTTGCGCGATAATCACTAAAGCTGTTTTGAGTAATATTTAATGTGAATATTTCGATAATAAATGTAATAATATTAAAAACACAATTAATTACGAAATAAATGTTAACTAAGCAAAAAAATAAACTCTCCTCTTATGGAGAAACGTCATTTAATTTTCATTACTCCGCCTGGATCTTTTGTTCTTTATATACATAGTAATAATCTAAGAGTGGCATGGTATCAATTGCTGCATATTTATAAAAACAGTTGCTATAATGGGATAACACTTGCACTTCCAGAAGTTAAAACCGTATGAAATCTGTTTAAAAAATAGCCGAAATTAAGTTTGGCTTGCATGAAGCTTTGCCTCCCTAGAAGTAAGCTCGCTTTCTATTGATAGACCTCTCTCAAAGGCTTTTTAGCTTCTGAAAGGCGCCCCGTCATCGCATTTTGTTCTATCTTCTAAACCGAGTCAAATCTTCGTTCTTTCATCATGAATTTCAGCTTTGGAAACAAAAAACAAGTCTGCAGGTCTAAGTCGGAAGAGTATGAGGGTTTGGAAGAAATTGTCATATTGTTCTCTTGCATTATCGTGTTACAGAATTCATCAATTCCTTTCCACAGACCAAATCCCTTCCTTTTTATGTTTTCTCAGGATATATTGGCAATATTAGCGATTTTTTTTTTTTTTTTTTTTTTTGTGTCTCGGTGAAGATTTTTCCAACCCATTATGATGATTGACTTTCGGCCTGATGCGGCTATCTTTCTGTTCTTGTGTCAACAGCCGAAGGACAAACTTTGCTCTAACACAATACATACAAGATTTTCTGTTAGTTTTTCAAGACACGATTCCACAGAAAACAACTTTCGGCTATTTCTTGAGCATCACGAATTTCATGATGATACCAATCATTGCGACCGCATTAGCCTCGCCAGTTGAGATCCAGGTCTAGGAAGCGGATCATCAACTACTGACTGACTCCCCGCCTCTTTTAAACCGATATACAACTGGGTGCGAATTAAACACTTGTAGCAAGTAATGTCACAAGAGCGTGTGAGATTGCCGATAAATTCGCGAAAGTAAAAGCAGGGAGTGGATTTATCTGGAAAGCTCAGAGCGTCGAGTGATATTTATTAGGACTATTTCACGAATAAAACAAGAATTTAAATATAATTCTGTAAACTTGGACTACAATACTATAATAAGTGTACATTTATATTAGGAATACTTAACCTTTTCAAGCCATTTAGCAACAGACGAATGTCAGTAATGCCATTAGAGAAGAGTCAAATACGGGTTTGGAAGTATTTCATGAACAGAATCAAAGTAATATATATTTGAATTTCGCGCACGGATTATTAATTGTATAAAATGTTATATTTACTTATGAATACATATCTATTAAGAAACTGCGAGAATGATATAGACGAAAGTCGACTATTACTGTCGCTACCGTTAGATTTACTAATACCAACTGAGAAAAACAAAACTGAGAAAACATTTTACCATTCTGAACGTGTTTATTAAGGTTTATAGTTGCTTAGGCAGATATTGCTATTTAATTTACAAAATTATTTCTGACTGTTTGGATGAATACGCTACAACAATTGCCTAAGTGAATACACACTGTGTTAGTTAAATTTACAATTATTGAAAACAGAAAAGTAGTCAGTGATAAGTGCTCAGGAATTATAGAGTGGAGGTATAGAATTGGCTACACTGAACACAAGACAAATGCACGTCGCGTGATAAAATGCCTTTGATAATTTTTTCGATAATTTTACTGCAATATCGGACTTTGATTGGTTACAATTAAAAAAAAATCGTTTCATTGGTCGATTTTATGTTGATGTCACATAGTGAAATAAGTTCCTCCAACCATCTTATAAGCCCCAGTAAATGATTTACGAACTTGCAGCAAATTGTATTATTAATGTGCTGTTCATGCTAACCCGCCATTTACATAATCACAGAACACTCACAACACTGGAAAGGAAGAATCATACTCGACATTTTCCGACAGTACACCTCGTCAGCAAACAGATTTGCAACCCCCTCCACGACGTGGTAATTGAGTGGGGACTCGCGAATACGAAAAACCCCGCTCTGCGGAGGAAAGCATCGCGATCACACTGTATTTTAGGTTTCGTTCGTTTCATTCTTTGTCAGCCTGTCCTAACCACTAATGCTTTCAGTATCCTTCATCTTTTTCATTTGACAATCAGCATACAATTAAAACTTGCTTAAATTGCGCTTTTTGTGTGTTTAATAATCTGTAGGTCACTTGCAGAAAATTTATAAATGAAATTTTTGGAACTTATAATTTAACCAACACAGAAAAAAATAAACACAAAATTGCAAACGTTGGATGTTCGACTATTTTCCCTGTCAACCCGCCTGAATGGATTTAGTCACATTAAACTGGAAAACCTGACCAAACGTAATATTTCGTCCGCTACAAACTGGTTTTAAAGTCGCTGGGATCAAACCCAGTTGAGATAAATGCGATGTCTGGAAAGAAAATGGTGGCAACACTGTTGCCACGCTTTTAATGAACATGTGAGGGTGTTGTTCTCAGCATGTTTAGATGAATTGCATTGCTGTTCAACACACTCAGCGTCATTTATTTATAGATGGACTAATAAGGTGTAAATATGGACCGCCCTAAAGTGATGTTTTCCAAAAATGAACACTGTGCATGGATTATAACTGAGGTGTTACGGACATGGGAAAATGTCAGGCAGATCTCTGAGAAGCTGTAGCGAAGAAACTTTGCCATATCGAACGGTGGTCTGTGGGGTGTCATACTTTCGTCACGAACCAAAAGAGTGGAAGATGCACACGTTTAGGTCTTCTTGTCCCTGAAGCGTATTACGTTGATTTGATTCAATATTGCTGGAGGTGATGCGTCATTAATGTTTCATGAGGAGTTATCCGCAGAAGTCAGAACAAGTCACACTATAGTGTTGCGGTTTTTCTCAAAAATCATCAAAAACGGCTTAGCTACAAATGACCAGTGTCTTCCAGAAGCGTAATGCAGCGGTTCTGGAATTCCAGTTCTGGAATAAATAGTAGTACTTTTGAATATGTAGCCATTACTTTATTTCCAACCCTTATATTCTAAATGGATTGATATCCACTTTGACATAACTCACTCGCTTACTCGACAAGTTGTCCAAGTTAACGATAATATGAATAGAAGGGGCATTTAAATACTTGAAACACTGCCAGAATGTTTTCCCATTAATTACGATTTGATGATGATGATGATGATGATGATGTAACTGAGGAGTTAGGGCCAAGAACTCGCTCTGAGTCTAAGATACTTTATCTTTTCTTCTGGTTTTAAGTCGTACAGCATTTTGCTTCCTTTCAGATTTAAAATTCTAGGCGCTTCTGGAAAATCTCTCTTGGCATTCGTTGTATGCACTCCTTCCACTTTAGCTGTTTTTTTTTCTCCCTTTCTTTTCCCCTTCCATTATCTTTTCTTCTCCTAATACCTCCCTGGTGCGTTCACTTCCTACTTTATTCCGTATCTCGTATAGATCTTGAAAAGAATATTACTGTTAATTCTAATCCACTTCTATCTGCTGCTTTCAGAATCCACATCTCATTGAATAATTCGGTGCTGCTTTTGATATAGTGGTTTATAATTGAAAGTGCCTACTAATACAAGCATTTGTTCTTGTTATGTACACTTTCTCTAAAACATTAATTATTCTATGAGCAGATTTTGCATTCTAAGCATTTGTTTGAATGCTGTTGCTTTTATTTTTTTAATAATTTTGCTTCCATTGTATTACGCCCTATAATTACTAGTATTAATCTAAACTTTTTGTTTGATATTTTCCTAATTACATACAAGATGTTCTACTTTTCTTCTTCTGCTTGTTGTTGTTGTTGTTGTTGTTGTTCTTCTTCTTCTTCTTCTTCTTCTTCTTCTTCTTCTTCTTCTTCTTCTTCTTCTTCATAATCATGCCTTTAGCTTCGCAGTCGTCTTGATCTTGAGCTCTTATCACAACAGGTGTATATTTCAAAATTCTTTTTAGTGCATGACTTTCTTTTACTCTTTCTAAATACTTATTCCATTTTGTTCTATAATTTTTAATTTGAACAAGAGGGGTGCAATTCTTTGTAATTCTTCACATGTCTTCACTTCTAATGTGATCTCTCAATGTGTATCCCTTACTGGTCTTATTAATTTCTGATGCAATTATTTTTTCTTCTTTTTTAGTTAAAATTCAGCATTCCTTTCCATATTAAAACGACGGTAATATCATTGTGTTCTTTCTAATTTTATTTCCTATTTTTTTTTCTGATTGTACCATACATATTCTGCAAATGCGCAAGATTTATCTTAACACCCTTGTTATAATAGTAAGATAACTGGTTTCCCAAACTTCATTTCAGTATTACACCATTTATCACAATTTTGGACCTAAAGGGCTTAACATAAATCAGTTATTTGTTGATATTTTATAATTAAACCTTTTACATATGTCATTATCTTTGTTAATATTACACTGGAGTTTGTCTTCTGTTTAGGCAATGAAAATTAGATTATCAGTATAAAATACTGTCCATTAGGCCTATTTCTTGCAATGCTTATACCTCCTGAATGGGAGTTTATTCCATTTAGAAATAATTTCATCCAAGTACACTTTAAGCAACGTTATTAACAGACAAACCAATGTACCATTACATTGACTATTTATAAAGTTATTTAATGGTATGAAAATCTCTTTTTGTTAAAATATCCAGCAAATGTTTTTGCCTAACATTATCAAATGCTTATTCATAGACTACAAAGGCCATGAGAACCGCCCCGGGTGGCCGAGGTCGTTAAGGCACGGACTCGTGAGCGGGAGAGCTGGATTTCGATTACCACCAGGATCGTATTCCCTGACTGAGGTTTCTTCCATGTTGTCCTCAGTCCTTATAAATGGCAAATGTCGGGGAGGTACCGTAAAACTTAGGCCTAGAACGCTTCCTTCATTTAAAAAAAATAATTTTCCCAGTTTATCATTTTATCTCCTGTATCATTAATGTCCACCACCTGTGATGCCTCAGTGGTTCAAATGGGCGTTAAACACTGTTCAAAAAGGCAACGAATATCTCGTAAGTTAAATTCTTTACGTTTATTAATTATTATTTTAATGTAAAGGCCCCATCTATACATGAGATTCCTTTCCTAACGCCATTATGATTTTCTCTAAGTAAAATAATATATAAAATAATATTTTATCTCAAATTTGTCATTATTTCGGAAATAAAAGCTAGCTATAAAATTACTAAACTAACTCATTGTGCCACGGCGCCATTCTTCAACCTTTATTTGTTTATTTTCCCCATCCACTGCAACTGGAATGTAGTTCTGCCAATATACAGGAGGGCACAAAATGTTTACATCCAGTAGTTAAGTGCAAAATGGAGTTTTTCCCCATAAACTATTAATGTGTTACATGAGTTTAGTAGGCTTTGTTATTGTGTAACGATCTTCATTTGCTTTCTTTCGCGTTAAGTTCTCATTTAATGAATAATTGTTCATTTAAGAAATTAAAATATTTTATTAAGCATTTTCATGAATAACAACTTGTTTATTCATGTCTTAGCACCATTTTTACGGTCACGCTATAGTCCAGTTTTTAATTCTATGGGCCATTTCACGTGGAAACAACTGTAAAAGGTAGTTCTTATAAGACAAGAATTCATTATACCAAACATTTAAAAAACACCTTCTTGAATGTTGGGTTCAATTCTTGTATTTTAAAATGATAATTTGTTTCTAAAAATGAACACAATATCACGTTATATTAGCATCCTGAGATTTTTAAGTGTGACTCGAATCAACATAATAAATATGTCCTGTTACTCTAGAAGGTCCAGTTTTTCTAAAAATATATGAATTGTATTTTGTGTTCTTCCTCTCAGTGTATACACCAGTAAATTAAAAGTCAATGGTTATGAGATCCATCCCTTTTTCAGAACAAATAAAGCACATCTGCATGGAAAAACAACTGTAGAAACAAGTGCACATCGAGGCATAAACTCTTTAAGTGCCTTGAACATACAATATTAACAGTAAACGTTAAATACAACGATTCATTACCGCTAGTATAAAACGGAGAAGCACAAACGGTCGCTTACCTCGTCTTTACGTAAGGCTAGGCGTCTGATCGGTTGGCTCACGGGCAACACAACGTGAGAGGGGTATGAACGTCAGCATCCCTACCCAAGCTATTGTGTGTAACGTGATCATCTGACCAGTGTTGCAGCGCCTGAATGTCAGCGCGAGGGCACAACCGTACAGCTGCGAATATCCGTTTCTTGGGATTTGGCTCAGATCTGCTGGAAAACTTACGACGTTTTGTATTGTTCTTTTGCATTCTACTACTCAGAGAATGACAATAATAAATGAATTCTGAAATGTTTATACGCAGAAGCAAAACAAAATGTATGTTAATTGGTAAAACAGCGAAAACGTTTTAAATTGGCGATTATTGTAGTTTGTGATACTTGACGGATTAAATGCAATTTTTACTAATCTGTTTACAATTATAAGTACTTAAATTTCTTGTGTAAAAGCATTTATATGATGTAGTGCTTATTCAGGGGTTTCAGAATCCACAAGAAGCTATTCAATATTTTATCAAATTTTCTATTTTTAGGTTGTTGCTATAAAAATTAACACATCGTTTGAATATCGTTTAAATGGAAAGTTAACTAACCGGGTTGGTGGTGGTTGGGGATTATGTTGGCACAACCCACTACCCCCTCCTTTAAATTAAAGCCAGGGCATAATTTTCTGGTTGCACAGATTACGGGTGGTGTTCTGCATAATTAGCTTTTATTTCAGTGACAAATACTGGGATTACATGTCAATTTTAAAAAGAAAAAAATACGTTTCTATTACAGTTGACCTTTTGTAATGAATCTGTAACTTCTAATTAGCTGTGGCGATAGCAGCGACATCAAATGGATTAATTCAGAAGTAAAACTATTGGGAGCGAATTTAGGAACAACAATGTCAAAGGTGCCAACGCAAGCCGTTTGCATTATACAGGGCTATTCAAAAAGAAGGAACTGCTTTCAAAAATTTCTCTCTTCCAAATGACAAAAGATAGAACCATAATTCCAACGTTCCTGGACAGATAAAGGTTTAGAATTTGAACCGTCCAGGTAGAAGTTCAAATCACGGCCCCATTGGCGCTGTTGCTTGCCATGTTGATTGTCTGTAATAAAATGGCGACACAACAGGAAAAAACATTTTGTGTGCTGCAATTAGCAAAACTAGAGTCCATTATTGGAGTTCAACGTGCTTTTCATCGTCAGTTTAATAAACAACAAAGTAGATTTACCCGTGGCATCGAAAACTGCAGAAGATGTAGCATCTGCAAACGGAAAAGCACGGGACGTCCATGCACATCGAATGAAAATGTCGAGCGTATTCGTACAGTTTACGAAAGGAGCCTAAAAAATCCACAGCACGAGCAAGCAAGGAACTTAACATTCCTCAACCAACGGTATGGCGAGTTCTGAAACACCGTCTGCATCTGAAGCTGTACAAACTGCAGTTATTGCAAGCATTGCATTCTGGCGGCCACAACAAGAGGTATGAATTTTGCATTAGCATGCTAGATGATATGGAAGAAGACAGTTGTTCTGAACAATTAATTTTTTCTGATGAATCCCCTTCTCATCTTTCCGGTAAAGTTAATAGGCATAACATTAAAATTGAGCAAGTGAAAATCTTATGTCAGTTATTGAACATGAAAGAGATTCGCCGAAGATTAACGTCTTCTGTGCGACATTTGTAAACAAAGTTTATGGACCTTTCTTCTTCATGGAGAACACTGTGACAGGACTAATCTATCTACGCATGCCTCAAAATTGGTTATTTCCTCAACTTGAAGATGATTCAGACGACTTCATCTTCCTGCAAGATGGTGCCCCACCTCATTTCTCTAAGCAACGCCATTCCAGGATGTTGGATTGGAAGAGGAGGAGCAGAAGATCAACTTCTTTGCCGGTGACCTCCCAGGTCTCCAGATCTCACTCCTTGTGACTTTTATCTGTGGGGTTACGTCAAAGACCGTGTTTTTATCCCTCCTATGCCTTACACTCTTGAAAGTCTGCAACATCGAATTGCTGAAGCTGTGAATTCGATAACTACAGACCAGGTGATTCATGTTTGGCAAGAAATGAGCCACCATTTTGATATTTGTCGTGCAACACATGGTGCTCATATTGAATGCATAAAAAAGAAACATTGAACTTTTCTCTTTCCAGGAACGTTGGAATTGTGTTTCTATATTTTGTAGTTTGGAAGAAATAAATGTTTGAAATATGTTCCTTCTTTTTGAAGAGCCCCTGTATATTCTTATACTGAGACATTCTTAGCTGTCTATCAAACGTACTTATAAATTACGAGCAAAAAGTGATAAACGTTTAGAAGAAAAGAATATAAACGGAATTCGTGGAAACGAGAAAATCTCAGGTCATTTACTCGAGCACGAACATGTGAACATCGGTTTTGGACCGATCGTCACATGTCTATTTTCCCGTTCATCTTCACATGCAAGCTTTTTTGCTAGTGTGTATAACAATTTTAAACTTCACTAACTGGCGCCCGGATATGCTCAGTTTGTCCTAGAGGTATGTGCGACGTAATAACTGCGCTCCGCCCCACTTCTCAGGGTGAACTCGACAAGCAAGCGCTAGAACCAGTGTCAAGTTGGTAAGGAACCTCGTAAGCTATTTAACCAGTTCAAGTGCAGAGACAGTGTTTCTTGGTCGAAAGAGTGTGGAACCTTGAACCTAATTCGTCGGTCATGGAACCTCTCTGCGCTCCATCGCAAGGTTGCCTCGCGTAGGCGGTGGAGCGGTTAGACCGTCAAAGGGGATTTCGGGTATATAAAGCCCTTTAAAATGTTATAATAGGCTATAACCTAATTTGTTTGACATCGATAAGTAAATTCAGGCATGTATCGCGGAGAATCGCGTGAGCACTTTGTTAAATAGTTATATTAACTCCGAGGCTTTTGTTAAAATACCTGGCCAGGAAAAATCAATAGAATAAACCCATCTCTGATTTAATAATCCCCTACTCTACGTTCTGCTAAAGCGACTGATTGAAAATATAAACATTTAGTAGGCATTGGCATGATTGTTTAAGACTTTCTACGCGTGTAATTAATGCTGGCAAAAACTGTCACGTTTAAGCTCGCATTCACATGCCACAGTACTTAGTGACTACTTGCAGAATAGTAACTTAAAAAAATTAATTCTTTTCCTAAAAGTTGAAAACTACTCTGATAGGTATCTAGTGTTACATCTATATATCTCTGAACTTGAAGCACATTTGCTACACATTTTATATGCAGGCAACTTAGAAAGTCAGAAATTGTTGGACAAACTGGCATTCTTTACTTATAAGCAAGTCAGGAAGTTAGGCAAAATGTCCTTTATATCTGGTCGGATATATTTAAGAGCCAAACTGAAATAATAATAATAATAATAATAATAATAATAATAATAATAATAATAATAATAATAATAATTGCATTATGTCCATATGAAAAAGCTATAAAAATTAAATGATATTTTCACCTAACAAAAATATCTATTGAAAATCTTGTTATACATTTATATCTTTTTCAAGCAGTCAAAAACTTTCTCCTCCCCAACTCATTCACTTTAGCTTTTTAAATAGCAGAACCTTCATTTATGAAAGGGACACACAGTTACCTCGAATTTACGAATACCAGGATGAGAACAGTACTATAGTTTTGAATAGTCCTGGCGAATGACCTTGTATCGATCTGCGCAAGGCAATTCTAGTAAATTTATGGTGGGAGTAACTTCCCAACTGCATAAATGTAACAAACAATTGCAAGCGAGAAAGACGAGAACGGTACAGCTGTGCAATAAACCGTCCCTACACGTGTTCAATACGGAAATAAGAGAGATACTAAACTAATTCTCCTATAAACGCATAAACAGAAAATGAATTCCACCATAAACCACTGCACATCTTTTGCTAATTTGCCAGGACTATTCAAAACGACTTTACTTTGTCTTGATCAGCATTTCCATGATGTCCTGAAAGGTGAATGTTCTGTTGTAATTTGATGAGTCCTTCCGAAATAGTTTGTTTTAAATATGCCCCAATCACTTCAGTGGAAGTAGAATATGAAATGTACTCTCTCACAAGCGGCTGACCATGAGAGTTGATACATTGAAAAAACGTGTTGTTGTTGCTTGTAACTTGGAAAAGTAAGCTTAAGTACTTTAATTACGTGATAAAAGAAATTAAGTATCTTAAATATCTATTTTCATTAATGATCAGTGATATTACTCACTGTTTTCACTTTTAACAAATGACTATCTATTTTCATATTTTAAGTGTCTTTTTGCCTGCCTATTTTAACCAAAACAAATGCCTGAACTTCGAGGCTCTGCTTATAAGGAGTCCCTTAAACAATTAAAAACCCCATTTAGATGAACTCATACTTTTTTCATCTCGTCTGAATCGCAGGTAGACCACAAAACAGCTGCCACTCGTGGCAGTATAAATCTGGGGTTTACAACTTTGCTACTGCTAATCCTGAAGCTTCTAGAATAATAATTAGAATTAACACCCATATATGCATCAGAAAGAAAGATAAATAACATTTAATAATAATATACGGTAGAAGAGTAGCTATTAAAAAAACTCCTGGTGTCCATGAGAGCAAACTTCTCGAAAGCCTTTTGATTAAAGTCTGGAATGTGCAGGATGAAATTCTCTCTACAAAAAGCATTGTATGCTTTTGAAGTTTATTAATACCTGATATATGTTAAAGATCAGATATCTATAGCTGAGGATTCCGGAAGTGAAATGCGGGACTTTTGACTAGGCAGAGAAAAATGTGCAAGCTAAAATTTGTTTCTTGTTTAACGAGAAAATAAATAGAAATAAAATAAAAGAAAATTTCATGCAAAGCTATGATTTTTTTTTCTTTCCATTTCCAAATATTGCTGCAAGCAAAATTATTATATTTCTCTTCCAATTTGGAGTTTTCCACTCTGAAATCAATGAAACACACTAATGAATTCCATAACAGCACAAGTTTCGTTTCTCGTGAATTCAGTACAGATGGGCATCATTATCAACAACATTTGTAATTAAGCAAAGTTTTATTAAGAAAAACATCTGATTTCATTCATTTTCTCAAAATATACTCCACTGGACTTGTGTTTATATGTAAAGGGATAAAAAGATGCCAGACGATTTCACTTTCCTCACCATTTAACTAACAAACCACAAGAGAATGATCGAGAAGAACCGCCCCTGGAGAGAGCAACGTAGAAATGAAGCAGGAAATGGGGAACACAAGTTCTGAGCGCCACCCTGCTTTAATCTCCTCGGGGTTATTTCCCAGACACTTCCGGAGCAACGCATTTCAACCTCTTTTACCACATCCAATACGAGTCCTAGCAACTGAGAAACTTGTTTCATTCTCGTGTGTCTGCTAGTGCAATGCAAGTATTTTATACGGTGCTAAATTCGATGTCGGTTAAGCGAAAGAAAAGGCCTAACCCGATTAGTTCAAGAAATAAATATTACTACTCAGTACCTTAGGAGCACTAAGGAACGACAGAATGACTACTAGGGCTCCAATCGCTATGAAGTGACATTTTACTGTGTGTATGCAACTGCAAAATGTGTTATATCTGTATATATGTTTACTATCATTTATCCGTTGTTCATATACAGGGGGGTCCGGAAAAACCATGTGCAGAAAGGCAGTAGCAAGCTAAGCATTTTGAGGATAGGAACAAGGGGATCATAGAAGCTTTTTACTGCGCTGCATGCCTCAACATTAAATCCTTCGTGCTAGGCTCCCAGGTTGCAAAATTTGTGTCGTGTCAGATGTAAACAAAACGTACTCTTGTACAGTACTAGTCACTGCGGCTAGGCGAAACTTATAGTTCCAACATGACAGAGTCCCTGCACATTTTTCATTTACAGTTCGAAATCACCTTAACAAAATAATTGGTAACAGATGGATTGGGTGCGGTGGGCCAATGCGGTGGCCTCCACGGTACATACATGTAATATTTAGTTTCTCTTATGTACCAGTACTCTTATGTACCAGTACAGGAAATAACATTTATAACATGAGACAAGTGCATTGACCAGAGCTTGTACGGTTCTGCAACGTCACGCTATCCCCACCACAAGATTCACACCCATCTACAAACTACTGGCGTTAACACTTGATTCTGATTTTTGTAAGTATGAGAAATTAAAAAGAAATTTTAATGAGTTCTGCGTGATTTCGAAATGTAAAAATCAATCAAGAATCGTTAGTAAGACATACAACCGGGACACAATTTTTCCTCCAGAAATATGGTACATTCAGAAGTAAAATATGGGGCGTGTAACGCAGATTCAACTCCTGGAAGTTTCATCTGAGAGGTAAATTAAAACTTTACATCCTTCAGAAGATAGCACCCATTTCTCATCGGCGACTACGGCGAGTTTGTATTATTATTATTATTATTATTATTATTATTATTATTATTATTATTATTATTGTTGTTGTTGTTGTTGTTGTTGTTGTTTTTGTAGTTATTATAATAAGTACTTGAGCGATGGCTGACCAAGGAATATTGCTTTTCAGAACTCAGAACATGCCTTAAGCCTAATCCTTGTAAAGTGACGATGATTATTTTTAAAGTGTCCTGAATTTTAGTATCAGCATTAGTGACATGCCGGCCCGAGAGTCAGCGATCCTATGACCACCCTGTAGAATTTTGATTGTACAAATGGGAATCGTGTATACAGTTGAGGTAATAGCGAAGGGAAGTTAGCCCCTTTCACGTCCTCAAATCTGCGCCGTGTTCGATATAAGCGTCTCCCTTTTGTTTGGACCGCTATCAACAATGAAATTCAAACTTAGCGAATACAAGGTTGAAAAATGTATCAAAAAATTCAAGAGATGCTTCACTGCTTTTTCCGTCTTAGTTGGAGGTTATAGAAAAATATTATGGAATATCTATGTCATGTGGCATCACATATACCGTCGTTCTCTGGATGATAACCAATAGTTTTAACGAATAGCAATGTTTCCGAATTTAAATAGGGGTTGGTGGGGACAAAATGTAGTTTCCCTATACCTAACATATGCATTATTATTACTGACAAACCGCAATAACCTCCGTGAGCATAACGTGAGTTACTTTTCCAAATGAGAGACAGGTTACGCGAGCACGTGTTCTAAAGAGATGTCCCAAACAGCAGTTGCAGCTGTTCCTCCCACCTCACGTGCCATTGTGCTCCCAGTCCCCACCTACCTTCAAAGATAATATGGTTATTCTTTCGAACCAAAGTTTAAAACTTTCTTTAGTTCTTTCATCACTCTGCTACAGTGGTATCACCGTGCTGTGACACGCCATGTTTTAGCTTAGCAACTAGAAAAAAAAAAAAAAAAAACAATAGCAAGCTGAAGTTTCATTTACAAAGAAGTCATTTAAATTACAAAGACCAAACCAGCAGCTCTAACAGTGGTCAGTGCAATGTACAGATACAAACAATACGAGAAAACTAAAGATCAATTTTTGAATTATATTTTTTGAGGTAACGTAAATAAGCAAATTGAAGGAAACTTCAAATAGGTGGCGTCATAATTTCTTTCGCAACAACGAACTGGTTAGGCTGGGGCTCGCCCAGATTTTCTCGTACTATTAAAGAAGCCTATAAAAGTATTGATGCCTTTCGTAAAAATGTTGGTGAAAAACCATTCTTTGCACTCTTTTATGTTAAAAACAAATACAGAACTGGTTGGAAAATGCAGAATCACTTTTCTCATATTAGTCCGGATATATCTTGACTTATAAGTGTAATGCACCTTTATTCTTCACATTCAGAAATTAAAATAAACGAGTTACGTTCTGCCATATTTTGTTAGTTATTAATATTATAGTTTATGCATGTTATACTATAATATTATGCTTACCACTATTGTGTAGTACACTACAACACAAAGAGAAATAATGAAAAAAATTACATTTACTTGTATATTTATATATTCAAAATTGTAAACCAGTAATTAAAAAAACGTTAAAAAATACACTTATAGGATACAATTTTAGGAATTTAAACTTGCAGGTAAATCTTAGGAAGTCGCGGCCAAGGTACTTTTGTTTGATTTACAACATTGGATTTATATTTAAAACCAAAATCTGAGCTTCCAATTTCAAGTTATTGAATATATATTATAACATTTCTATAAAAAGAAATTGCACGGTGTGGCGTACTGCCAAGGAGTCATTTTTTGCTTGTACCCATCTCCATGAAATTCATAATAAAGTTGCCGTTATTTAATGACTTTTCTTTGTATTGTTTTAGTGTTCTCTGTCATCAGATAATCGTGCCATGGTTTGAGGACATGGATTATCGCCCTTCCACCGTCTTCGTTGTTGATGCAACATTTGTGAACATAAATTAACGTATACTGTACTTATTCTGAGATATATACATATATTGGTAACATGAGAAATGTTTTAATCAGCTGCTTTACGATATACAATGTTCTTGGATGATGTCCTTCGGTGCATAAATGTATAGATTTTTAGGTGTGCTCTCTCTGGAGAAAACGACAGATATCTGACCGTGTGAAAAAATGTGACAATCCTTGAGATTTATTTACAGCCATTGCCAAAGCAAGTTGCAGTGAAAGGTGGGTATGAGCTCGAATAAATCTAAACATAGTTATATTCTGCCTATCGCACCATTAAATTCGATATAAAATTCCATTGAGATTAGTCATGAGCTTTCTCGCTCCTTTCGACAGTGAAATTGTGTCTAACAACTAAAAGATTCCAACAATTCTAAAGTTAAATTACGCAGTTGGCCCAGAATACTTGAAGCACAATTTTATAATTAAATTAAGGTAGCCTTATTTTCTGCTCAATTCTAAACATAGCCTATTGCAAAAATTCGTTCAGATCAAACAATGGATTTGACTGTATAGGAAATACATACAAATACATGGAGCTTTGATCTCCATGTCTCTAAAGTACGACCAAATCTGGTGAGTGTGGTGCATGTGGCAGCAATTCATGTAACTTTGCGACTGCAATTGAAGAAATGTGCGCGGGTGTATTGTTGTGGTGGAAAATCACCTTTTTCTTTGACAAATGCCGACGTTTGACCTTAATGGTATCCTTCAGTTGCTCTAGCAGTAGTGCATAATATATTAAATGTTTCTTTTTTCTGTATAGTCTATAAGCACAACCACCAGCATCCCAAAAACAATGGAATACCTCTTCCGCTGATGTAATACATCTGGCCTTATTCGAAGTACTTAAATCTTTTTAAATCCCACTGTTCGGACTGCTGTTTCGTCTCAAGGGCATCGGCGAATGCACGTTTCATCAGCAATGATGCATCGAGAGAACTTAATATTTCGAATTCTGGTTCTATTAGATAAATGAGTGCAGAGAGAGAACTTTTTTTCCCATTGTTGAGCACATTAATGTTTTCAAGGTTTTCTTTGATAATCTCAGAAAATTTGGGTGCCGATGCAGGCGAGCATCTATGCAGAAGATGAATTCTGTTGCGAGGTAAATTGTTACGGTTCTGGCTGGTCCACGTCTTTGGAAAATCGTTCCAAAACAAATGGTCTCCTTTAATTTGCTTCTATTTACTCTACCTTAAAAAAATACACATCTTTCGTTTTCCCGTAATTCACTGTTTGTATCTATACGTTCATGAATAAATGCTGTTAACAGTACTCTAATGCTGTGGTATGCTTCGCAGAAACGGCTGAGAAATGCGTATAAACATGTCAACACTTCTGAGAAATGTTCATTCGAACTGCACTCCTGCCGTTAACAAACGCACCACTCATCTTGCTGAGCACCTTTTCATTTGCCAAAATTACTGCAAGATCTGCAGAACATTATCCACTGAAACTTTGGAATATCATCAAGCTCACATTCTTTCACTCTCCGATCATTTAAAACGGCATTGTGGATTTTGTAATGTTTTTCTCAACCGTTGCGGTCATTGGACGTTCTGAGCGTTTATTTTATTTGTTTATTTATTTATTCTCGCAGAGCTAAGGCCATTAGACCTTCTCTTCCGCCCTACCAATCTAATAATAATTAATTACATGAAGTTATAATGACAATATTACAATCAAAACATTGATAGTAAAGTTGACAATACTCCTACTATATAAGCAAATGTAAAACATGTGTATAAATAAATGTATGCTAATACATAAATATTGATATTGAAAGACGATAAATATAAACTTAAAAAATAAGAAAATAAAATAATAATATTAATAATAATAATAATAATAATATTATTATTATTATTATTATTATTATTATTATATACCAAGGACCAACAATGACAGTTTTTACATATATCAACCTCCGTGGAAATAAAGATACAAGCAAAACATAAAATTAAACCCTAACAATACTATGAAAGAGATAGAAACATTTATGATAGTAATAAAATAATAGATTCAATAACTCTAAAGCAGGGCAAAGCAAATAAATACATGTACTGTAACAAAAGAAATATGAATCTAGGGTAATCGATTATTTCTAATAATATTAAACAATTTCTTATGAAATGCTTCTAAAATTCGGCAGTCTCCGATATCCTGTGGCAATGCATTCCAGAGACGGACAATGATGATGAGTAAAGTGATGTACGGTACAATGTAATAAAAGTACGTGCTGGGATTCAGAACGTGTGCTAAGATCATGAGAGGAAGATAGATTTTTAAAACAAGAAGAGAGATAAAATGTATGGATAATTTTGAAAAGTAGTGTGAGACAATGAATGTTTCTTCGGTCTTTCTGGCGGAATGAAGACAGCATATCGACGGAAGGTGTTATATGATCGAACAAACGTACATCACAGATGTAACATATATTTTATGAACACGCTGTAGTTTTTGTGTTAGTTTAGAGTTTAAGTCTGTGAGCACAAAACCGCATAGTCGAAGTGAGGCATCATCAGGGATTGCACTAAGACCTTGTTTTTGAACGTTTGGCATCAAAACTGGACGAACAACCTCTCGTTTAAATGCAGTAGGTCATTTCTTCACTGTAGAAAACGTTTGTAAAGATTCTTTGAAAATGAAATCCAATTCCTTTATATATATATATATATATATATATATATATATATATATAGACTGGAATTAATCTTTTTAAAACGAAATATTTTACCACCAGTCTTTGAAAATGAAATCCAAATACTTTTCTAATATAGCAGTTGTAAGAAACCAATCGTTTTAAAACAAAATATTTTACATCCTGTGACATCACATATTCGTTTTTGGGAAAACATTCTTTGCAACCACACAAACAATAGCCTGTGTTTGAAAAGTCAACTAAAATTCATATTTTAGACACATCCATGCTATTAATTTATTCAATGTAAAACCAACATCTCATGAGAATCACATGTGTAATTGTTCATTGAAAAGTAAAACATGTTATTGATATTGTTATAAAATTTATAAGGAAATACAAGGTGTGTAAAAATGTATGTCGCATCGTATAAAAACTGCAGAATTTAACGTTTTGTGTTATTTCTCGTAAAGTATACAACACAGGGGACCTGTTTTTTTATCTCATATTAAAAAGTACAAAAATGTCTATTCAAACTCATCTAAAAGTTCCTTAAGCGTGTCAACTACATGACAGTAAAATATATATAAATAGCCACAGGTGGCCGAGGTCGTTAAGGCGCGGATTCGTGAGCGGGAGGTCTAGGGTTCGAATCCCACCATGACCGTCCTCCCTGGCTGAGGTTTTTTCCAGGTTTTCCTCAGTCCTCATAAAGGGCTATTGTTGGGGAGGTACCCTAAACTTAGGCCTGGAACGTGTCCTTCCTTAAAAAAAAATCCTTTCCCAATATATCATTTCATTTCATGTATCATCAGTGTCCACCCGCCTGTGGTGTCTCAGTAATAAAAACGGGCGTTAAACACCATTAAAAAAAAAGTAAAATATGAAAGAAAAATATATATTTATTTTTTCCTCTATAGATTGCATCTCTGATTTTGATGAAATCTGATTTTGATGAAATATGATGGAATTGTTGCAAATATATTCCTATCCTCACGCATAAACAATTAGAAGGCTAGTGAATTATTTTATGATATACCAAAATCATCAGGTTTGGCTACTGTAGGTTTTTAAAACATTAGACTGTTAACTAACCTAGATTACAGTTTTTCTTTAAATGCGTTATTTCTGATGGAGGTTATTGAACACTTTAATTCTGCTGTGTGTGCTCACATGAACATGGGTTGTCACTGTCACATTCCATACAACTTGTTTCAAGTGTTTTGTATAATTCTGGAGACCATGTCGATTATTTAGATTAGTTAATGAAGGATGTGTTAACCGCGTTCGCCAATATTATTACGCTTCTGCACCTGGTCAGTTGTGGAGCAGTTTTATTTCCGGCTAGTGTTGTTGCGTCCCATTCAATTCAGGGGTGAAACGGCCGACAAATTTTGCTCAGAGGCCTATTCTTTCAGGCTTGAGGTAAATGTACGACACGGGACCCAGGGCTTTATTTCCCTTCCCATGGAAGTCATACTTAGGATTTTTACGCCCGATAAAAATCCATCGATCCTGGCAGTTTTCGAAACCGCGATCTTGGGTTTAGAAGATAAGTATGGTTACCACTACACCACCAGGACCGACTTTTATGAAAGATTATGATGCGCTTCAAGTATGTTTCGTGTTTCATTTGCTTTGATGGACTCTATTTACATTGCTGTATGATGTATCGATACACATCGATTGTAAATTTAACGAGAGTTGATGAAAATAGAATTTATTACTATCCAAAGTGAAAAATTGGAGGATTTTACTCAGTGAATACATATTTTCTGTTGAAGCCATAACTTGATTATTTTCGTATTCCAAGTTTTATAACAATCTACAGTGTTTTCTGTAAACTCTTCCGTTATTTGGATGCTATACCACAAGTCCACGAGCAAATAGATAAATATACTTAATTTTATCCCTTATTCGAAAATGTAGACAATTTATACATTTTAGGGACACCAGCTTATTACAGGATTATAGTGCGTTATATAATTTTTGTGTATTAACGTCTCTGTGATATGGAATGCAGGCAGTTAAACCTTAGCAGCACTGATCCCTAGCTTTGCTATAATAGCAGTGTAATTAGTAGAAGTTCATGGATAAATTTAGGTGTGTTAATAGAGAATTATGAGGGCAACATTCCCATCAAATTTGAACCAGATAGATGTTACATTTTAGAAGGGGAAAAAAATGCGAAATACAACCTATATTATCACATGACTGGAACATTGATGACTTTTCCCTACTGGGTCAAAAGAGAGAGCATTTTATGTAGTTTCAAATGGTATATACATACAATTCCGCACAAATATAAATATTTGGTATTGCTTAACAATGAGCGAAATATTCACATATCTAATTTTCAAAAATCTCGCGAAGAGCAAATTTGTGTTTCGGGTGTGTTGGTTTCTCATTTAATAACTTTTGGTACTACCTGTGTCAAGTTGAACCGGTACATATACTTTATTTAGTTATAGATACCAGTACAAAAAATCAGAGGTGCTACCAACTAATTTTTGAACACACTGTATAATTTATAATATAAATATTATATATGTTTATAACCAACAGTGTGCAACTCTCGCGTATAGCAATATTTTCGAGAAAGTCGTTTTACTGGACCTAAGGAAATGTATCAAGCACTACGGTTGTCGCTTTTCATGTAAAGCTGGTATACGCCCGGAAGAGTGGCCCAGGCAAGGGCTCTGGATGGGGGAGGGGGAAAGTAGCGTATTAAAGGTACGGTCCAGAGCTAAATCGATTTGGCCGCGCCGTTGAGTTCGGTCCATATTTAGAATTCAGTGTTCGCCCTTACTTTTCAAACTTTTGTAACCAGTAACTGCCTGCACACGTTTCAAACGTTACGTTATCATTTGCGGCAGCTAGTGCCACGTGCAACAACTTGCCCGGTAGCTATTAATTCTACTTTTTCATGATGCTCATCATGCCACAGAGAGCAACAATTAAAAAAATAATTTTTAAATACCAAGTTTAGAAAGTGCTTATTTTCGTGGTCACTTGCAGTGTATTAAATGGATGAATTCTGGAGTTAAAATCATCGTTAGCTTTCAAAGATTAGGCCTAAGGCCTTTTACGGGTTCTCAAGGATCATGGGAATCATTCGAATTAAGTAGCACAGTGTGAAGATGCCTGGTAATTTTGTCTAGAGACCTCATTAGGTATGGAGTGCTTTAACGTGCAGTAATTTTACGACATGGTTTAGAGACCCTCCCGCAGAATTTGGGCTCGACTTGCTGGTGTTTGAGTTTGCTATTATTATCTGTAGGGGACTTTGCAGTCGCAAGCTTGTGGAGTATTTGTTCTGGGGGGAGGAGGGGTTAGAGGAGTCAACTACCCATGCGCCACCTTAAATGAAATCTCTCTCAGCTATACAAACTGATTATTGGTGAGCTTTAGGAAGTTGAATAAAACATTTTCAAAGATACAGATATAGTGAAACTGTATACTAATGACAACACAGTCATAAATATTAATCGTAAGAAATCTTGAGATGTTTCCATTATCAAACAATATTACAACTGAAGCAACAATACTCACCAGCACCGAAATACGTTATTTCGTTATTAGTAATTGTTGCTAAATGACAGATAATGCAGTTTCGTGTAAATTCGCGAAGTTGCCTTATTTCGTTTTATGATGATTCAACGTATAGAAAATGAACGCTATACAAAGCTTACATTTTAATTATTTTTTGGAGAACACTGGACGAGAAAACTGATGGTTAAAAAACTGGACATACCAACTTCAGTGTTAATTTGAGTCAAACTGTGATTTAAAAGCACAGGAAGTATACAATGCTTCTCTCTAATGAGATTTAGCAAAATTTGCCTTTAGAGGCATTGGTTAATTTATGAGATATTAGTTTATAACGGTTTATGTGTCCCATCTTTTATTCAAATTACTTTCTGCACTAAGGATTAAAATCGATAACTAATTACGCTATGAAGCTAATATCCAAAATGTTTAAAACTGCAATATTTTGGGGCGTTAAAATTGTAAATATGAAGAAATATAAAAATAAGTTTGAAATTTTTAAACCTCTGAATATAAAAAATGGTTTTCAAATATCTTGATTTATATATGAAATATATATGGGTTTTTTACAACATTTTCATTTTCACTAATAATATTTCCCCCTCTTCATTTGCAGAATCGTCTCCATACGCCCCTGTGTGTGCGCTTTTTATATATTTTTTTAAATAAATATTCAGGGGTTGTTTTTGTTTTTATTAAGACGTAAGTACATAATTACGTGACAAAAAACTATTCAGCACAAATTTCAACACTTCGAAAATCAAATAAAATCTTAGCATTTCTCTGGTGTATAATACGAATATACCTATAATATCTATTTAGTTTTACTATCTACTTAAGAGTTTTTGATTTATATTATTTTACATATTAAGAGAAATTTTCGATTTAAAACTGCACGCTATAGACCTGGTTAAATGCTGAAAATCTGGGGAAAAAAAAAAAAAAAAAAAAAAAAAAGTTACTTCATAATAACAATTACAAATGGTTAATTTTTTAGCACAGTTCAAAATAACCTTGTTTTTTACTTAACAATATTTTAACATCAAAAAGTTTACTTTTAATGTTATAACCTGTTGCTTGTTACATTACATATAATTTCGTTTATAAAGGTATGAACCGCATAACTTAACGTTTTAAGTTAAGTATGAAAAATTACGAAAATTCCAAAAGTATAGAATGATGTCAAATTAGCCGAATCTCTTCTACTAATTCACTATTGTGAAATTTAAAAGCTTTAAATAAAATGTCTAAAAACTATGCGATCTTTATTATATGTTATATTTTAATGTAGTATTTATTAACACAAATGAATGTACTGATGAATGAATTGAATTGAATGAATTGAATGAATTATTTTTAACTCGCTGTACATGCAACAGAGCAATCATTTTTAAGTATAATTTAACAAAAATTTGTTCCTTTAGAAAACAAAAGCTCCAAATGCGTTCTGTTCACAGTTAAGAGCAGTTTCGGTTTAAGTTGAGATAATGGCATGCCCACTGAACAACAGGATCTCCGATATTAACCATATGCTGGGTGACATTTGACACTTGTTGCGAGGGGGGCCGAAATAATTGACTTTGTTTCAAGGCACTACAAGCTTATGTAACCAACACCGATGTTCTTCAGCGCCCACTTGGCTTCTATGGTCAAGCAGCAAGCATCATAACTTTTCCCCAACTTTACTTGCGGGGAAAACAGAGCGACAAACCGCTGAAAAATTAGCATTGAATATACCTGCTCTAAAACACTCTAGATTTATATCAAAACACACCATGCTACAAACCTGATCAGCTAACTGAAAAAAAGATTAATATAAAGTAAATGTTTACATTCACTGCTGGTCATTAAAATTGCAACACGACGTGTGTTTTCATAATAGCCGTGCGGAAATGATATCTGGCTTATCGTTCTCTTTGATCTTTCACGTTTGTGTGTTCGTACTACCTCGAACCACTGATTTCATACTCATTTCGTTCAATATGAGCATCAATTTCTCGGAATCACTTGCACTCTCGGTATTGCACTATTCTCCCTTGATCAAGACAATTGCTGTTCCTTCTGAGAATATGGGGAGTAGATTTAACGCGTCTCTTACTAGCGCTGTAATTTTAATGTCCAGAAGTGTACTTTATGTCATACAAAAGCCTACTAAGTAATGCCAGAACTGTACATCATTAATAGTTCGAAGAAATACTTTTGAAATAGAACAGAAAGCTTTGTTTGAGGTTAGAAAATCTTGACGTTTTGAGAAAATGTTTTAAATGAAAATATCCGTAATTTTAACAATATTTATATTTTCTTTCCTTTCATTTTTATCACCAGAACTACTAATTTTGCGTAAATCATACAAAGTAGAGGATTAAATTCTTTCCTTAAAACCAGTATTTTCATATTAAAAGAAAATACTACTATTACCATAAAATCTCCTCTAGAAACGTATGCTACATTATAAAATATGAAAGCTGTCATTTTGGTATTTATAACAGTTTTCCTGATCGAATTAATTACACGCTTTCGTAGGAAAAATAACGCGTAACAGACTTGCGTAAATGGCTATTGAAAAAACTGCTCCAATTTTATACTTATTTTGCAATAGAGCTCTTTCCGCCATTTAATATTAATTATGTTTATTGTAATTTAATTTGAGGTTCACTAATTCAAGATTGCTTTAATTTTTTTTTTTTTTTTGACCATAAATTTTAAATCTAATTTATTTTAAGTGACAACTTCTTTATCATTGAAAACAGTAAATTAAATAAAAACGCACAGTATGAACATTTTAGCGTCCCACTGTGTCTTCCCCCCCCCCCTAAGAAAATACGGAATGCCAACAACTGTTCGTGATATTTATTACTTAAGAAATACAAGGAACAGCGAGGAATGAATCAATCAGAGAGAGACAGAGATTTTTTATGTGTTTATTTAAGGACGCTCTTTAACATCTCAGGTCATCAGCATCCCATTCTATTTAGGGCATGAAACGGCCGACAAATTTTGCTCAGAGACCTCTTCTTTTAGGCTTGAGGTTCTTTATCGTGCCGTAAATGTAGGACACGGGACCCACGGCTTTACTTCCCTTCCGAAGGAAGCCATACCTAAGGATTTTTACGCCCGAAAAAATCCATCGATCCTGGCCGGTTTCGAACTCGCTACATTGGGTTTAGAAGGCGAGTATGGTTACCACTACACCACCAGGACCGACGAGACAGAAATAAATACAGAAGAGACTCATGTCAGGATAGAGAAGAGGGGCTTAAAATGTTTGGACACCTGATCAGGATGGAAGAAGTGACAACTGTCCAAACTGCCGAGAGGAATTGAGGCTTCATAACAAAAGATAACGGTGAGCTCTGGAGAAGCAATGCTAAAGACGTATTAGCTCTATAATTAGGAATATACTTTTAATTAAATTTAATAATAAAAGAACATTATGCCTTAAAAGATTTTTAAAAACTCTAAAACCAATGGTTTTTAAATGTAATCGCATAACCATATCCCTACAATTTCTCATTCTTCACCTCAGCACCGTCTTGGCTTTTTTTTTTTTTAGGCAAGCAAAAAAAAAAAACGCACTACCTTCACCGTGTTGATTTAATAACCTCGTTGACATGCTTCATTTCGAGAAATCGATACGAAGGGCATCGTCGACCGGATACAGAGCAGCTACCTTTGAGGACGGCAACTCTCGAAAAGCTGAAACAAATCGCTTGAGTGTTTGTTAGTTACCTGCTCTAATGGATGCCTCACTTACAGGACGCAATCGAGCATGCTTGCCTACAGCATTACCGGCCTCAACTGCTCTCCCGTCTTTTTTCAAGGGATTCGTGCCTGTATTCCACGGCGTCGGTAATTGGAGGATGCCGCCAAGGCAACAATGACAAATGAGAGGGGCAACACCCACTTGACGTCACTACTAACAATGTCCGGCTACTGGAACCCTCCCAAAAATGTGTAGCATCAACTTATTTCAGCTTTGTGTTTATTGCTCTTGATTTGCGGATGAAAGACGTAGAGATAGACCAAGAGTTCTTATCTTTTGCGAAGCGAACTTTCTTACGAGAGCGTTTTAAAATAACCTAACACATTATTTGGGCTGTTACACAAAAGCGGTTTCTTTTAATTTCCTATATTCCAGTTCCAGATGTGTAACAAGCACTTTGTCTTATTTGTACTGGTGTTTCTTTTCTTTCATATCTTTTTTTGCATAAAAACAAAAGACACATGACGCTGTCGCCCTGAGGCTATTAACACAAGTCTTAAACGCTTATTAATTATAATTTGTTCGATGGGGAAGTAAAATTTAAAGTCTTTAAAATACGCAACTTAAAAATGTGTATATTGACTCACATGTCAAGACTATAACAACGAATTTCCTTATTAATATTTTTGGAATTTTGAATTCACTGTATAAAATGACAACTGAAGGCATACATTGAATGTATTTTTGAACTCAAGGCGTTTTAAAAATTCTAAATACCAACACTGCTATTTGTTCAGCAGAAAAATGAACTAGGTAATTTACAGTGTGAGCCAAAAATGAAGATGCATTTAATTTTCTTATTAGATAGCTGTGGACAGAATAAACATCAGAAAGTCATGAACCCGGAAAATTTGAACACGTGCTAAAACCGAAACCGTGAGTTCCATAACAGCATAAGTCCACTTTTTTGCACTGTTAGTAATATATAAATAGGCAAACCTGCATTTTACAGTCGAAGGGAAATGCAGGTGCTCTTAAGTGACTCGTCGCATTCACAAGACCGTCCTATAAGGAGTTTACTATCATATACCATGTACATATTGATTTTTCCTTTTCGTTTATATGTAAGAATATCTACAAAGAGTAACATATCATTCAATGCCTTGTGTTTGTCATTTCACATTAATGTAATATTATTCGCATTTACTTATTATGTTTGATAAACCAGATTCTTATAGTAACCTGTGATTTAATTGAAATGTACACCATTAAGATGTTTACATTAATAAATATCATAGAATAAACATTATTTCCCTCTTCTGTGACATGGAAAAAAGTATACTTTCCGGATCCTAACCGCTAAAGCCCAACACGCGCACAGTGCAACATCAGTCAGAATGCATTTCGGCCGAAATCGATACGGGATAGTCTGTATAAAGAAAACGCTGGGATTGCAGAACTTCCTAATACCACAATGAGACGATTGCTCGATGATAAGTGTCGGTCCTGGTGTAGTGGTTACCATACTTGCCTCCTACACCCAAGATCGCGGGTTCGAACCCGGCCAGGACCGATGGATTTTTTCCGAGCGTAAAAATCGTAAGTATGGCTTCCTTCGGAAGTGAAGTAAAGTCGTGGGTCCCGTGTCGTACATTTACGGCACGAAAAAGAACCTCAAGCCTGAAAGAGAGGCCTCTGAGCAAAATTTGTCGGCCGTTTCACGCCCTGAGTTGAATGGAACGCTGATGACCTGAGCTGTTAAAGAGCGTCCATAAATAAATCAATAAAAAAAATGGATGATAAGTGATGCACTATATAGATTTGACTACATTCAAGATAGATTTTATGTGTACTCAACAAAAGGGCAAATGATCGTAACTTTGCTCAAACAGAGCTGAGTAAATGTAAACGGGATGTCGAATGCACATTTGACTGGATAAGCTTAACGCTATATATATATATATATATATATATATATATATATATATAATGTTAACAAATTAACAGTAATTATAAAAGCAGAAAAGGATAAAACATTAAGAGAAAGTTACACTTGAAATCGCTATATTTCGAACTACTAGAGTTCTTCTATGGCAACAAGACAAGTGACGGTGATAAAAGTAAATATTGAGCATCGAAGGTACGTTATGCATGAAAAAGATGAAACAAACAACAAGAGAGTGTTGGGGAGAAAAATTAATACGTAAGATATAGCTATATTTTCACATAAAGCGCATATACCACCTGATTTAAATCTTTCGCATTCATTTTTTCCCCCACACACTCTTATTGCTAGCTAATTTCATCTGTTTCCAAGCATAACGTTACCTTCGATACTCAATATTTACTTTTATCACCGTCACTTGTCTTCTTGCCATAGAAGGAATCTAGTAGTACGAAATATAGCGATTTCAAGTGTGACTTTCTCTAATGTTTTATCCTTTTCTGCTTTTACAATTACTATAAATTTGTTACATTGTTAATAGTGTTACTTTATTTTTCTTTTATATCATATAAATATATAGTTAAAATAGATCAGAATATGATTAAGGATTTAAGATAATTAATTCTAAAGTTAAGAAACCTCTTCCTGGTACTAAAAAGCAAGAAAAATGGCAAGTGAAATCTTACGAAAGATCAAAGGAATTGCTAAGAAAACATTCATAATTAAAGGAAAAGCAAAGTTTGATTAAACTAACCTGAATAGAACTTACACAAATGAAGTTCCTTTAAAGGCTGCTAAAGCTAGAGATACGACAAAATATTCTTCCCCAATTTTGCTTAAAAAGCAGCACAATTTTCAGACTTCTAGACCTGCACGGTAAGGACCATGTCCTTAATACTGAGAATTCGTGAAATGAAGTATGGAATTGTAAGCGAAGGAAAGGTGTGCCAGTTAAATTTTATTGTTACCTGTGCGGTATTACTGAGCTTATGGAAAGTGGCTGCTATATTTCTCTCTCTCTCTCTCTCTCTCTCTCTCTCTCTCTCTCTCTCTCTCCAAACAATGTTGCAGGCAAAATAAGTATATTCTTACCCCAAACCTAAGTACATGAAATCATTGTTACAGATTAAGTTTCGTGACAACACGTGTGAAAGCTTTTCATTAATTTATTACAGGGAAACTACTTGTGGCCATCTTAATTTTAATATTTGACGACATGTAATTTTATTAGGAAAAATGTTGATGGTTATAATTTTCATAAATATGATTTTCTCGATATATATTATACTGAACATGTGTAGTTATGGGGAATTGTTTCAGATACGCTTAAAGCTTATTTTAATACAAAATGTGCATCATAGAGGAAAGTTACAATTCGCATTTGAGAACAATGGATTGTTTGCACAAAGGTAGTCAAATTAATACCTCGTGAATTACCTGGGAATTGTTTCAGAATACATTTTATTTCCAAAATCTACAATTAAATGCATTTTAAGAATTTAAAAGGAATGTGTTACCATTTTATGGCACACACTGTACTAAAACTTCTTTCGTGGTAGAACATGTTAAATTTAGCCACATCATAGCAACGTTAAATAACAGTATTTATCACTTTTGAGCCCACGAGCATCCAATGTTTGGGATTTTATGGTTCAGTAACGGATGCTATGACGTAATATTATTTCAGCAGCTATAGCATACTCAAAGATGTAGTATCTAAATTTTTATTGCACCTACTTAACATATTAAGAATTTTGAACAGGAGAACAATTGTTTTTAAGAAACAAATGAACATCATAATCCTAATGAAACTACTAAATAGACCGGGTTTCCAGGATGTGTCCTCGCCGCTAGCAAGAGGTCTGCGTCTCGGTTGAGGCCTGCTTCCCTCCCCAATCCAGACCGCTAGTCTACCTGCCCGTTCTTGAACTTTCGAACACTCGAAATTCTACCTTTGTTCGCGAAGACTAGAACGTATTTTTATGTGTAAATGCTATTATAAATACAAATCAGTTAGTCGCGTTTGTGAGAAATTTATTCCGAAGTTTCCTGGGCAATTGCCTCCTGTAATTCACGACCTTATGCTTGACGCAAAAGAAGAAACACATGTGAAGACGTGCATTTTTAACAGAAGACAAATTAGACGACATCGGAGCAAAGCTTGAACGTTCGCCAACAAAAGCAATGTGCACAAGTTGGGATTTGTCGGTCCTGGTGGTGTAGTGGTTACCATACTTGCCTCCTACACCCAAGAACGCGCGTTCGAACCCGGCCAGGACCGATGGATTTTTTCGGGTGTAAAAATCCTAAGTATGGCTTCCTTCGGAAGGGAAGTAAAGCCGTGGGTCCCGTGTCGTATATTTACGGCACTAAAAAGAACCTCAAGCCTGAAAGAGAGGCCTCTGAGCAAAATTTGTCGGCCGTTTCACGCCCTGAGTACGTTGTAAATAAATAAAAAAAAAAAAAAAAGTTGGGATTTCAGTTTCCTCTGCACGTACAGCAACAAAATTTAACGCCCGTTTTTACCACTGAGGTACCACAAGCGATGGACAGTGATGATACATCAGATGAAATGGTAAATTGGGAAAGAATTTTTTTTTAAGGAAGAAAGCGTTCCAGGCCTAAGTTTAGGGTACCTCCCTGGCATTTGCCATTTATGAGGATTGAGGAGAACTTTGAAAAAATCTCAGTCAGGGAGGAGGTCTTGGTGGAATTCGAACCCAGATCTCCTGCTCCGTGTCCGCGCCTTAACGACCTTGGCCACCCGTGGCGGTAAAAGTGTAAACGTGTCCATTGTCTACGACAATGTGATCCCATATCAGGTGTGCACTATTGTGAGTGGTTTCTTTCATCGGTGACTTTAGACTAGACTCAAGACGATGCGTGGTTCCCTCTCAGCTACTAAAACGCAGTCACGGGCAAGCGGTAAAGACATAATCTAGAAGCCCTGTACATATCACACACAGTCTCCTCCTGGAGGCATGTACAATGTGCAATTAAGCCTTCTAGACTTAACGCAGACGTGGAGAGGCATTTTAATTTATGTGAAACATTGAATACACTTTTAATCCCCAGTTTTGACAGTCATTTATTTTCCAGTGATGTTCACATGATGCAGTGAACTGAACTTCTAAAACGTTCATTGTAAGCCAAAACCAATATGGCAGGAACCTTCCAAAACCAAATGATCAGTCTCGACTATCAAAAGATTACGATTAAGAATTTAAAAGTACTAAATAATGTCTTGCATTTTTTAACTCTATACACTGCTCTCTTTGCAGCGAACGCATGTAATCGCACCTTATAGCACTTTAAAAATCCTTTCTTTGATGAAGGCGAAACCTTCATCCTCTTTTGGGGCTCATGTGCATTTCTCAGAAGGCTGACCTTGTACGCTTTGCGAAAGGTTGCAACATTTTTGCTGCGCGGTTGACCAGATCAAGGACAACCTTCAATACTATCGGATTTAGCATATATCTGGATAACGCTGACGTCAGAACGAGATTTTTCCTCTCAGGGTATGCGAATTTACACGTTGCTCTTCGCCATTTTCTTCTGGGTGCCAGAAAGTTATATGATTCTCAAGGAAGGCAAGTAAATTAGCATGTGATATTCAGTGTGTTGCTGAAAATTGAGCTATTTAGACGGACTTTCGAGATATGGTTTCCCACGATTCCAAAACTCCAAGTAGTAAAACTTTGGCAGACACTTTTGAGATACTGCTGTTGCGAAGGTTCTTGGCAGATGATCTTCCTGGCCTGACAGCAGACTGTTTAGAAATAATGTTATATCTCTACGGTTGCTCCACCCTTCTCCAAGATTCATCCCTGAGTTGTGTAAAACACAGACTCTGTAGGATTATTGTAAATCAATTATATGTGTGCAGTATACTTTTTTATTTCATGTATTCAATGTATAGCACGAGAGAGAGAGAGAGAGAGAGAGAGAGAGAGAGAGAGAGAGAGAGAGAGAGCGATACTGGTGAAATTAAAGTTGGCGTGTCTTTTACAGGTGAAAGTTGGCTCTTAATAATAATGAGAAATACGTAGGTAATAAAGGCGAAATCTGCTCACCAGAAATCCTTTAATAAAAAAAAGGCAGCGCCCAAAACAAACAAAGGGACATATCAAGATGTGCCTTCACAACGTTGCCGATACTGTTCAGGCCACTACAATGTGCAGGATAGGTCTCATTATCCAGAAAGAGGAGGAAAAGCCGCGTAGGGGTCGATGGAGAAGGCATGACAACATATTTGGTGGCTGTCGACTGTGTGGAAGAAACGTTCTGATAGAAAAGCTTTCCTAAGTGATTCTATAGACTGAAAAGTGTGTCAAATTCCATGAAAAGGTATTACAAACATTGAAATACGTATTGGTACATGTATTAAAGCAAGAATGATGAAGATTTTTCTAAATAGTGTTTAACGCCCATTTTTACTACTGAGGCACCACAGGTGGTGAACACTGATGATACATGAGATGAAATGATAAATTGGGAAAGGATTTTTTAAAAGGAAGGAAACGTTCCAGGCCTAAGTTTAGGGTCCTTCCCGGCATTTGCCATTTATGAAGATTGAGGAAAACCTGGAAAAAAACCTCAGCCAGGGAGGACGGTCCTGACGGGATTCGAAACCCAGACCTCCTGCTCACGAGTCTGCGCCTTAACGACCTCAGCCACCCGTGGCGGTATTATGAAGACGAAAACATAAAATATGATGCGATCAGTCAATTAAAAAGCCTAGATTGTATTTCATGTATTAAAAAACTTAACTGCAATTGAAACTTTTATATCTGAAGTATACAATGAGAGACTCAATCGCACTAGCCAGAGGTCGCGTGTTAATTTACGGGAAATATCACTGAGCAATGGATCCAGTTGGTGCCCGTTCAGAGAAGCAGTGAATATGCCCGTGGCAGTAAACGCGCGCACAAAGGCCAGAAGAAGAAAGGTAGGTAGAAAAGTAATGAAAGGATGCCTCCTTAACAAACCGCCACGCCCCCTGCCCTTTTTCCTTATTTTTCGGCCGAGGTCCTACCGAGGAACACAACAGGTCGAGCAGCTGCAGCACTTATGGATTACAGTCCCTAGGGGTGACCAAATCGCCTTCGTGGTTAAGGCAGCAAGACCAGCTAGATGCAAGACCTCTGCAGATATTTAAGAAATTAAGAAACGAATCGCCGCTGCCGTTTTGCTTTTCCATTTCTACTAACCTGCGTAATGTACTCTGAACATATTCTACCCGTAAGGTTTTTTTCAATAAACAGCACACTACAGCTATATATAATTAATCACAAACAGTAGTAACCAGTGCAGTAAACGCATATAAAACTGCATATCTTTTAACAATTATCTATTGCATTTTAAATAAAAATGTAGGCACAGGAGAGGTGTAATATACTACCGCCTCTTAGCATAAAAAAGCAACTTTTAAACAGCTCTCTATGAATTTTATAAATTAGAGCACGTTTTTTGCCAAATACATTCAAGACAAATATAAACTGAGCTAAATAAAACGATAAGCAAAATATAAATTACAAAAAATCCATCAGTTCATTCTTCGCTTTAATCAATACATTGCTATTAAAATACTCTCGACCAATTACAAACTATTCACAGTTAACTTTGTGATACAATTTAAATAACAAATGTACAGCTATAAATATCTTACAGTAGTTTTATATTTGAATGTTCAGGAGCCAGGAGTTGAGTTCAACGATTTCAACTTATCAGCAGGAGGGTTTTCCCTCTGTGTTTTTTCTTGTTCAACTTCTTATCCCTATCCATTTTTCGCTCACTCTCCTAAGCCTTCATTTGATTCATCCAAAATTATATACATTACAATTAAATTCTATTTTGAATATGAAGATGAAATAGTCAGTGGACGCTGAACAACTGGGGATTTTACTATTAGTTTCCAGTGACACTACTTAACTGTGCATTACTTTGTATTAAAAGGGCTGAACATCGCTAAATATTTCTGGTTTATTTTTTTAAACAAGCCTTTGTAGCATACATTTGAAAAGAAAGTAAACTTTAAAGGAGTGAATTTAAGTAAATTCAAAGCCAAACATGGATTGATTTACACAGACTATTTCACTCATGTGACGTCATCTTAAAATCGACCAATGAAACTAAATAAAAATTTAATTTTGACCAATCACAGCCCGATTACGGAATGAAAAAATTATCAAATCCGTTTTATCACGACATGCATTTGTCTTGTGGTCAGTGTAGCCAACTCATTATGTTCACTATATAATTCCTGAATATGCATCAGTGACACTTTTGCTAGAGGCGGTGGGGAGCTATTGATAGCAACAAAAGAATGGATCATCGACAATCATGACGCAAAATTGAGGATTCTTCAAAGCATTTTGGTGATGTGTCAAGTGTGCAAATTTACCTTATCATTATGAATACCAAACCATAGAATACAAAGAAAAATAGAGACACGGTATGTTGTGTATTTTTTTTTTCTCAGTTGGTATTAGAAAATCGAACGGTAGCGATAGTAATTGTCGACTCTTTTCCATTTCAGTCTCACGTTTTCTCAATGGAATAGATATTCACAAGTTTAACGTTTTATACAAGTGTTAATATTCTGAGCGCGAATTTAAAATATATATATCACTTTTATTCTTATTCTATTCATGAAATAGTTTAAAATCTGTATTTTGCTCTTCTGTTTTGGCATTACTGACAACTGGGATTCTTCTGTTGTAAACTGAAAAGGTTAAGTACAAATGTATAATTATTACATTTTGTAAGCCAAGTTTAGAAGAATTATATTTAAAATTCTTATTTATTCGTGAAATAGTCCTTATAAATATCACTGCAGGGTCTGAGCTTTCCAGGCGGGTGATAATCTTTATTACAATTATATTTCACCTTGAACTGTACGTTTTACTCTTCTACGTTACTTAAATTCTACGTTGGTCGATTTTGACATACACCCCAGAGGAAGAAATCAGTGTATTGAAATCCGGAACGTGGTGTGTCTGTTATGAACTTGCCTCAAGTCAAATTTTACTTGAATCACCTGGAAAATGTGGCGAAATACCATGAACGCCAATGGAGGCTTGGGGGGGGAGGGGGGGGGGGTCGGACCTCCTGCCTTTGTTCCCCTTTCCTTATTTTTTAAATATTAAAAGTTTGCTCTTCTACTGTCAAGTATTCATTCACAATTTGATTGACGTTACATTCAAATATTTGCTATTTTTTCGCGTAAGCCCACCTCCCTTTCCGAAGATGTTATATTCCACACCGGGTTTATGTTGTAGGTGACATGATGACACCAGAAATTGCCTCGTAACAAAGGCCAGGTTGTGCATGTGATGTCATGGTCGCCATGGTAACGAATGAAGGTCATTCATCAATTCCCAGCTTGTGAAGTTGATTCGTGAGACCCGTGATAGCAGGCAGCAAAATGAGAGCTCTGAGTACTTAAACTTTATCGCACTTTATTTATAACCCCTGGATTTAATGTTAATTTTTAATGTAGCGTGTGTGTTAAAGTTTATCGTGTATCTATATCCTTTGAGTAAAAAAAATAATAATAAAAAAAATTGAATCTAACAGAGAATCTCTTTTCAGGTAGAACGGAGTGAGAAAGGAATGAATATTTAAGATTTGAATGACCTGCACCAAAATTACACTACTACAAAATGACAGAGGATAAAACCAGATCATTTTAATGCATTTGGTGAAAGCTTGTGTGACAGCTCTTTGAAGAGTAAATTGATTTGCTAGCATATTTTAAAGTATATGACCCTCTGGAGGGTGTGATTACTTAAAAAAAATCCTCAGGTCAGTGAGCAGGCATGAAGACTAAGTCTTCTCTTTTGTTTAAAAATTTTGAAGAACTTACGACTTCTGAATGAGCACAATTGTTAAAATTACACCATAATGAACAAGTGGCAAAAAGTAGGGTAATTTTAAAAATGTTAATTCACGTTCTTGCACATTATGTAAACAAAATAGCTTTCTGTTAGTTGGCACTTGCAGCAAATGATTTAAATAATTTTGGAAAAGTCAAAGCTCTATTTAATTTGATATTAAAAAGAAATGCAGAGATAAAAGAACATTGGGGAATAATCATCTACTTTAATGCCTTTCGAAAACAATTCAGAATATGATAATCAAAAGAATTACAGAAGAAATTCAATGTTATATTGAAATAAATCAACAATGCTCCCTTTTCCACTTCCGTTGTAAATGACACCATTGATATAACAGAACATTTCAGTGTGCTGTTATTGATACCAGAGGATATTCAGGATATTTTCTGGGACTTTATAACATTCAGGACATTAATAATAATTTAAGCATGAAAAGTAAAAACCAGTATATTCACGTAAAGTTATTAGCATTTTGTAGCATTATATTGTGCTATTTTCCCCCCTTCCTTGGCCTCCCTACAATGTAAACCCATGAGCCGGCACTGCTGAACACACAAGCACGTCATTTTTGGATCACCCTGTAATTAAAGTGAATTTACTGTTCACGAAATAAAACCAAACAACTGCACGAAACCAATCGTGGAGTTGAATGCTAAAAACAGGTTTAGGGCAGTCTGGAGTGGCAAATGTAAAGCGTAATATGTACGCATTCCATTGGTAAAAAGGAAAACCGGTATAGTGCAAGAAACCTCTATGCAAGACAAAGAAAACTGCCAACCATAGATGACAGATACTTAACGATTCAAGCAAGAACACATCCATTATCCTGTACATGGCAACTGTCAAACCAACTTTATGATGCTATTGTCGTCAGTATCACTGACGAAGGTTACGCGAGGACATATTAGATATCATGAAAGGCAAGAGAAATTGCGCACAATATTTGTCATTAATGAATCAAGATTTGCATTAAAGTTCAACAGTTGTCTGTTACATATAGGCTCCAAGGGAGACTCTCAGAACCGAGAGATTTATTCAGGAGGATGCACTATTTGATGGTGTTTTGGGAAGGCATCTATCAAGGACGTGGAAATCTGCATTTCCATGATGGATAATTGAAAGTTCAAGCAAGCAAAGATGATTATGTGGAAGATATCGTATCTTAGATTCATAGAGCCATTTGTGAAAACGTCAGATTTCTGGGTAACAATGCTAAACCTAATGTGTGACAGCCTTGAAGAACTTGAAACACTCTCTCTCTTTCACGCCCTCCTCGGTCATCTGACTTAAACTCAATGGAGCATGCATAGGACACAAGGCAATGAATGCTGAACAACCATTTCCCATTTCCGGAGACCCTGAGAGACTTGGTTGAGGTTCTTTCTCGTTTGTGGAGAACATACCCAGTTGGAAATCCATGCAAAAGGCAAGTAAACATGGCCTGGGACCTTAATGTTAAGTTGATATTCAGTCACCACATCTTCAAATGTGTTAGGTAACATAAACATGTGTGAATTTAACGAGTGTATTTGTAATATTCTGAACTATTGGAATTAGTTGACAAAATTTGTGATACAATAAAAATTACAAAATAAACTAGAACTGCAAGTAAAACAAACGTTTATAAACTACAGAAAACAAGTGTTACAAACAATAATATTAATAAAATCAGGCTTACAAAGAATTTAACTGTTAATACCTTTCAAAAGATGAGTGAATATGTGAGGAAAATGCTGCAGTCCTGGAACATTAGCACCGAGAAGTTGGTTCACCAATGATGTGGCTGCAAATGTGTATAGCAAATATGTGATGAAGACTGCTTGATAGCACTGATGGTACGAACAATTTGGCATGATAATGAATGTACAAAATTTGTAGTCATATTTTTAAGTAAAGAGTCACTCATTGAGATTAGATAAAGACTAAATAATAACATAAATATAATGCAATTTCATTTTGATATGTGTTTTTAAACACTGCCAGCTTGTTCCGTTTATCAAACCGTAATTTATTTCTCTGTGTGATTTAATAAAGGACAGTACGTTTGATGTACTTATTTCAGAAATAATGTGAAAAATTGAAGAATTTGTGAAATCTCGTGTGTAAATACGAAGATTCCGCATTGATATCCTTAGCTGCATTGTTTGTTAATAATTGGAAATATCAAAATTCTGGACGTTGGCCAGACTCGGTAGCCAATCTGGAATCTCCAAAATACAATTCTCTGGCATTAACCGCAGAACGTCAGGAAAATAAGTGCAGGAAATTGATATGAGAAACGCTCGATCGAGCATTACCACATAAAATGTCGTTTCATGATGAAATGTTATGACCCTAAACGATATCTATGCTGAAGGGGTTGGACCATGGCACCACGCATGGCTTGGCGAATCAGGATTTCTTAAATGAAAGACTTCCAAATCGGTGGATTGGTCGAGGTGTCCTCTTCGATGGCCACCTAGGTCCGCGAACTGTTGTGGTTGAATACAGAAGCAGATATCGCAGGAATTACATATAAGTCGGATGCTTTACGTTGCGTCTATAAGTCTCGTGAAGATATGGAACCAGGTCAACGTCAATATATTTCATGTGAAACAAAACATTAAACAACAATGTAAACTTGTAAAAAGCAACTATAATTAATAATGCCTTACTCTGAATGGTTTGCGTACGTGTTTTATGGTTTAGTATCATCATTTCCAAACTTCTTCATATATCCTCTCACTTCTACCAAAATGCCTACACTTATTTTCTAATTTGAATGCTATATATGTTCCCAAAGACCTAGCAATTTGCTTCTTAGTATTCGTTTAAAATGCTCATAACTAAGTCCAGACACCAAAACATTGCCTAAAGGAACGCTAATTGTACCGTCAGTTGTTTCCTTTAGGTTTGTATAGAAAGACGTCACCTGAAGAGAGCTCTGACTTGATGTAAACAACACGATGTGTATTAACATGTCGAGTAGTTAACTTCATACGTTCGGTGTCCGAACTTCCGTTCTTCTCATAATCCAAACAAGCCTGAAATACAGAATGTTACAAACCAGAGAAACTTTCTATTGGGAACGGCAATCACAAATAAGTGAATGCCACGTATATATCAATAATTGCAGGCGAAAATCGTTCAGCTAATGTACGGTCTCCTTATCCACCAATCAGAATGGAAGTTATCCTATAGTTTTAAAACACGGTGCTCAAAAACTAATAACTGGAAAAAAAAAATTACGTTCATTTTTTATTCCTACAATCTCTGCTTCGATTCGACTAAGAAGTCTATTATCATGCATTTTCCTGTTCGCTATTTTCAGATTAATGTTAAAACAAATACATTTATTATGAACTGTTGTTATATTCTCAAATGTCCATTTGTTTTTAATTATTCGATTACGAATATCTTTGTAGTTCTTGGAACAAAAACAAATAACAATGCACCTCTGCTTCGATTCGATTATTTCCCTGCCTCCCAAAAGAAATTCTCATCACAACACGAAATATGACATAAGTAACACAAAACAGTAGTAAATGGTAATTGTTATAATAGTGTTCAGTTCCACGCGGTTCTGTTTGGAATAAAAGGTAATAAAATAAGTGTGTATTTTCAGAAAGATCAAACCGGTAAGCCAAAACACTTCTGTGATTATACTAAAAGTACAAACAAATGGCATTGTTCTTGCATTGCAGTTCTCTTACCGAAAGCCCTTCTTACTTATAACATAATTAGGTAATTTTTTAAACTTTCAAATTCATGCTTTATTGACCTTCGGTCTCGAAACAATTATCACGACAACACATATTCGTTAACCTTATAATTAAGTTAACGAAAAAATTATCAGCAATCGTGGCATTACTGAAGAAAGTATTTTACTTTGTGCACAAATTTTACGAAACTGACGCGCACTCTCTCAAATATCCCCGGCATCTTGAACCACGACGTTT
This sequence comes from Metallyticus violacea, assembly GCA_030762175.1. Taxonomy (NCBI): domain Eukaryota; kingdom Metazoa; phylum Arthropoda; class Insecta; order Mantodea; family Metallyticidae; genus Metallyticus; species Metallyticus violacea. The sequence goes on from CM060831.1 coordinate 134,654,076, forward strand.
ATGAAACACTCCATATGAAGTAATCAAATCATGGGGAGCGAGCTAGTCATTCAATCGCACCTGGTCTTTCAATCTAATGAAAAGTTTAATTTAATGTTGGTCACAGTATACCTCCTTCCCTACAATCAAACGCTTATATAGACTGTCTGTCTCACTCCTCGATATGTTCTTCAATTTGAAACACACTGTATAAGGTACAAGCAGATTCAACGTTGTTCAGAATGTGTGTGTGTGTGTGTATATAAAGCAACAATATACTTACGAATTTGCACATTAGCATACATAAACTTACACAATTGCTAATTTAATGCCATTCTTACCTTCTATAATTTTGTCATCTCATACGATTAACTTCAAATCTTTCTCTGTGCTTAAAGATCAAATCCCTGCTTCAATTTATTACATTTTGAACATAAATTCTGCCCCCATGTTTAAACTAAACTAAGAGCTATTCCATTATTCTTCAACACACACAGAAGACAGATCAATTAGCACAAGTAATATTACGAGAAGGTCTGAGATTACCGATAAATTCACTAACGTAGTGAATGAATTTATATGGAAAGTTCAGACCCTCAAGTGATATTCATTAGGACTATTTCACGAATAAAATAAGATTTTAAACATAACTTCTCTAAACTGGCTTACAAAATTGTAACAATTGTATATTTATACTTAACATTTTCAAGCAATCTTGCGACAGAAGAATGCCGATTGTCAGTAATGCCAATAGAGAAGAGCAAAATACGGGTTTAGGACTTTTTCATGAATTGAACAGAAATAAAAGTTTATTTCTATATATTTATAAAAATATATTTTAAATTCGCGCACAGAGTATTAACACTGTATAAAACGTTATACTTGTGAATATTCTATTCAGAATCTGTGAGACTGAAATAGGACAAAAGTCTACTATTACAATCCCTACCGTTTGATTTTCTAATACCAACTGAGGGGGAAAAAAATAACATACAGTGTCTTTATTTTCTTTGTATTCTGCGGTTTGAAATTCCTAATGATAAGATCAATTTGCATCGTCAATACGCTTTGAAGAACTCTCCATTTTGCGTTATGATTGCCAATTGTCCATGCTTTTGTTGCTAACAATAGCTCCCCAGCGCCTAACTAAAGTGTCAGTGATGCGTATTCAGGAATTATATAGTGGAAGTATAGAGTTGTCCACACTGACTACAAGACAAAATGCACGTCGCATGATAAAAGCGGATTTGATAATTTTTTCGATAACTTCACTCCGTAATTGAGCTGTGATTGGTCAAAATTAAAATTTTGTTTCGTTTCGTTGGTCGATTTTAAGATGACATCACATGAGTGAAATAGTCAGCATAAATTTCTAACACGTACAATTAGAACGTTGATGTAAACATAAATACCTGACGATGCATGGGAATGGTGAAGTCGGTAACACGCAGGAATGCTTACCTGTAACAAAGAGAAAAGAGAAACAGTAAACAAAAAGTTGGTACTTCCTGATAATAACTTCTACCAGCAGTATTAATTAAGCTAAGCGCCAGGTTTCAAATAGCACACTGTTGACACAACGGGGGCATACGATGATAACCTGACTGGAATGCAAATTAGCACACATATGAAAAGAGGTCAAAGAGCAACTCTATTTAACCAGGCGAGGATCAATGGAGTCCAAATGTAATCCATAGATATAAAGCAGTATGAGTTTTGCATTCCCACTCTCGCTTGTTTTTTCCCTTTCTGTTTTCTTCCTTTACTCATACATTTCTGGCCTTTGACGTTTTTATTGTTCTGTTTTCCCAATCTGTATTATCCACCCTCCAGAAATTTGTTCTCTTTCTCAGTTTTCATGATCTTTATCTCTATTAACTCTTCATCCTTTTTTAAATTTTTTAGGTTCATCACAGTCAACTGTTTTCACATAATTTACTTCCTTTAATCAATAAGATCAAATATTGCTTTTATTTATTACCATATTCCATTTTTCTAATTAGGATAATTGTCCTGATAGAAAAGAATTTTAAAAAGGAAAACATTTTTAGATACGCTAATAATAATAATAATAATAATAATAATAATAATAATAATAATAATAATAAATTATTTTATAAATGCATTTTCCTTTAGTTAACGTTACTTGTTAGTGTTGTGTTTTTTAAAAGGTATGACTTGTAAAGGATTATTTAGAAATAATCCAGATCAAATTAAATGTGTATTACAATTAGTTCTTTGACCAACTTCAATTAGATCTTTTTAATCCCTCGGCATTAATATGTTCCATGTGCAAGATTTATAATAGTTTTATAATTAGGAATGATATTTCTAAAGACATAATTATATATTTTGTCAATTTTTAAATGGTATTATATCAGGACATCCAATTATTTGATGACCGACGCGGCGGTGAGGAACTACATCAGCCAGGCAGGCTATACGATTCGGACGGGTGGGCGAAGCTTATCGTACTACTACGTTACACTCAACTCTAACGTCACTTAACGTCGTTTTAACAATGATAGAAACATCAATGAGGCTGCTCCAAATCCTGATTTATTACTCTTAGATTGTTTCTATGGGGAAAACTGAAGGCTGAAGACTACATCATAAAGGGTCAAGTATATTTCTTTCTAAATGCTAAATACTGTGCAACAAACTCTCCATCAAAGACTGGAAGTTTGTGTTGCAGCGAACACCACCATTATGAACATATGAATAAGAACTTTTCCTAGAATTGTTGCAACTGTGTGAGATAGTGGAGAACACATTTGAAAGAAAACAAAAGACTAAGAAACAGCTAAAATTCCTTAGTTAATTAACGTATTACTGTTCAAAATCAATTGCTCGTAAACTATTTGCAAAGAAAAATGAGCAAACGCCACGTTATTCTTCTACACTTATGACTATTGATGCAACGATTGAAAACAACAATTTTGTTTATTTGTACCAATATAACGATAGCTTCAGAATTTATCTCGAGATGATCTGGAGCTCGGATTGTATTTATTTTGACTATACAGCGAATAAAATTATAAAAATAAAATAATATATACACAAAATGCGCTTTCAGCTATGAATGTCCAGTCCAGCATTTTAATTCCAATTAACAGTCAAATAGATTACAGGCAATTTACGAGATGTACTGTTCTATTTTTTACTATTTTTAAAACTCTTTGGTAACAAATTATATGTACAATTATTAAACACAAAATTTTGAAAATCGAATGACATTGGTTAAACTGGTCCCATTTTATTTTGCTTAGTATTTCTGGCTTGGAACTTGGAACTGTAAGAGCTGACATCTCACAGCCATGTTTATTATTGATTTATAGTGCACATATGTTCAGGCTAAAGAAGCTATTAAGACATTTCAGTGCGCTGTTTTAATATATTTATAAAAAAATAATGCGCGTGTGATAAAATGAGTTATAAAAGGAAAGCGATATCATTGTGGCGTAAGCGCCCGTGATTGGTTGGAATTCTTGATATTCTTATACCGAACTGGTCACTGATTCGTGAGTTAAGTAATCGGTATCGATTCTCTAAAGGCTAGATTTGTGGACACTTGTATACCCTTAATTATCAAGCAAAATCAGGTCATTGATATCAACAATATTATACGAGTTTTTTGAGGAATTTTAATTTTCTCACCTGTATATATTTTTATTTATTTATTTATTTAATATTTTGAATGACATAGGTTGATGTGACATTTTAATGTGTTTTCAATTAATTAGATTTGAAATACACCTCTATATTTTGAAATATATCGTATATCAATTGTACGAATATAATTTCATATCCTATTCTTGAATAAAAACAGTTTATAAAATAAGTAATTTTATTTTATAACACTTATGGTATATACAGAAACTAAACAGATTTGATATTGAAAAGAAAAAAACAATTCTTGTGTTTTTGTTGCATGCTGAGAAATATAGTTTTTTGTCCTTCTAAAATTAGTTTTGATGAAATGATTAGTTTTCATTCTCAACGATTAAATTTAATTTTTTGAAGAAGATTAAGGGGAAAGAATAACAGGTAATATCTTAAGCAGATGTCCGAATCGTGTGGAAAATTAAGGAAGGCAATTCTAGCATCCCTTGTGTGACATGGGCGAGTGAGTAAATATTTAAAATTTATTACATTATTTCAGTGTTTCTACCACCAATTACTGTATTGTTCCACCCGCTCGCCAGAACTCTAGCGTTACCCGACTGGCCATATCGCCGCTTCGGTCATCAAATAATTGGATATACTAAGAGTTTATGGAAGAGTAATTATTCGCATGATAACTGACATATAATGTCTTTAATAGTTATTTTCCTGCAATGTTTAATAAAATTGGACAAACATTACCTACCAGGACTATTTTATATTAATTGAAATGAGGTACCCTAAACTTAGGCATGGAACGCTTGCTTCCTTTAAAAAAGATCCTATACCAATTTATCATTTCATCTCATATACCATCAGTGCCGCCTGTGGTGCCTTAGCTGTTAAAACGGGCATTAAACACTAGTAAAATAAATCATTAATTTAACTACTCCACCAATTCCTTTGTATTTTGTTTTATTGGACGTTAAAGAACTAAATAGTCTGGAGATAATTTGCAAATGGATACATAAAATAAGTTATAAAACTGACAGGAAATGTTGTTTCAGACAACAATTAAATGAATATGATATGGTCATCACATATATTGTCCGCACAGCATGAGTGTCTAGCACATAAAACTTATGTACTGGAAATGATTGCATTTGTGTTGTCGGAGGATATCTCGGTACTTCGGTCTTGCTCGGCGACAAGGTTGTAGAAGGGACATCTAACATTGTTTCAAGATAGAACACTCCTAAACCAGCAGAGCCTCCCACCCCTCCAAGTCGTTAATGCCTCTAAGAAAACCCGCTTTCATATCAAATGCCGGAGAAGAAACTTTTCCAAAGCGCAAGCCATCGTCACGCCGCACCAGTTCACATTACCCTGGCACTTTCTATACTGCAACAGAACCAACGGATTGAAATGATATGAAAAGGAAAGGATTGTCGGTCCCAAGGAATCTAAATACAGGACCTCTCGAATGCAACCCAACCGCCAGCGTCTAAAACACCGCGGAAACAATGCTAAATGATGTCAGTTTACATTATTAGATTACTCAGGTAGTCCATAAAGTTGGTAGTATTTCTCTGCTTATTCCCACCCATCTAATATCATTTTCACTTTCCAAATCAACTTTCTAAGATGTGAAGTACATCCTGGATTCATGCATTTGAATCATGTTCTCTAAAACATTATACCGCACCCCTCCAAGCATTCCCGGACTGTTACAAATCAAGCCTTGCCGCAGAATTTAGAGCAGAAGAATCGCTTAGAACGGCAAATTCTTGGCTCAATATCAGCAAAAATAAAGTCGCTTATTGCTGAAACAAGCGCTTCTGAAACAGATGGGCGGGTAAGTATCGTATACCCAGTAAGGGTTTGTACTGCTCTTCTATGCCATTTAAATTACGATAGCGATAACCGTGCACAGAAATTATAACATGAAATATTCTATAGCAGCGCTGGAAACATATCTGTAAATAGATATCATACTCTTGGATATCTAAAATAATATTTTCTATAACTACTACAAATCTTTTTGCCATAAAAGAACTCTAGAGCGATTGTAAATCTGTGACTTTTTCTTAGTGCTTTATCCTTTTCTGCTTTTCTGATTATTGTTAATTTAGTTACGTTACATTATTTTTCATTTTTATTGTTTGCACTTCTGGTGTTGCTTTTAACTTAATTATTTATATAAATTTGCTTTTGCGTGTTTTGTTTTTGACTTATTTTCCATTTATCTATTATTCATTACTATTATTAAGCTTTTGTTATTTTATACTTCTTATACAATATCTATCCAAGGTAATGTTATGAAATTTTGGTTTAACACATGTAAGCACTATTCTAAGCAATTAGCTAAATATACAGGGCACGTTGGCTTTCTTTCTTATTGTGTTATTATATAAGACAGGATTTTCTCCCTAACCCATGGGAAAAATAAGAGTTTTGAAAACGTTTACAAAAACTGTCACTGACAGCGTTGATGACATTTCACGAAAATTTCTTTCCATAGAGTGTCTCTCTCTCTCTTGGAACAGAAAAAAGGTGCTATATAACTCCTTCTTCTTTGAAACCCTTTTATAGCCCCATGTGGGCCTGAGCTTTAACGCGACAATCACTGCGTGTTCTACCTCCATCACATGATTTCATTGGTAGAGTGCAATATTGCAGGAGGGCATGAGATCAGCACACCGCATCCAGCTGTATTGAGGCTTACTAGATCGGAGATAGCCACCTCTCTATCAGGCATCTGCCCAATTGTCCTCACAGGCTGGGTGAACTCCCTTCCAGACACCCCTATCTTAGAAAAAGTCCTAAGTATGAGCCGGGAATCGAACCAGGACTTCTCGGGCAGCAGTCAGCAACGCTAACCACTAGACCAAGGCCATATAGCCCCGTCAAGATATATTAATACCTGAAAAAAGTCCCCGAACAAAATTTTGTCGGTCCTGGTAGTGTAGTGGTAACCATACTTGCCTCCTAAACCGATCGATCCTGGCCGTAAAAATCCTAAGTATGTATTCCTTAGGAAGGGAGTTAAGTCGTGGGTCCCGTGTCGTACATTTACGGCAAGTAAAAGAACCTCGAGCCTGAAAGAAGAGGCCTCTGAGCAAAATTTGTCGGCCGTTTCACGGCCTGAATTGAATGGGAGACGCTGATGACCTGAGATGTTAAAGAGCGTCCATAAATAAACCAAATCAACAAACAACTGAACGTTTCGTCCAGTTTCCTGCCAGATAGGAGCGGGCTTATCATTTGCACTCTTCCCTCTGTAGGAAAATAAATGTAACCAAATTCTCCCAGGTGTAGTAACCTCAAGAGCAGACTTGATCTGTAAATTTAATTTATAGAATTGCTCATTATTACATGTTTATGCTTTGTGTTAACACTGCCACCAGGAATTAAGAGAAAAAAAAGACAATTACTTTGCATCTTCAAAGCCTTATAAAAAGTATTTTGCAACAGTGCCACTTAAGTCCAATAGATATTTTTTAATTTGTAATACATAAAATTCCGAGCTCTTTAAATGAGTCATGTTGTTAAACAAATACAAGACTTTCATCGTACCAAAGGAACAAATGGAAGTTACTTTAAGGGACACTCCATTAGTACGTGTACGTGTTATGTTATTATTGTGCAGATAAAAAGAAATCTACCTCCGTCCCACGTCTTTCAAGTTACTGTATCTAAATAGCATGTTATTTCCCTTAATCAAGGGGGATTCAAAAAGTAAGTCACATCTAACTGTTCCAGGGCAAGAATATTTTATTGATCAAGACAATATGACACTAATACACCACACTATTTTGCGACCCCAAATTTGTCTGGAAGCTTTACTTATTTTTCGATTCCTTGGTCTTTGAAACCCGCTTCTAGGTCAAGGAGTTATCACAGGACGTCTGACAAATTTTTGTCCATACAGATGTCGATTTGCCCAGCCGAACACTTGATCATCCTCAGGCGGAAGATTTGTACTGTTGGCCCAATCCCATCGAAACCTCAGAAGGACTATGTGTTGCATGCACCTTGTGTGGCGTGTATTGTCGTGAATCAGAACAATGGCCTTGTTTAACATCCCACATCTCTTGTTTTTTACGACTCTGCACAATGAAGTCAATGTTTGGCAGTATGCATTGACATTGTGTCTTTTTGAATAAATTCAGTGTAAACAACTCCTTCACAGTCAAAGAAAAGAGTGGCTGTAACCTTCCTTACTGATGTTCCAATTTTGCACTTTTTCCACATGGATGAGGATGTGTGTTTCCATTCCATGGAGGTTCTCTTTGATTCTGGGGTGAAATGATGCACTCACATCTCATCGAGCATAATGAGGCGGCTTGTCTTCCACAGGAAAACGTTTAAGAAAGCCCAGAGAAGCCAAAACCCTTGCTTCTTTGTGTTCCGGTGACAATGAACGAGAAACGCTACAGGAACACAATTTCCGATAATAAGATTTTGGACGATGAAATGAACATTGCCTATTGAGATACTTGCAGTTCCGCAACAGTTACTCTGCGACTGCTGCGAATCTTTGCATCAACCTTCAGCACAAGTCTTCTGTGCTTAACATTTTTGGGTTTCCTTGCCGACCAGTCAAGCCACGTCTGTGCGACCGTGTAAACTGCTAGCACCATTTCACTGGGTACATTTGACCAATGCACCGGCGAAATTTTACGATAAGTCTTCGTGCAATTGAGACTTTTGCTCACAAAAATCAACTCCAATCTTGGAATGCATTTCCAGTTGACGCGCCACTTCGCACTCGATACACTTCTTATAGCAGGTACAAAGAAAGTGAACGTCTGAACACGCACTTTGTTCTCGTATGTGCAGTTCTCCCAGATTCAAATAACAAATGTATCATATTTTGAATTCTCTTCGTAATACTGTAATTTAGATCTTGAGTTGTCTCTTGTTTTGATTGAAATTATTTGTGGACATCGTCAAGTTGTGTGTAAACAGATTTCACCCTTCCAGTACTTCATATGTACCGCTGAGTGTCCTGTTTACTAAACATTGACGGATATGCCAAAATATGGTTTTTGTGGGGCATGATTGATGTCACAGTGCGCTTAAAAGCGTCAAACAGGGCAGCTAGTGCTTTTCTTTCGCTCTTCTTCCAAACAAGCAACGATTACTATTGGTTATGTAACACTTGACCTATATAAGTTCTTAAACAGTATTAATATAGTTTGTATTATTATTGTTTAGTGTAGTTTAGCAACAAGAATGCCTGCTCCAATTTTACAGTGTATTAGTACGGCCTTCCTAAATTTTATTTAGTTTTACGCCCGTCAAATTTAGTACTTCGCCTACTGTACCCACTTTTGTTTATAGTTTATAAAAATTTAACTCAACAGTTCTGTATATAGCTACTCAAAGCATTATCGGTCTTGATGGTATAGTGGTAACCATACTTGCCTTCTAAACCCCAGGTCGTGGGTTCCGGCCAGGATCGATGGATTTTTCGGGCGTAAAAATCCTAAATATTGTTTCATTCGGAAGGGAAGTAAAGCCGTGGGTCCCGTGTCGTACATTTACGGCATGAAAAAGAACCTCAAGCCTGAAAGAAGAGGCTTCTGAGCAAAATTTGTCGGCCGTTTCACGCCGTGAATTCAATGGGACGCTGATGAGCCTGAGCTGTTAAAAGAGCGTCCGTAAATAAAACACAACTACTCTAAACATTAATTTCTTAATTCACCAAGGCTTGTGTAGATCGTCATAGTTTTTAAAACCCATTTCAGTCAACATTTCGTTTCTTTTCCTCTTTTATTAAAAACCAAGCCTCACTTCCACATAGCGGTAACCATTGTTGACGAAAAGTTACTTTATCTTGATTTGTTTTATTGCTTTGTATTTTACAAATATGTTTATTATTTCACGTATCGAATAAATTACATAAAAATCTACTTCGCTTGGAGACAGTATGTGTTCTTACATAAAATAATCATTAAAATTGTTGGCTATTAGTTTGAGAAATATTAAATAAAATGCAAATTGGCTTATTTTAGCTATTTATAGAATATTTAAGAAATTATAATAATTTAAGAATGTTAAATGTTCTCCAAACAAGAACCAGGTGGTCGTTAATCCAAAGTTTTGGCTTGAATCGGTTTTTCAGCATCCATATTTAACAAAACAGCAACACCGAAGTTTGCGAAAATTCAACTGGCTAAGCGCTAACTAATCTTTACCTGACACAGTGTTTCAGACATGAAAGAAGTTACTAAAGTTTTGGTTGAATGAGTCGGGTGAGACCATAACACACGTCTGACGCGACGTAACGTGACTTGACAAAACTTCATTCCTCAGAACCAAGTCGGCCTGTTTTAATTTAATTTTTCTAAACAGGAAAAGAACTTTGTCGATGTTATTAATTAAATCGTATTATTATAAACAATAGCTTATTGTTCATGTTACGAAGCAAATAATGCCATGTATACCTTTAACGCCAATACGCAAGTTTTTGAGCATGATACCAGATTTGGTATTGCATTAAAGGAATCTGTATTCACGTGCCATCTAGTGATGAAATGAATTAATGGAGGTCAGGCATAATTTACTATTGAAACGTTATTTCCGGAGTGTAGCTACTGAAAAGTTGTTGCTATAACACCCCCCCCCCCTTTCGGACTAAAAATAAGTATATAAAACATATATTTTCCTGGTTCTTCAAACTTCCTCTAAAGAGAATGTGAATAAAATGTTAGGATGTTAAAGAAATAGTTGGATACAAGTTAAAGATTACTTGGTAGTGCTATAACGTCATAGTGGCGTTTAAGGTCTACATACATTCTTTTGTTATTTACGAAACTTATAAGTTGTTACTTATTTAATAACACTCCTACCTCTTGATATATTAATTCTATATCCAGAATGCCGAAAACATTTTTTTTCTTTTATAAAAAGGTGAAATACAAATATACTTGCCTATTCCAGACCAAGAGAAAGTTATTAATATTAAAGGAATGTTTACAATTTTAACAGAAATTCAAATTTCGTTGGCCTATTGATAGTTATGAAAAAGAACTCTGAAATCTCTGTATTAAAAAAGAGATGGCGTTAATACAAACACTTTTCCTAGATGAATTCTATTTGATAACAAATGTAAAACATTAGTTACGCTATTATGCTTGTTTATATATATATATATATATATATATATATATAAAATTTCCAAGCATAGCAACGTAACTGTTACAGTGGCGTTATTTGGGTTCTTACTTTAGTCCTTTATACGTTTCATGTTTATATAATGTTATACCTTTACGGTTATGAAGATGCGCTAATGACGACTGGGTTTTAGCATCATTCACCTCACCCAGCCCAAGAAACACATTCTAACCTGTAACACTTTCTGCAACTTCCTCAGATCATAAACAGCCAGTCTTTGGTCGAGGTTGCTACATTTACGATGGAAATAAATATGTTATTTCAGCTCCGCGATATCTCGATGGCGATTTTTCTCGACCCTGGTAGACCCGTGAACACGCTTCGGATTATATTGAAAGTGCTTCTCCAACTTTTTATGAGCAGAATAACAAAATGAAATAAAGCTAGGTCACACAAAGGTTAACGGCGCGCTTGCCTTCAAATTGTGAACGTTTGCAAACTCTTTCTTTCGACCTTAACTCTTCTTCTTCTTCTTATATTATATTGTTAACCTTCGTAGACTAGCCAGGTGCGTCTTATGGCCTAATATGCAATTTCAGAAGGTCATTTTTCTATCTATGTTACATTCGTACTTTAACTCAAGAATAAATCTTCGCTGGAACCTTTAATTAAGCGACATTGGAGCCAACCAAAGAAACAAAATTACCTGAACTCAAAAATGTAACTTTTTAATTACAAATAATCCAGCATGAATTTTATTTGCACGTTCATCGTCTCCTAATTTAATATTTAATTTTTTGTGTCAAGTCCCCTTAGCTCTTTCGGTCTATTTATCATGTATCATCCCCTGGCAGTTCTTGGGATAACGTAGCCGCGCCTTCTAGGCACTCCAACATCAGCAGTCGGCAACACTCTTGCTGGACAGAGATGGCTATGAAAAAAAAAGTTACACTACTGTCCATTTAACCTACTGTAACATTAAAAACCGCAGTATTGTTCAATTCACTATTTTTTTGAGAAGAAGGTGGGGTTGAAGGCCTTGGCAGCCCTTCGGTTTCATTTCTCTTAATTTTTAACCATTGAATGTACGTTTCGGAGCTTCATGCCAAGAAGAAAGCAAATTTGCGGTCAAGAAATTTTCGAAAACCTTTGGTCATATTCGCCAGCCTGCAGTCAAACGCAGAACCTTTAGAAAACAATCTCAGGAAACAACCCAGGAGGCTTCAGAAGTAGGGTAGTAACTTTCAATATGTAAACAAATTTAAAAAAGTTATTTTGCATGCATTGCATGACCGTGTGCGACACCCCTAGGTAGGGGTTCCCCTCCTACTAATTAGCTTCCAGGGAGGAGGGGGGAAAACCGTACGACCCTCCTGTTCCATCTTCCAGGTAAAACCTTGGCCAATATTCATTCTCCACTGCAAAGGCATTCTGCAAGAAAAATATTACATTATGTTTTATGCTGGTTTACATGGTTTCGTTTTAGTTAACGACATTTTTCATACATACATGAAAATGATTCTGAGGGAGGCTTCCATTGATAGGATCTTTCTCGTGATTTAAGAACTACTTTTGTGGCCACAGCGATATATGAATATACAAGAATGAAAAAGTGAACTTTCTGATTCCTTAAGTTTCACCTTTAACGCGCACTTATTATCACTTATTATCAGCTTACATAGTATGATATGCAAGCAAATATGTCAGCATAGTGTCCTGAGGCAATAACCCAACAACAAAACAATTGCTTAATACATACAGCAGGTAAACATTCGCTTTTATCTCTGATTAAATGGGGCGGGGATGTTTTAACTACTCAGTTTCTAAGTTCACCACCGTTGTGATCGCTCTATGCCATGTAGTTTGCTTGTTATGCAACTCACTTCATTGCATGACGCAGCACCGAGCATATAGTGTCAGTTCTGTGTGTTTACGGACTTCGTTCCAGGTTACAGTAAAACGAAGTATTCAAATGCGGCAGTTTGTAGATGCTCATATGTTCTATAGATTAGCTGAAGGTATAGAGTCCTGGTGATCGTACTTCGCAAGGCTGCCAGACAATACGAGATACATCAGCGCAACGGGATGGACATTTTGAACATTTCATATGCTTTTTTTGTTTTCCACATTTCTTTTTTTTTTTTTGGGGGGGGGGTATTCTATCTAACAGAGCTGTAGAAAAATGGCTCTAACAAGGAAATAAAGCAATTCTGGATCCATGTTCATACTATATTTTTTATCCTGTATATGTGAGGAGTTTTTCCCCATAACTTTGACATATCTTTTTCTTATACTCTGTGTTTGCATAATGGGAAAAGCTCAAAATACGTACTAAATATGTAATATCAAAGTTGCATAGGGAGTTAAAAAAGTTTCCAAAAATGGTTAAATTTAAAGTAAAGGTACAAAAAGGTGAACACAAATTACATATTTAAACATATTAAGTTTAAATATATCACAATAGCTTTTGATACAATCCTAAGCCTTTACAAACCCCTTCTTGTTGAAGAAACAACTTCATTCACTTAGGATGAGTGACTTCTTACCTCTTTTGCCACTTTATGCATACCATGGACCAAACAGGCCAAATGGATGAGATGGGAATAGAATAGAAAAAAATGTTTTGTTCTTTTGGTATGCTTCAATGTTAATATACTTTTTATTTTATTTATAATCCCTTTATGTTTTAAAAGTATGATGAGATTATTAATTCAAAATATATAGTTTTTTGTATTATTTAATGTACTTAAAAGTGCAGTTGTAGCCATCAATATGTAGGCTACTGCACAATGCACATTACAGTAATGTTTTCTTCTTGCACACCCTCAGGCCAAAGTACTTTTAATCCTTCGTTAACGAATCGAACGATATTACGTTCTGGAACACGTCCGCAATGGCATTCGGTACTTTCATAATTAAGTTTTCATTATATGGACTCAAAACATTAACCCACAGCAATGAGAAACACATATCTATTCCATTGAGCTTCACAGCTTGCTTATAACACACGACAAAGGGTAGATTCGTCAGGAACCTGACCACCATAACACTTATCGACAACAGTAGGATATTTTTGCACCTGGACTTTGTTCCACGATATTTTATTGTGATCGTGGCTTCACATATCTGAAAGAAAATCTTGAGGTGTGGGCTAGAGACTTGTATTTGGGAGGTCCCGGGTTCGTTCAATTCTATTAGGACCGGTCATGCCAGCCTTCGGTTTTTTCATGATTTCCTCTGGTCACTTAGGTGATTCTGGAATGGCTATTTACTTTCCACGAACTTTCGGCTTTCCTATTTTCTTTTTATTTCATAGCGCCGGTTGCAGTGTTGGCGTGGCGATGGCGAGGAAGAGTTTCCATCCGGGGTGGTTCTAGCGGGCCCGCCGGCCTCTGTGGGATTGCCTTCTCGGATTTCTGGCCGTCCAGTGTATCCTTCATCTCATTCCTTCCTCTCTGATGTGCCACTTCGGGGGCGTATTTACAATAAGCCCTTTAGCGGCCGCAGTGAGAACTCAGCAGTAGAAGAAAGGAATGAAATCTTTATGCATTTAAATACAAGTATTCTATTACAGATGTGCCCCAGATAATATCTTCTCTGGCACCTTTGAATGTAACACAAATATTGCTAATTTCTTTATCAGGGCCGAATGTTATGAACTTAAAATATTTTACTACCTCTTTGTTTTAAAATACTGTAAACTATATATATTTTTTTCCCTCTTTAAAATGCTTGAGGATGCCAAGGCATTTGTATGCAATATACCAACCAGTCTTTTAAGGTAAAACTTAATTTAAATTTGAAATTAAAAACAAATGGAGACATTTCTCACACACGTAAACTGGTATTACGGTATGAATTTAAGATGACATATCACCTGCATATTTTTTCAACAAATGTTCATGGAAGAAAAAAAGCATTTAAAATTTAATGAACTTACATTCTGAGCAAGACCCATTAAAATCATGTTGCAAATACAGTGAGGTTAATTGAGTTACGGACCTACAGTAGCAACTTGTAATTAGTTTTAGGTAGGCTTTGGCAGAGAGTGGTTGCGCGTTCGTGTGTTACTTATGTGTAAATTGTGTGCTGATTGCTCTTCGTTGATTAAGCTATTATAATAATATACAGGGTGTCCCATTAACTTGCTCACCCAAAATGACTCTTCTGATGCTTCAAATTATTTTTTTTTTCAAACTACAGTTATTTAACATCATGGGGGAGTTATTGCTGATATACTTTTTCGTATCTCTATTAATGTAGAAGATACGGAGTAGATTTTTGTTCTTTTAAATGGAACCATGTACATTTTATTCAAGAATACATTTACCCTCTCCAAGAGCAATTCAGAAATGTATTACACTGTACCCTTTTAATCAAGAATACAGTAACTATGAAAATGATAAATAATTCATGACTTTTATTGAATAGCACTACAAAATAATTTAGTAAAATAGTTTAACCTCTTCAAGGCCCGTTTAAACATTTCATAATGATCAATAAACATTGAGGAATGCAACAGAATGGACTGTGCAATTTTGTTAAAGTACTGTACATACACAATGCAAGTAAAATTACCCTTTTTAGTACTGTAGTTCCAGCAGTCCTTACAAAACAGACAGTTTACATTTCATGCTCAAAATGGTGACCAATGGCACTCGTATGTATATAAGCTCGTTCTGGATGAAGGAAACCCTGGGTAGTTCTACTACTTCCTCCCAAATAATTGTACAAGTATCAATAATGCGTTGATATTTGTCCTCTGGTGTTGTTAGAAAATTTTGGTAGACAGCATACTTGACCACTCCCCAAAGAAAAAAGTCTAGTGGCATGAGGTGCGGGATCGGGAAGAAAACTAACTGGTCCACCACATCCAATCATCTGCATGGATATTTACGATCCAGAATTCGTCGTGATCGTTATGTGGTGGGCATCCATTATGCTGATACCGCCTGATTATTCTGTTATTCAAAAGTACGGCCTCCATTAGACCAGCAAGAGTTTTTCTTAAGAATGTGACATATCATCTGTCATTTTGTTGATTTGGTTCATTTACGGACGCTCCTTAACATCTCAGGTCATCAGCGTTCCATTCAATTCAAGGCGTGAAACGGCCGATAAATTTTGCTCAGAGGCCTCTTCTTTCAGGCTTGAGGTTCTTTTTCGTGCCGTAAATGTACGACACGGGACCCACGGCTTTACTTACCTTCCGAAGGAAGCCATACTTCGGATTTTTACGCCCGAAAAAAATCCTGGTCGGGTTCGAACCCGCGATCTTGGGTTTAGAAGGCAAGTATGGCTACCACTACACCACCAGGACCGACATCTGCCATTTTGGTTACCATTTACAAAGAAAGGTCCAATAATGGTATCGCCAACAATTCCGCACCAAAATATCACTTTCCACGAATAGTGATGCTCTACTGGTCGCAGCAATTGTAGATTTTTGACGGTTGATGTTGATCTTTCCTAAAATTGTACAATTTGATACATTTCTGAATAACTGTTGGACATGGTAAAATGTATTCCCCCAGCAAGAACTCCCCCCACGATAATTTTGTTTGAAACAACGTTTCGTTTGACCATCAGGAAAAAGTTATTTTGGTAGAACTAGACAAATAAAACAATCTGTATTATACATATGTGAAAACGGATTCTTGCAGGGAAGGGGTAAGGTGATTCGCAAGAAACCATCCTGTAATGTCTTCCAAATAGAGAAACTGTTGGCCAACTTGTTAAAATGTTACAATAGACAGGATTTCTCAGTGACAAGAAAAGTTTTTCGAACCGTTGTGTTCTTAAGGAAGAAAAGTTGAATGAAATACAGGCCATTTCCTACACAGATACCGGCAATGTATTACTGCTATGGGGGATTGTTTTCAACGTCTCTTAAAAAAAACGGATTATAGTTTTAAACAAAGTATCACTTTATGGTTTCAGTGAAAATTATCTTTACGCGCGGCGACCCTAGTTCCCCTTTTCCGGTTACGACGGCTGCATTTCCGCAGTAAGGGCCCGTAGCTCAAATGCCTTTATTACCCGATATTCTTTTGTTTTTGAACTGAATAAAACAAATGCTACTTGTTTCTAAACAAATACAACACGTTTTGATGAATATTTTCTCCAAGTTTCAATTAAATATATGCATACATACTGTCTTTACATGCATAAACGAGAATGAATTGAATTGCCAACAAACGGTTGACATACGCTTCTGTAAAATAATTTAGCGTTGCATAATGAGAACGATATTATCTTTCAGGTAAGGAAAAATTAATATTTTATAAAAGGAGCCTTTTATTTTATTTGGAATTTTGGGTAAATTGCTTTAAATGATAGCCCACATAAAAACTGTACCGATTATTACGCACTTTGAGAAATACTGACGAAAAACAAGCACAAGATGGACAATTATCGATATGTGGGGCATGCAATGGGTGTTAAACGGTTTTAACATGAGTAGCATGAGGTAACAAATATCCTTGTTGTTAAGAGCGAAAATCTAATCGATAGATTGTTCCGTTCTTCATGATTTAATAAGTTACCTTAGATAATATGTCACTCAAGTACACGGTCACGCAAGAAGCGGAGCTTTGCCACGCGATGGGCATTCGGTTCCAGTTTTATTCCTTTCCGTAATAAACGTTCTGTTTCTTCAGAGTTCATTTTACTATTCTTAATCACAAAAAAGGTTGTATAAACATATACATATATTGACAATGGTGTGGAAATGTCAAGGTCTTTGCCACATGCTGCAATATAATTATTTTCACGTATCTGTCTTCAGCATACACATGAAATATCAAGTCATTGTTTCAAACTGGAGTATATTTAATACAATTTACTAAATCATACGTGTTGTGGGTATTCCATAAAGTATACAATTGAATATCCTGCATATAGTACTTTGCAAAAGATGTTCAAAGCCAAAAGAAATTCACACCATGTTTATAAAAGTTTATGTTTTTTTTTTTTTTATTTTCAGCGATTAAAACAAAAGCTACTGAATGTAAACATGGCCATACTACTTGAAGATGACCCACGTAAAGAACGCCGAAAAAAGTGTAACAACAGCCGAATTCATTGAACAAATACAGTGAGGTTATCGTAGTCACGGTCTGCCAATTGAGAGAGTTAGTCGTTAAAGTCTGAATGCATGTGCAGGTAGCAGTTTGTAGTTAATTTGAGGGAGGTTTTGCCTACGAGTGATTATGCGTTCATGTGTAAACTTCATGCTAATTGTTTTTCGACAGTGATGTCAGTACATTTGGTCTGAAAGAACGTGTATTTACGTTTTATGTGAAACAGATTCTTGCAGAGAAGGGGTAGGGCAATACATGCATTTAGCCTGTCCTGGTGGTGTAGTGGTAACCTGTCTTCTAAACCCAAGATCGCGGGTTCAAACCCGGCTAGGATCGATGGATTTTGCGGGCGTAAAAATGGCTTCCTTCGGAAGGGAAGTAATGCCGTGGGTCCCGTGTCGTAAATTTACGGCAAGAAAAAGAAGCTCAAGCCTGAAAGAAGAGGCCTCTGAGCAAAATTTGTCGGCGGTTTCACGCCCCGAATTGAATGGGACGCTGATGACCTGAGATGTTACAGAGCGTCGGAAATTAAATTAAATCAATCAACACATGCACTTCAAAAGACGCACTCTTACCATCTTACTTGTAAATAAAAATAAAACCATAACAGAATACAAGAGGGTGAAAGTGGGCGATTGTCTCAGGCCGACATATTCCTGCTACAAGTAAACCAGATGGTTTAAATTAAATAACGGATGAATATATTAAATGCAATGCGGAAAATCGACAAAATTTTAAGTGATCTTATGGGGACATAAGATAGCGACCTTAATTCGACCTTGAAACGCCATTCTCAATGCTATTTCAAGGTCAAATTGATTTTTTTCATTGATATTGGACAAATAAAACAGCAAATGTTTTTCACCCACTTTCACTTCTCTCTCTTTTATTTTGTTATTGCTATGAAGGAAACTCATTTGTTTACACACAGAAGCTCGTTTGTTGACATCGATACACAAATGAGTGCCAATTCAAACCTCAAAGGAATTCGTTTGCAGCCAGTTCCACTTCATCTTTCGATCATGGATGTTCGATACACGATCAACGAGAGGATCGATATGGTTTGCAATTATGGCAAAGCTCACAAGAACGCTGGGGTAACTTGCAACTTATATGGAAATCGATATCCTGGAAGGAAGCAGCCATGTGTTAGAAATTTTCAATGACTCGCAACTTACTCTCCGAAATGAGAGGTGTTGCAGCAAGAAAACGCCATCGAATGAGAAGTGCTGCTGGGAGTCGCTGTATTAGCTGCAGTTGCCGTTAATCCTCACCAAAATGCCCGTCAACTGGAACGTGATTCGGGAACCTCTCAAAGCAGAGAGGTTAAGCTTTACAAATACCACCCATATCTCATTAGCGTACATCAAGCCCATCATGAGGATGCTTTTCAGAAGCATGTTGAATTTTGCCACCAGATCTACAACAAATTCAAAACTATAACTTTCCCAACATACGTAAAATGATGCCAATAAAGTGAAAGTGAGTGAAAAACATTTGCTGTCTTATTTATCATATCACCTATCACTCCTAGCTGATAGATGTACCAAAATTTTTATACTGAAAATTGAATGCTCTTTCCATTGTTGGAAAAGAAAATTCACCATTCCATTTGGAAAAATTATTTTACCACGAAATGACCTTGAGAATGGAATTTCAAGGACAAGTTAAGGTCGCTATCTTACGTCCCCTAAAAGCACTTCAATTTTTTTCTGAAACATTTTTTGATTTTCCGCTTCGTTTCAGAAGAAAATGGCAGCGATATTATAAATGCCTCACTCTGTATGTATGCTTTTTTTTCAATAGTGTTTAACGCCCGTTTTTACTACTGAGGCACCACAGGCGGTGGACACTGATGATACATGAAATATATGGGAAAAGATTTTTTTTTAAGGTAGGAAGCGTTCCAGGGTACCTCCCCGGCATTTGCCATTAATGACCACTGAGGAAAACCTGGAAAAAGCCTCAGTCAGGAAGAACGGTCCTGGCGGGATTCGAACCCCTGATCTTCCGCTCCCAGTCCGCACCTTAACGACCTCGGTCACCCGCGGCGGTCTCTGTATTTATATATGTAAAGGGAATCTATTACTCTGAATAATAATTAATTACTTTAAGGCAAATCTATGTTAAAATTAAGCCTAAAAATAAAATATTGCAACTTCCTTTGTTTTATAATACTAAAATAATGCTTCTACATTGATAGTATACTATAAGAATTACCAAAAAAAATTTAATTGTTATAGTGGAAAAAGGGGGGGGGATGGCACTGCAAAATGCATATTAAAATTATGTAACCTAGAGCAAAAAAGTATAATATACCTAATAATTCAATAGATTAGATACAATATTCCTAACGTTTATTATATATATATATATATATATATATATATATATATATAATATATATATATATATATATATGAAAGCAATAATTCAATTAAAATTTCCAGAATATCTTGATTAAATATTTTCTTTGATCCTTCCCTTCAGCCCGGATACAACAGTACATGCTGACCGCAAGCTATTACCTTGAAGTTTGATCAAGTTGACCGTACATTTAGCAGTGACTATTTAAAACTCCATCCTGTGCTTTTAAGTACTTGCTCTAATTTTATGTTTAAAGTACAATGATTACAGCACCATTTTGCCATATCAGTGGCAAATACAAGCCTTCCACCCCTGTCGCCAGGTCCCCAGCCGCGAGGGGAAGGTCTGTACCAGTACGCTTCCAAAGGGACGCTTCTAAAACCGGTCAATACAACACACAACTCCAACCTCGGGGACAGATTACCCTGATGTGATGTGAGGGAGGAACCAGCAAGACTACTCTCGGGCAAAAGGACTGTTGCTCAATGACTTTAGCACACACTGATGAGATGTGAATTCACGTGAGCTCATGTGAAACCGTGTATCCGTCAATCGCTCACACATGACAACAAATGAATACGCAGGGCAGTTTCACATCTCTCTCCTTTCCTGTTGAAGACATAAAAATAACAATGGAAAGAGATTTAAAAAAAAAAGTCTTAACTTTACAATTGAAGATTTCATCGTTATATATATGGTAATTTTCTGTTAACGCGCCGAACGGAAGAATTTCCTAGTGATTAGCCAAAAATACAGAATGACAAAGATAAGTAAAAGTAACCCATGATTGTAAGCAAAATAATTCTTACAAAACAAAATGTTAAACCTCGTATTCCATGAGCTGAAGGAGCCAGACTTCATCATGAGTCCAATATTGTTCAAGTGTATAAGGATTTTGAATATATCCAAAAATGATGATGATCTGACCAATGTATCGCTACTGTCGCGTCAATAAGCAAAATTATCGTTTACTCGGTTAAGAAAAACCTTAACATTACCTTGTGAACGCAACGGCTGCTGAGTCAAGCCTACATTCACGAACAAGTGCGTTGGGCAGCGGGGAAAACCGAATACATCCTTGAGTTTGTTATCCTGTTAATATCATCCCTATTTTAAACAAATCCTTCTTTATTGCGCGCATGTTACAATGCCTCTTCTAAAAAATTCTTTCTTTTAGCCTGGAGTGTGAGTGGAAAGTGTTAGGTGGAAGTAGTGTGCTGTATTTTTTTGTTTGTTTGTGAGTGCATCAAAACGGTTCGTATGCGTGGAATGTGGGGGGGTATATGAGTACAATAGAAATCGAAGACAACAGTTTCTAAAATACACGCATGTTATCACGCTTGTTCTAAAAACACTGCAATCGTACGCCTATCACCGTGGAGTGGCAACAAGTGATACAATGCAGTTATTCCCATGTTAGGGATCAGCTAGAAATGACGTATAGCTCTTTTTTTTTTTTTTTTTTTTTTTTTTTGATTGATTTGTTTATGGACGCTCTTTAACATCTCAGGTCATCAGCGCCCCATTCAACTCAGGACGTGAAACGGCCGACAAATTTTGCTCAGAGGCCTCTCTTTCAGGCGTGAGGTTCTTTTTCGTGCCGTAAATGTACGACACGGGACCCACGGCTTTACTTTCCTTCCGAAGGAAGCCATACTTAGGATTTTTTCGCCCGAAAAAATCCATCGGTCCTGGTTCGAACCCGCATTTTGGGTTTAGGAGGCAAGTATGGTAACCACTACACCACCAGGACAGACACGTATAGCTTATGTAATCATGAAGCAACAAAAGCAATATCTTTTATTTGAGCATTTAGAATCAGTATATGAAATAAAACGAACTACATTTCTCATCCATTAACTGGAAGCAGGAAATTGAGGAAACAACGGGGTCGAAGTTTGTAAAATATAGTGGTTCTCGCACTGTTTCTGGAAAAGAAACCATTAGCCCCACCCTCAAATTAAGAAATATCTCTCTTATACAGTTCGGAATGCATTCAAAACTTTTAGTGTTTAAAGTCGCATGCCTTTTCCCTTATAATTATCATTTCCCATAAGTTTTACATTGTTGCAGTGCAGTTTCTGTTTGATTTCGCTGTATACTAAATGTATTATTATGCTTCCTATACAGTTGCTTTTGTGTCCGAGTGATTGCTTTCCCTGTCGTTACGAGTGTTATTTCCGCCTGCATTTGTTGAAGTGACGCTACACGTCTACGCTTCGTCAACTGTCACTTCGCACTGATGCAGTCATGATGCTCGGTTTTCTCCGCTGCCCATCGCACTTGTTCGTGAAAGTAGGCGTGGCTGCAGCAGCTGTTGCGTTTACAGGGTAACGTTAATTTAATGCATATACGCATTTTATTCGTACAAAGTGACAATGTGGGCCGCTATGTCTTCCCACGGCATCATTGGTCCCTGTTTCATCAGGAATGGAGACAGAATTAACGTCACATCGGAAGTTTATGCAACGTTCTCAGGGGAATTTGAACACATTTTGTGCCTTGAACAACCTTAATACTAGGAATGTTCTAAAAGTTCTCGACCTGACTCAGATGTCGTGAAGATGTCAAAATTACTATAATAGTTGTCAGATATCATCCTTTAGAAGGCGCGCAGTAAAGTAAGTGTAGACACTTGTTTGCGATGATCGTGCAAACAAACCAGTGTTAACATTTTCTACAAAATGGATAAGCAGGAAAAGTCATGGCTACGGTTTTCTGGGATGTTCATGGTGTGGTACTCATAGATTACCTCCAGAAGGGTATAACCACGCTTCACTTCTGGACCAACTGAAGGATGCTCTTCAGGATAAATGTCCACATCTTGCGAAAATAAAGTTCTCTTCCATCACCATAATGCATCTTCATGCACGCCTGGAATTGTTGCTGCAGAACTGCATTACCTTAGCTTACAAGTGCCCACATTCTCCATACTCACCGGATTAGGCTCCCTGCGATTACTTTTTGTTCCCAAACCTAAGGAAATAGCTGGGTGGATGTAGATTCACATCAAGCGATGAAGTTGAGGTGACATAGTCACTTATTTTACTGAGGGTATTAAAAAGTTGCTTTGAACTAAATGTATTGATTTACATGGTTACTATGCTGGGGAGAATCTCTTAAATCTTGTGTTTTCTTGGTTAGGCCAGGAACTTTTAGAACGCCCCTCGTATACTCAAGAAAATGTAACAAGAACGGGGCAACCTTCCATAGGGGCGCCTACTCCAACAGTCGTTTCCCTGTGGGCTGATTGTTAAGACAATCAGACTTTCCATATCCTTTACGAAGCTCAAACTTGTCCTTGAAAGAGCAGTGCTTTGCTTCATCCATCCCTCGTAATCTAGGCGAACTTGTGAAAACAACCAAATAGACTGCACTATGTAACAACCGCTAGGAAGGTAAAGTGTATGGAACATGTCGCACATAATGAGGGAAATATGTAAAATATAAATAACCGTTGGGTACAAAATATTACTAAAGTATTTGTGTCATTCCGTACTTATTTAATTAACTACAATCATATAATTATAATATAAAGGAATTGCAAAACTATCCTTACAAATTGATACAGGAGAGAGAAAACACAAAGATATACTTAATTTGGATATGTATACTGCTGAAGCCACTTGCATGCGCTAGAGAATGTTGTTGGGGATGACGCTAAAATAGAAGCAGCGTTGTAATTTAACTACTTTATTATTCATTCATTTATTCACCACATAAGGTGGCCAAAGGTATGAACATCACAAACCTGCCAACCTTCCAAGTGGGTAATCAGTAACCCCATAGATTTGACCCCCTCTCCGGCAGTGTCAGATCTAATGAATTGCTTCATATATTTACAAAGAATGACGATGTAGCCTTGTTCTCTGGTATCACTTGGCCGTACATTTTATGCTCCTTAGAACCAATGTGTCTTTACAGTTATTGCAGAACACGTGGTTTTCACTAATATGAGAAGGTACTTTGTGTAATCATTTCGATATTTGGATGCAATCTGAGAACTGTACATTTCATTTTAGAAAAACACTCACAATTAATTACAGTCACTTGTACACTTTGTGCCATTGTTACACAAAAAAGTCACCGATCGATATTTCAGTATTCATATCTTTTCTTATAAGTATAGTAACTTGACTTACAAGTTTAATTTCATTGGTCAACACATATCTTGTCTTCAATGATCGGCGATATTGAAACAACCTCCGAGCTGCCGAAGTTATAGAACACACGTAAGAAGTTCCCAGGAAATGGGACATGTTTCGGCTTTTTTCTAGAAATTCAAAGGAGCCGAACTTTGGTTACCCAGGTTTGTTGTAGGTTTTCAGGATTATTTTACATATTTATAATATGTTATAAAAATGGTAATACTAACTTTCTCGAGAGAAAATGTGTTATTTTGCTCTTGCAGTTACCAGACTGTAGTGTTGTTAGGAATTTGTGTCAGATAATTATTGGTATGTTAAGAGAGTTGCTTATTATCTGCTTAATTGTATTATGTATTTTTGACTGCTACGAGGTTTACGTAAGTTTTGCAAGCCCAGTTGGGTAGATATCTTTCTCTACCATTTTGAAGAAATATTGTAGCAGATGCGACTCTATGAAGAAAGTTTTGAAAGTTTAATTATAAACAGGTAGTTCTTATTTGTTGTTGTTATAACGTTTTATAATTATTGTATGTAAAACTTAATAACTTTTATGCGCAGTGTACAACTTAATTTCGTACACGTTTCTGATAGCTAATTTCAATAATAAAAGGGATGAAAGTAATTATTTTCTCTTCAATGTCGCTAGAACTCTTATTTCCTTCTGGCACCCCACCCCCACACATACATTGCCATGTATGCTGTAGGCCTTTAAATTTTTTCCTTTGGTCAACTAGATGGCAGCAAGTAAAAGCAGATAATAAATATAAAGACAGGTATCCCAATAGGTTTCAAGTGCTAATTCGAGAGTGGTTACTAAATAATAAAATAAATAAAATATAAAAGTTTACCCTCGACGCTACAACCTAATTGTAACAATTTGCTATAATACAGCAAATAAAAAACATAACGCCGTACAACCATTAGTGCCAACTTCTCGTTGTTTATAGCACCAGCGACTATGCCAAACAGAGGTGAGGATTTCATCCCCTACATTGTTGCCAGCTGGTGCACACAGAAAGAAGCAGGGTTGACGTATTTTTCTTTACTTTTTTTTTTTTTTTGTAATAATTTTGATTTTCCGTGTTAATTCCCCTTTTGACCGTAACGTCGTAACATTGCGAGGGAAGGTGGATCAGTAATAATAGCGGACAATCCGGAATAATTGGCAGAAAACTGCCGGCATGTCATGAACGATTTCACCGGCTTTAGCAAGCTGACAATTATCATTGTCGCATAAAGTTTGCGCAGTAATTTCTGCAGTAGAATGTGGCGCAGCCCCAATTTCCGGCCAACTGCTTTACAAAGATGAGTGTGTTTTAAATGTTGAGGCAGCTCCAATCAGCACGTGCCACAAGGCCTCATGTTCATCTACAACGGTTTGCCGTCAATGTATGATTTGTTTATTTATGGACGCTCTTTAACAGCTCAGGTCATCAGCGTCCCATTCAATTCAGGGCGTGAAACGGCCGACAAATTTTGCTCAGAGGCCTCTTCTTTCAGGCTTGGTTCTTTATCGTGCCGTAAATGTACGACACGGGACCCACGGCTTTACTTCCCTTCCGAAGGAAGCCATACTTAGGATTTTTAAGCCCGAAAAAAATCCATCGAGTCTGGCCGGGTTTGAACCCGCGATCTTCGGTTTAGAAGGCAAATATATGGTTACCACTACACCACCAGGACCGACCCGTATCGTCCATGGGAGATTGACTACATTCTACACTTCAACGGATAGGTATATCTCACGTTCCTCAGAGATGTTACTTGAACTGCGAAACGATATTCCAATGGATATTTGATGAATGTGGTCCCAACAAGTTAGGGCGCCAGCACATGTCTGTCAAAGATTACCTGACACACATGGGAACCCAGGATAATCCCGGGTAGACTCAACGCCTAATCTCACATACCTCGATTTCTTTCTCTGGGGACCTATAAGGCAGCCGTTGAATCAAATACCTTATCGCATGGGACCGCTCATGACATTCCGGAGGTCCTTGAATGACGATCAATGCTCCCTTTGAACACTTCTTTGATTCTCTAGCGCAAAAACTGGCCAGCGAGATGTCCTTGGTGTTCTCTAGATACTGCATAAATATGTATAAACACTTTGGCAACACCTGTATATTATAATATAATTACATTATATAATGATATATGCTAATAGAGTTTTAAGTATAGGAGACAGCAATAGTAAAACATTACCTCCATTACAGTTCATGCATGATATTACATGCAAGTTTGTCCTCTAAGGTTGTTACTTTCTTACTGGCTTAAGGTTAGTGCTATTACCAGTTGAGCTTGAAAAAGTATGGCATTTTGTTTACTACTGTGGCACCACAAGCGGACCATTATCATTGTTTTTTTTTTTATTGATTAATTTACGGACGCTCTTTGACATCTCAGGTCATCCGCGTCCCATGCAACTCAGGGCGAGAAACGGCCGACTAATTTTGCTCAGGCCTATCTTTCAGGCTTGAGGTTCTTTTTCGTGCCGTAAATGTACGACACGGGACCCACGGCTTTACTTCCCTTCCGAAGGAAGCCATACTTAAGATTTTTACGCCCGAAAAAATCCATCGGTCCTGGCCGGGTTCGAACCCGCGTTCTTGGGTGTAGGAGGCAAGTATGGTAATCACTACACCACCAGGACCGACTTTGTCGTTGTAAAATAATTCTTTTAATTCTTAAAGGAAAATTATTTGAAACAATCCCATGAAAATAGGAGAAAAGATCCTAGATAAAAGTGCAGCTGTTTAAGTATGGCTTTTGTAGCAAAACGTATTACATCCGACCTTCACCACCTAATCTTCTAATTTAACCTAACGTAAATTTCGTTAACTGCTAAAGCAATTGTGACTGGAGGGCGAAGACTGGATGGCACTAAAAGAAGACATTTTTACAAACTTGAAAATAAATCGATCACTAAAATAATCAAGTCCTATCTCAAAGCCCCAGCTCAAAGGCATTGGAAAGCGGTTTAAGCGCCTAGCAGATAGACAAAAAGATGGAGCAGAGGCAAAACTGTACATCCAAATATTTCAAAATATGCACCTTATGATTGTAATGCAATAATAAACAAAAAGAAATATTATGGAAGGGAACTTCGAAGCATGCGACGAGAGGGTAAAAAGGGATCTCTCTCTCTCTCTCTCTCTCTCTCTCTCTCTCTCTCTCTCTCTCTCTCTCTCTCTCTCACGCCGTTTTAATACTAGGCGCTTTTTTACCCACCTTTCACAATTGGGCGCCTGTATTATGGGGAATATTTTCCTATAACGTGTTTCAAAGCAGTAGTGTGTTGATATTGTTCTCAAATGTATTTGTTATTCGTGTTGGGAAATTTCGAGTTTCTTTGCAATAACGAATAAGTGATTAGGTTAGTGTTAACATTACAGTGGGGTTGTTTGAGTTGCGGGCTGGCAACTGGGAGAAAACAATCGTCAAGGTCGTATAAAACGACACGGGGGTCAATTCTAGCGAGGACCACCCCTTTTTAAAGTCCCCCCCGCCCAGGGTTTCCTCAGTCTTCATGAATAGCAAATGCCGAAGAGATACCATAAACTAACGCCTGGACGCTCCAATCCTTTAAAAAAAAAGTCCTATCACAATTTCATTGCACATATCTTCAGTGCACACCGCCTATGAAACCCCAGCAGTTAAAGTGGGAGTTAAACACTATTATAAAGGTTTCTGATGCATGCAGGTAGCAGCTTGTAGTTTGAAAAGTTGTGCTAATTGCTGTTCGTTGGTTATACTACTATATAAATATTTGAAGAACGGGTTATTAGGTGCAATACGTATGTGAAACAATATTCTTATACTATACTGTTGAACGCCCGTTTTTACTACTGAGGCACCACAGGCGGTGAACACATGAGATGAAATGATATATTGGGAAAGGATTTTTAAGGAAGGAAACGTTACAGGCCTAAGTTTAGGGTACCTCCCCGGCATTTGCCATTTATGAGGACTGAGAAGACCTGGAAAAAACCTGTCAGGGAGAACGATACTGGTGGGATTCGAACCCAAGACCTCCCGCTCACGAGTCCGCGCCTTAACGACCTCGGCCTCCCGTGGCCGTACATATTCTTGCAGAGAAGTGGTAAGACAATTTGCAAGAAAATATCCTGGCAATCGTGTTTCAGGTAGAGAAACTGCTTGCCAACTTCTTAAAATGTTACTGGAGACAGGATCTCTCAGTGACAAGAAAGGTGATCTTACGGAAGCAAAGTTAGATGAAACACAGAAATTTACTACGCAAATGCCGGCAATGTGTTGCCGCTAAGGGACATCACCATTAAACATGTGTTATAACACAGTTTTAAATATAGTTTCATTTTATGCTTTAATAAAAATAAAACAAAAATTACTAACTCGCAGCTGCTCTTCCCTAATAAGCAGTTGCTTAGGAGGCCCGTAACTCAAATAACCTCACTATAGTTATATACATTAGCTCAATGTGTACGTTCTTTAATTAATATAACAGTTAAGTATAAATCAACATTTATAGTAACAAAGTTGAAAGTAATGTTCATGTGCATTACTCTAAACGAATGCGAAATGAAATACCAAAATAATCCTTGCGTCCTCTTATAATATGGAGATGATTGACAATCTCTGGGAATGATATGCAGCATTGATAGTGTCACAGCTGTGCACGTGCCAAGGTTATCCGTTCTGTTGACGGAATACACACTGGATAATAAACAATACTCGAGGAAACGGAATCTTCCTGTAGAGCTAAATCACAGCTTTTTCGGAGGCAAACAAAAATGAATATAGAAGCATGCAAAAAGCGAAACTTCACTCTCAAAGCATGGAATCAGTAGTGTGTTAAACAGGGATAGGTCTGTACAGAATTAGTTATGGTAAGCAACAAACAAACCTATCGTTTGCAATTTGTCGAATCTCAGAACTCTGGCGGTAACTTGGGGATGGCTCCTCTAGTAGATTGCTGTTTTGTGCCACCTCTCAAAATTTCAACCTTTGCTTGATGTCTCTAGGGAGCTTCTATCTCAAGTGTGATGTTTTTATATGCGGTAATAACTTTAAAAGTATTGGGTATACTTAAAGTAAAATAACTATAAATTTTTTAAATTTTTCAGAAAATGAAGCATACGCGTATTGTGTTTATATACAGGGCTTTTCAATAAAGACTTGTGTATAATTTTTTCCAGGCATAATTTCTCGTGCTAAAACTTTTCAGTGTTTCGTGAATGCGGTACTAGTTTCAATATTGCCACTTCCATTTCCCACCAGTGAGATGTGTGCAAATTTCAGTTCCGTCTGCAGCAAAATGTAGGTAATGAGACAATATGCTGTTCTTTAGTCCTTACAAATCTTCAGCTGAACCTGAATCTTCTTCAGAACGTTATAGAAGGCCTATGGAGATGGTTTAAAAATTTCAAGAGGGGAGGCAATCAATTTCAAAGGCGCTGCTCCTGTTTGTGCTCTAACGGAGGAAAACTTAACACCGCTGGAGTCACTGTGAGAGGGAATCGTTTAAGAACATAGAAATTCTCAAATTTGCACTGGGTGCTACCCACATGTTGGTAGCTGAAAAGCTACACATGAGATCTGTGGGTTCCACAACTGCTAAATTTCCAACAAAAAGATGATCGCATGCAGTTGAAGATTATGTTATAGGGGGAAGGGAAGTAAAGCCTTGGATCGTGTGTCGTACATTTAAGGCACGAAAAAGAATCTCAAGTCTGAAAGAAGAGACCTCTGAGCAAAATTTACCAGCCGTTTCACGCCCTGAATTGAATGGGACGTTGATGACCTTTGATATTAAAGAGCGTGAGACAATTATCATCAATCCCAGGTCCGCATATAAATAACATACATAGACAATAACTAGAAAAGCAGAAAAGGATAAAACACTAAGAAAAAGTGTTTGACTTGTCTTCATGCCATAGAAGAACTCAAATAGTTCGAAATACAGTGATTACTAATCTGTTCTTTTTCTTAGTGTTTTATCCTTTTCTGGTTATTGTTATTTTAATTACATTGTTAATAATGTCACATTATTTTTCATTTATATTATATATAATACAAAATAAAAACAACATAACACAATTAACAATGTAACAAATTAACAGTAATTGTAAAAGCAGAAAAGATAAAACACTAAGAGAAAGTCACACTGGAAATCGCCATATTTCGAACTACTTGAGTTCTTCTATGGCAAGAAGACAAGTGAAGGTGATAAAAGTAAATATTGAGCATTGAAGGTAACGTTATGCATGGAAACAGATGAAACTAGCAATAAGAGGTGTGTGGGGGGAGAGGAATTAATACGTAAAATTTAAACCAGGTGGTATACACTTTATGTAAAAAAATAGCTGCCATTTCTCTATCTCTGAGTAAACGTTCAGAGCTACGTGTAGGTAACGCATCAATATAGTAACTATATATATATATATATATATATAGTTACGAGAAATCATATAGATGTGGTTTGCACATGTATTTACAGAAAACAAGAACATCTGGCACACTGCAAATATAATAGAAAAGTTTGCCAGGAGGGGTGCTAGCATTGTACTCAGGGTCTCTCTGTAGTTACTTCAGGTCAACTAGAACTTTGAAAAAAACCGGATATTGAATGATCTCAGGAATTTGGAAAGGGCAAGTGTTCTTTTGTTAACAGTTCAGGGAAAGTTCCAGGCAATAAGCATCCAGATAGAATCATAAAACCTTTATTACGGCTCTCTTTTAAAATATTATTTAGGTCAAGTCTCTTTTAAAATATTATTTAGGTCAAGAATCTAAGACTTAAGATTTTGCTGAGGGTGGACCCGAATTAAATCTTAAAAGATGGCTAATGAAAAGGAAACGACATAAATTAGCATAAAAGCCCACCAATAGGAAGATATCACGTGACTTTTAGAAAGCCATGCTGAATATATTTATAGCGCCTTGACCGACGGACAGGCGAATTAATAAAAGTAGTTGTAATAGGCTATAGAATGATTGTTATGTGTTAGTAGGTGCTGAAGTGAGTGGGAGAAGTGTAAGAAAAAGCGAAAGACGAAACAGGAGGAGTCGCAAGTTACACTGACACGGGAATTTATCTGCTAGACAATTTACATATTATAGAAGTCAGTCAGTCAGTCAGTCAGTCAGTCAGTCATTCAGTTAAATCAGGTCAGAGTTGAAGGGAAGATAGCTGATGTGAAAATATAAAGTCTTGTGAAGGAACTCTTAATTAATCAGATCGATCAGCGGAAAAGTTTTTCAATATTCTATCGCGACCTGATAGGAAATATATTTATAACATTTTGTTAATAAATGGAGAAAACTGGAACTATGAGAGTATTATTTTTTATTATTACTGGTTTATCATCTCCTTTCCCTGTGATTGTGCATCACAAAAACGATCAACTAAGAAACTGACCTTATAGCCGAGGAAGAAACATTAGCGGTACTGAATGGAGGTTCGACCAATCACCCCTGAAGATACCAATCTATTTATAAACTTCGGCCACTCCTTATAAACAAATAATAAAAAAAATGAATATTGCAAATACCGCCGCAAGCTCCGTAAAAACAAATCAACAGGAGGATGAAGAGTTTCTTTCAAAGGTAATCACTGCTAATGAAACTTGGTTGCATCATTTCCATCCTGAGAGATAACAGCTAAGCTCTGTGTGGAAATTTCCATCATAAAAAACCAAAGTGATTGCTTCTGCTAGGCAAGTTATGATCATCTCATTTTTTCGATATTTGAGGAGGTTTACCAGCATGTAATTGGGCAATGCCACAGAAATGTCCTGAAAACTCTGTAAATACAGCACTTGCATTTATGTACACGTTGGATGCTATGACAGCACGCAATGTTGTTGCTGAATATCTCACAAATCTGGATTTAGACCTATGTGTGTTTTTACTTTTCCCCAAAATGAAAGATCACATCAAACCTTCTTGGGAGGCATTTTCTATCAGCAGAAGTTAAGGCTGAGGAAGAATTTCTGAAGGAACTGTCCAAAAATGGTTTCCAGCATGTCCTTTGAGACTGGCAGAAAAGCTCGGATAGGTGCATTGCATCCAACAGGAACTCCTTTGGGAAATATCAAATTTATGTTATCAAAAATTATGACAATTCTTTATTGAACAACCCCCAGAAATTCTATTACAAACCAAAAAGACTTTATATTTATGTTTTTAATGCAGCACCTTCACATACCAAGGTTTTCTGCGACCGCAAAGCTTTTAGTTAGAAATAATTGAAAACATCTAACGTCATCATTTTCGAATCACACGTGCTATCAGAAACAAAGGATATACAATATTTGTCATGGAATTGGCAAATTGGAAGTTCCTAAACACTGTGCGAGGTTTAACAATTCGTTGTAGTTACTTAATTCCAAATGTATCCATTATGTCACTAAACTAAGGCCTTTCTGAGAGGATGGGGCTTTTTTCCGACCTTCTAGACGGTTCATGCCATCTGTGTGTTCTTTCGCCTGCCAAGCGACCGACTTATCAATCATCAATGTGTCAAAACAAAGAAAGAGGGCGGGAATGCTCGCATTATTAAGAGAAAATAGGCACATTTTCAGAGTGGTTCAAAGTATGGGGCACAATCATCTGGAATGTATAACACGTCTCGGCTACCTGCTAAGCTAAGGGCAGAAGTTGTAACTTGTACCACTCTGCATTGTCTTGATTTCTTGCTAAATATACAAAGCCCCTGTGCACCATATAAATTGTGCCACTGATTATATGTAGAGGACTTGGTTTCCAGTCGCGGTGCATACCAACGTTTCGCTAAGCTTGTAGAGTATTTTGATTGGGGGAGGTGAGAGGAAGAACTAGGAACAGCCTCTTATCCATAAGAACCATTATGTGTTGCACCATCTAAAACGTCACCTTCGTCATGTTGAAAGTTTGCCTAGGACTTTATACAGACTGTTGTTGTGTTACCTAGTTGAATAAAATATTTTAAAACATTACTAAATTTGTATCAGTATCAAACAATATTGCATTTGAAGTAACAATTCCCTCTTGCTTACTAGGGAAGTGCAGCCGTTGCAACTGGAAAAACGGTTAGCAGGTACTTTTAAGGAATGCATAAAATGTATTTAAAACTGATAATAATTAGCACAAACTTGTGTTGAAAATGATGACCCTCAATGGCAATACATTGTTGGAGTTGCAGGAATAGCGGTTCGGAACACATTTCTAGTCATTGAGAGATACTGTCGCTCGTACCTTTTTAACAAGTTGGCAAACAGTTTTTCTACCCGGAACACCATTGTCGGGATATACTTTAAGTCGCCTTATCGCTTCTCTGCCAGAATGCCTTTTTACATATGTATCGTATATAAAACCCCTTTCAAGATAATATTTATGTAGTGGCATAACTAATGAAGAACAATTAGCACACAATTGACACTCAAGGAAAGCACCGATTAACAAACGAACGCATAACCACTGGATGACATAGCCTCAAGTTGACTACTAGTTGCTACTTGCACATGCGTTATAGGTCCTCTAACTATACACAGTCGCGCTCTGTACACAGATAACCTCACTGTTCTTAGAGCATACATATTTTAAACAGAGTAGGACACTAGCCACAAATCTCGCCTATCAGGACAAGGAAATTCCTTTAGGAAATATTGCAGGTAGCAGGAATTTAGCATACCTTTTAGCAATATTTCGTTGAACACTTGGTGCTTCTCTCCGATAGATTTTTGCGCCTTTGTAACCCACGACATTGGGTAGGTCAGCTTTAACTACATACGAACTAATGAAAACCTACAGTGACCGAAGTCGCTAACGGAAAGTTTGCGGTTCTATTAACGCCAGGACTGTCCTTTTTATTTTACCAGGTTTTCCTCCGTCTTCATCAACGGCAAATGTCAGGGAGGTACCTTAAAATTAGGCCTCGAACACTTCCTTAAAAAACATCTCTTTCCCAGTTTAGCATTTCATCTCAAGTATAAACAGTGTTGTTGATTTGATTTATTTATGGACGCTCTTTAATATTTCAGGTCATCAGCGTCCCATTCAATTCAAGGTGTGAAACGGCCGACAAATTTTGCTCAGAGGCCTCTTCTTTCAGGTTCTTTATCCTGCCGTAAATGTATGACACGGGACCCACGGCTTTACTTCCCTTCCGAAGGAGGCCATACTTAGGATTTTTACGCCCGAAAAAATCCATCGATCCTGGCCGGGATTAAACCCGCGATGTTGGGTTTAGATGACAAATACGGTTACCATAATCAGTATTAACGCCGTGATACCTCAGTATGAAAACGGGCGTTAAACACCACTAAAATTCCTCAGTGGAAATTAAGATGCAGAGATATAGCTAACATAAAAGAACATCGAATACAGACACGATTTTACATTACAATTCATTACTATAAATGTAAAAAATATTCAAGACAATTGCCTGCACTTCTGTTTTCTATATGAGGTTTTAATGGCTTGTGTAAGTAATCTGAGATTCTGTGAATTCAAAATGTACTATATATAATGAAAAAATAATGTAATAATATTAATAATAACAGTAACTAGAAAAGCAGAAAAGGTTAAAGCACTACGAAAAAGTCACAGATTTGTAATCGCAAATAACAAAAAGCTTAATAATAACTCTGTGTATTAGAAAACATAGAGAAAGTAATAAATTAAATAAAATTATAATAGATAAATAATAAAGAAGTCAAAAGCAAAACACGCAAAGGCAAATTAAACTTAATTAGCCAAGTTAAAAGCAACACCACAGGTGCAAACTATATAAATGAAAAATAATGTAACACGAGTAACAATGTAACTAAAATAACAGTAACTAGAAATTACAAGTCTGTGACTTTTTCTTAGTGTTTTATCCTTTTCTGCTTTTCTAGTTATTTTTTATATATATTCTTTTAATACAGCACACAAAACATTGTGAAATCACGTATAACAACCAGGAATATTTTTACAAAATTTGACGAGAAACCAATGTTAAGTAGTAGGGATATATTGGACATTAAGGTTTTATCGTGTGTAGAATGTTGATGTCAGTAAGTCGCAGGAGGGAAACGGTTGTTTCTGTACGGTCATGCCATGAAAGAGGTGGTAAAGTGTGTTGCATTGCCCAAGTCCAACGAGTGTAGTGTTTATTTCAGCAGAGAAGCAGTGGCAAAAAGTGGATCACGAAGATAGGGACCGTAGACACTTGAGGTAATTAGCAACCATTAGTCGTTTTCAAACCAGCCAGGAGCGCTCTAACAGTACAATGATAGATGCAGTTAAACTATCTGGAAGAACCCTTCATCATTTTTAGTCATGTAGCCCGGAATGTCGAGATTACCAACTATACAGAAAGAAAATAACCTGGTTAGACCGAACAGTAGCGCAATTTAACGACCGAACAGTAGAGACATGCCCACTTCGAGGTCATGCGCAAGGCTGGAGGTTGCAGTACGATTCAAACCACAGACCTTGTGGAAAAAAAGATGGAAAATTCATGTGCTTGAGTTATACCTCAGGATTAGGACACATTCTGTGTGCACAGTTTTAAAATGATTACCGTATTATCTCTCGGGCTAGAATTGTGCAGGTCTGGCCAATCCACCGGCTCTAAGAAGATTGCAACATTTTGGAAAGGGCCATAAAGAATACAAAGCAATATCATCCCAGTTTACCTTCAAGGGCCACTTGTCAAGACCGAGGTAAATGCGACCCAGAATCCTTCGCAACAAAACCTAGAACTAAAATATACCGGATGGTCCGTTTCAAATGTCGGAAAAGTAAAACGTTATGTACAAAAATATCTTTGAGCAGTTTGTTTTAATACGACGGTTGGTCAATAAAGATGGCGATATTTTTTCTATCATCACAGAATGAAGATACGTTGGTGAAACAATTTTGCATGAGAACAGATCTTACACGATGGGAAAAAAAAAAAATTGTAAACATATACGCCTCTTAATACAGAACGCCAGCAAAGAGCGAGTTTTTGCCAGTAGGCGCGCAAAATGGAGTCGTTTCATATCGAGCAGAAATTTTGCTTCCGTCTGCAGAAAGCCTATATTCAGCAAGCATATGGCGATGGTGTATGTTCTGCAGCAATCGGTGGTACAAAGAGTAACAAACTCAAAACTTTATACAAGTGCGATGTTTCGGATAATTGAGTATCCGGCGAAGAATATACGAGTTTTATTTAGTATGTGATATATTATTTGGGTTCTTGTTAGAAATTTCGGTGTAACTTATGTTCGATGTATTCAGGAATAAATTCCAATCTTCAGAGAAGCAAAACTATTTATAGATACTAGCATACACCACTTGTAGAAAGTCATGTAATATGTTAGCACAGATTAAAAGACTTGGCCTACTTTTGTAAAACAGAACTTAATTGAAGGCGTTTAATATTAATTTATCCTAATGGATCAGACAGGTCATGAAGCAGTGCGTTACACAACATTCATGACAAACCGAAGCGTTGAGGGTGGCGCACAAAACCATGCAATAGTTTTGATAACTGCGCATACGTTACGGTCAGAGTAGGAAATGCAGCATTGTATATTTCCCCCCTTTTTGTCATAAATTGTTCGCGTATGCTGGCAAATGTGCACATTCACCAAGGTAGTGTGGTAAATGTTGCACATGTAGTTGAACCAATTTTCTCTCTAAACATTTACAGTTGTATTGCTCAAATGTTTATGTAAAGGTTTGCTATTGCTGAATCTTCAACACACAATAATATATATTTTAGTGGACAGTGACAGCATAGTTAGTTAGCATCTACTTTGGCTTACACTTTTTAGGTTATGGCAGTGTGCCATACATTATTAAAAATTCTAATTAAATGTTTTATTCCCCCCCCCTTTCTAATCAGCTGTGTAGGTACCAGCGCAATAGTGCCGCTCAGCAAGAGAACATTTTTTTAATGATTTATTTATGGACGCTCTTTAACATCTCAGGTCATCAACGTCCCATTCAACTCAGGGCGTGAAACGGCCGACAAATTTTGCTCAGAGGCCTCTCTTTCAGGCTTGAGGTTCTTTTTCGTGCCGTAAATGTACGACACGGGACCCACGGCTTTACTTCCCTTCCGAAGGAAGCCATACTTAGGACTTTTACGCCCGGAAAAATCCATCGGTCCTGGCCGGGTTCGAACCCGCGATTTTGGGTTTAGGAGGCAAGCATGGTAACCACTACACCACCAGGACCGGCGCAAGAGAACACATAAACTAAAACGCGCAACGGTATATTTCCTTTCACCAAAGGCGAATAATTATTGTCAACAATTAGCTAAAAAATATATTTGTCTGTTTAGATAATGTTCACATTTACCGACAATTGTTTACAACTACCTGTTTTGTACTTTGGCCGCCGTTATGCTACTAAAATATAATTCGGCATTTACATCAGTAAGCACTCTATAGAGCTGCAGCAACAAAATGTATAAAATGAATTATGAGCAACGCCTTTCTATTATTTCCCCCTCCCTCAGACAATGGTTATATAAAAGATATCTTTTATGACTAGTTATATCTTTAACTGCGAGTTTTATTGCCCTTTTTATCGCAATTTTAAGTCACTTAATGCGATAATATACTTTATTGGTGCATTTATTTGCGTTATTGGGCTTTTATTGTGCACTGTATCAGCCGTAGTCTGTTATTTTAAAATATTGTTCTCTTATGAGATACTAGAACAGAAACTTAACTACGCGTTTCTGCTTTCTGTGCAAAATGATAATAGGTTTGTAAAGATGTGCACACAAATTTGGGAGCTAGAGGGTCAGTATGAGAGGTAAATGTGTGAGATTATTTTGTAGCTACTAATGAACTGAGAGTTTCATGGGGGTTCATTTGGAAGCTATTAGGCAGAACAAAATTATAATAAGAATAATTTGAAAAGTATAGCAGCAGAAATCTATGAAGCATGAACTCCTAAAGTGAGCTTATTTCAGACCTATGAGGAGTAAAACGGCAAACAACTAGGAATTATTTGAGTGCTATGTGCAATAATTTAGAAGGTATGAGGGAATATTTGTAAGCTAAAAGGCAGTAGAGATATCAAGAAGGACAATTAGGGAGCTCTAGGAGAGCTGAACGCTAAGAATGCTCACTTGACAGATATGCAAGAGCTGAGAGCTATGAGAGAACACTTGTCAACTAGGACAAAAATGAGCTATAGAGAACACTTGGCAGCTATGAAACAGATGGGAACTTTGAGGGAACATTTGATAGGTAAAAATAGCTGAGAGCTATGATAGAGTATTTGACAACTATAAGATGAGCGCCATGAGGGAAATTTTGGGAGCTGTGAGCTACGAGAGAACATTTGGCAGCTCTGAGAGCTACGAGGGATAAGTTGGGAGCTATGAGCTAGAATATTTGGCAGCTATGAAAGAGCTGAGAGCTATGGAGGAATATTTAACAGCTGTAAGAAAGTGGAGAGCTACAAAGAAAACTTGGTAGCTATGAGAGAGCTGAGAGCTGTGATGGAACATTTGGCAGCTCTGAGAGCTATAAGAGAATATTTGGCAGCAATGAAAGAGCTAAGAGCTACGAGAAAACATTTGATAGCCACGAAAGAGGTGAGAGCTATGATGGAACATTTGGTAGCTATGAGAAAGCTGAGATCTTGAGAGAACATTTGTCAGCTATTAGAGAGTTGAGAATTATGACAGAAAATTTGGTAGTTATGAAAGACCTGGAGAAAACATTTGGCAGCTATGAAAGAGCGGAGAGCTGTGGAGGAACATTTGACAACTATGAGAGATCTGAGAGCTGTAATGAAACATTTGGCAGCTCTGAGAGAGCTGAGAGCTGTGATGGAACATTTGGCACCTCTGAGAGAGCTGAGAGCTGTGATGGAACATTTGGTAACTATGAGAAAGCTGAGATTTGAGAGAACATTTGTCAGCTATTAGAGAGCTGAGAGTTATGACAGAAAATTTGGTAGCTATGAAAGAGCTGGAGAAAACATTTGGCAGCTATGAAAGAGCGGAGAGCTGTGGAGGAACATTTGACAACTATGAGAGATCTGAGAGCTGTGATGAAACATTTGGCAGCTCTGAGAGCTGTGATGGAACATTTGGCAGCTCTGAGAGCTATAAGAGAATATTTGGCAGCAATGAAAGAGCTAAGAGCTACGAGAAAACATTTGATAGCCACGAAAGAGGTGAGAGCTATGATGGAACATTTGGTAGCTATGAGAAAGCTGAGATCTTGAGAGAACATTTGTCAGGTATTAGAGAGTTGAGAGTTATGACAGAAAATTTGGTAGCTATGAAAGAGCTGGAGAAAACATTTGGCAGCTATGAAAGAGCGGAGAGCTGTGGAGGAACATTTGGCAGCTCTGAGAGAGCGGAGAGCTGTGGAGGAACATTTGGCAGCTCTGAGAGAGCTGAGAGCTGTGATGGAACATTTGGTAACTATGAGAAAGCTGAGATTTGAGAGAACATTTGTCAGCTATTAGAGAGCTGAGAGTTATGACAGAAAATATCGCAGTTATGAAAGAGCGGAGAGCTGTGGGGGAACATTTGATAACTATGAGAGATCTGAGAGCTATGATGGAACATTTGGCAGCTACGAGACAGTTGAGAACTTGAGGGAACAATTGACAGCTATGAGAGAACTTCTGCAGCTGCGAAAAGGCTGAAATTTATGAATTATTATTTGCCTTTAAAAGAGAGGAGGTTTCGATTCATTCAGGTGCTCTGGTGCGGGCTCTGCGAATCTTGATCACCTGTAGTACTTCTGACGTTACTACAAGTAAATACATCGGGCCGAACTTCCGAGTCTCTGGATGGGTTGGGCTCTGGGACCCCGCGATTCAGGGGATATTAGAAAGCTACCTTAAACGCCCGAGTCCCCCTGAAGATCTATAGAGGCTGATACAGAATTAGACTAACCTACCAGTGGTAATGGCAGTCTAGCCGAAGGACAAAGGAACGTGTAAGCAGCGCATCTTCTTCCATCCCGTACAGGAGAGCTGGATTTGGAAGATACCAGCTTATGGAAAAAAAAATGTATATGAGCGATATGCAAGGCCATTTTATAACTAAGTAAGGCTAATTTTCCAGATTTTATTTGCGAACTATGAGAGCTGAAACCTATAAAGAATAATGTGACAAATATGAGAAATTAATTGTGGGCTATGTGGAATCTTTTGAAAGCTATAAAGCAGTGGAAATATCTACGAGGAATAATTCGGGAGCTCTGCGGGAGCTAAGAGCTATATATTGGCACCTGTGAGTGAAGGGAAACACTTTCGAAATAACGGAGAATTATGTAGGAGCAATGAGAAACATTTACATGAAATAATTCTTGAAATGCATGCACATTTTCCTATTTTGTTGTGCAAATTTTAAAAAATCAAATTAGCTTAATGTTTACTTAAAGAATTATATCATTCCTTGCTAAATGCATAAAACGCAACATTCAGCACAGATATCACAAATATCTTCCAGGAATTTAGCGTAATTCTTACAAATACATAGCAATATTTGATACTTTTTAAAACGTATTTGCAAAACTTTATGCAAACTAAGTGTGCTCGAGTACATTTCCGCGTCATAAGAAGGGTATTATGTTGCTTGTGGACTTTGCCATTCTGTGTGCAGGATCACTAGCACTCTGTGCGAGAAAAGAGGGCGTGGCATGGATTCAATACCGAGGTTGGCTATCTGCCAGCCATACTTTTTAAGTCAATAAAGCTCCCTCCTTGGGCTGGCATAAACACTGCTTGCGTCCTGCTTCGGCCTATGTAGGTAATTAGCAGATCTGAGTTTGCATCCAGTTATCTCTTAATTCTTGTACATAGCTGTGCCAGGTTATTGCGTCATCTCTAATGCGGCACCACGGTACCGCACAAGAATACCTATATTGCTCTCTACAGAAGCATCGGAAAGCTAAAGCGTTAAATAAGAAATCTAGAAGTAGGTGTCCGGTTTCCAAATGAAAGCATCTTCTAGTAGAAAACTGTCCTTGCCTGAAGTAATTTTATTAAAAAAGAAAAAGCACTTAGTTTTCTGTGTACAGAGCGTAACCTTGGCCAGTGCAAACCAAATACGTAACCATAGCAACCGACCTCATTAAATGCACGTGAGCTACGTTTTAAAAATCGCTTCATTGTTTATTGTTATCAAATATCTGAGCTAAAAATCTGGAATACAGCGAGTTATTTCGATTTTATGTCTAGATATAATACTAAACACTAAAAGTGTGCATACGAAAACAAATATTTATCTTCGTTTACAATTTTGGTTCAATTCTCTGGATAAAACATACAGAAATCTCACAGAGACTCAGATGGTAACGTTTGGAACTCGCATCGGGAGTTCCGGGTTCAGAGGTCTTGAAGGCTGGTCAATCCGGCAAACGCTATCACGTATTTTCCGCTCTTCTATTTCATCTCTTATCCGTTGGTCCTGTTATAGGATCGAAAGTGACAGTCGGGATGAGTGGGTACTGTGTGCGGTGTGACGGTGGTTTGCGCTTTGGGAAAGTTTCTACCTCGGCATCGGAAGCGAGCCTCAAACCTCGTGGAGTGAGGTTCCGCCGACGTAGAGATGTATCCGGAAGCATTGCTAGGAAGCCCATATACGTGTCAATGCCTCATCGCCCCTGGAACCTTGGCAGGTCTTGACCAAGCTGAGGTACCGAAATTACTGTAATTTGAAACAAAGAACGTTTTTTTCTGATCTTACAGCCTTGTAGACCACCTTTTTTCCAACTATTTTTAAAGTGAGAATTGTTTTTTAAGTTAAAAGATTTTGCGCTGTTTGTTACATATTTTGTATTTTTATGTATTTTAAGTCATATAACGAAATAATTCTAAAATATGGATGATGTATATACGAGATGTGTTCTAAATTTTCCCGGCCAGACTCACCGCCACGGGTGGCCGAGGTCGTTAAGGCGCGGATTCGTGAGCGGGAGGTCTGGGGTTAGAATATCGCCAGGAGGCTTTTTCCCGGTTTTCTTCAATCCTCATAACTGGCAAATGCCGGGGAGGTACCTAAACTTAGGCCTGGAATGTTTCCTTCCTGTAAAAAAAAATCCTTTCCCAACGGATCATTTCATCAATTGTATCACCAGTGTTCACCGCCTGTGGTGCCTCAGTAGTAAAAACGGGCATTCAACAACCGGCCTGGCTCCGAGATGCTGTGAAGATCGTCAAATTACTATGACAGATGTTAAGTACCATCCTTTAGATGGCGGCTTGTAAAGTTTCAGAGGCTTAAGTATAGTCACTTATTTGTGACGATCGTGTAAACAAACTGATGTTAACATTGTCTACAAAATGGATAAAATTAAATTCTAACTCTGATAACCTATGTTAATTTGAAGGTTTAACCGCAACAGAAATACAAAAGGAGTTACTTTCTACATTAAAGGACTCTTTCCCTTCGTTTTCGACGGTTAAACAATGGGCTGCTGAATTTAAGCATGGTCGTACATACATTCAAGATGATGAGCGCTCAGGGCGTCCAAAATTGTTACGATAGACGAGATTGTGACAAAAATTCACAATGATCGCCCCGCCCAATGAAGTTTTGGGTATGAGAAAACTTTCCGCATGAAGGGTGCAGCATTTCTTAAAAATGGGCCAAAAAAAGGCTTTCGAATGAACATTTTGCAAGAGTTTAAACAGAATTCTAGTGAGTTTCCCCGACGTTTCATAACAATAGATGAAACACAGATTCATCATTACACGTCAGAGACAC
This sequence comes from Metallyticus violacea, assembly GCA_030762175.1. Classification (NCBI taxonomy): domain Eukaryota; kingdom Metazoa; phylum Arthropoda; class Insecta; order Mantodea; family Metallyticidae; genus Metallyticus; species Metallyticus violacea. Next base: position 134,697,059 of record CM060831.1, read on the forward strand.
AAGAGCAGTACAAACAGTGGGTGGCAACAGATGAAAGTGCACCAAAGTAAGCAAAAACGGTTCAATTTGCAGAAAAAGTCATGACTACACATGGCGTGGTGCTCGTAGACTATCTCTAGAAGGACAGATCCATTTGTGGGGAAGCTTTTCAGACTAAACGTCCATTAAAGTTCTCTTTCATATGCGCCTTCATACATGTCTGTGATTGTTGCTGCAAAACTGCACGACCTTCGATTCCAAGTGCTTCCACATCCGCCGAATTTGGCTCTCAGTGATTACTTTTTGTTTCCAAACCTGAAGAGATGACTGGATGGACGAAGATTCACATCAAATGATGAGGATGAAGCTGAAACAGACGCTCATTTTTCAAGTTGAACAAATCTTATTTTCCTGAAGGTATTAAAATATTTGAAAGTCGTTGAATTAAAGTATTGATTTACAAGGTTACTGTGTTGAAAAATAATAATAAAAATATCATAAATCTTGTGTTTTCTTGACCAGGCCGAGGGCTTTTACAATGTTCCTCCTAAGTATGTACACGAGTTCTTGACTTTATAAGACTAAAACCGTGCTGTAATCAATGACTCGCGGCAGCATGCATCCGAGGAGCATAATTTTACTCCTGCTACTGCTGAATATAGATATAAAGCATCTAATCTTAATAACCAAAATTACACATACAACAGAGAAAGAGAATTTAATAAAAATACCACAGTAACACTAATATTAAACAAAAAAAAATTCTCCTGGTTTTCATAACAACTTATCAATGACCTTTAGATTAAAGATTGAAAATTTAATTTTAATTTCCTCTTCCAACGGTCTCAAAAAAAAAAAATATTTAGAATGTAAGGTTCGTATAATGTTCATATTTTTTGTATTACATAACACAAAACGAAATAAAGCAACTCTATACACGAAGCTTCACTAATCAGCCATTCAAGAACTTCATACTAACGAAACGACGGACTATCGCTCCTGGAGAGCACTGTTACTTCACGTATATTTTGTTTGATAATGAAATAGCTGCAATATATGACTGTCTTGCCACCTACTGTTTTACTATAATTATCCAACAGTCTTAAGGCAACAGCAATCAAACTATCAGTCGTATAAAACTGGAAGGAAACTTTGCTGGGAATGCCTAACCTAGCATGGGGACGAGGTGGTGCATGCACATGGCATTGGTTTGCACCGCGTCTGCAAACCAAGTCCCCTACAAATACAATCAGACGCAAGAAAAAAATCCGCTACACTAAGCAATGCTATAGGAAAATAACCGAGAGCATTTTTGGGATTAGCGCAAATTACCAACTTCCAAAATAAACGGCTTCTTTGTGATGTATTCTAAAATAAAGAAAATGTTCGGAGGTTGAATTAGGATGAATGAACAAAACGTCTTTCCTCTCTCTTTAGAAACAAAAGCGGAAGAAAACTTTGCATCTGAATGCAATAGATTCGAGTCACGAGGGCAACAAACGGACACGATACCTTCATGGGACGAATCAAATCTTTTATAAGCCACCTTAAATGTCAAACTTTCCAGCAATGCTTCAAATGCTAAGCAAAAACCAACAGTATGATTCACAGAAAAGTCGAATGTGCTTCAGCGGTCATAACTGGCGACTTCAGTAGTTTAGGCCGACTTCCATTAGGCAACGCATGGGGGACACGAACCACGTTCATGTCTCTCAGGGAAAATTTTGTTTTCGCTGCAGGCCATTCATTTGTTTGGTTTGGGGAATTATTCATTTATATCTAAAGACCCAAGAGAGATCGCTAGGTAATTTGTAAACAGAAGCAACCAGTGGTACTGAACCGTGGCGGGAGGGGCCAGTGTAACCAGGAAACGAGAGCGCACGTAACGAATAAATCGCTCTTGATCTATGTATTTACTGGCAGCTCACCGTTCCATGACAATTACTGTCCAGCTGTGAACGCGGAGATTAAAAATGGGAAATAATGATAGTCCTTTTGTCCGAATATTTTCTAGGCGGTTTTCAACTTGTGTCGCCACACTATGTGGACGCTGAAATCAGGTGAAAGAGAAAAAACTTTGCTTCCAGACGGTTAGACCACATGCAACAACTTTTTCAAGTGATCAGTGACATTTATAACAGTGCATTCATACAATCTACATGCGACAGCTCCCGACCACTCTCATGCAATTACTCTATACGTCAGAGACTCTTAAGTACGAAGAGAGATTACATAACCAGGAACATCAAACAGTATTGCACAAGATGCACACGAATGACAGTTTGCGACAGCAGGTTCAGAATTGCACATTAAGAAGAATCTCAATTTTGATCAATATAATTAACCATATTGCTTGGGCGTGTTTGGGACTAACATTTGGGAGGTACCGGGCTCAATCAGCCTGACTGAGGCTTTATGCAATTAACTTTCAGAGCGTGCAAAAGCTGGGTTAACATTTGTCTGCCGTATATTTACCTTGCATTTCATTATTCGTCTTCATTTCCATCTTTTTGTGTATGTGATGCTTTCGAAGTGACCCTGACATTGAACCATCTTATTCATAGTGTCCTCAGTGTATTAATGTGCGTCCAGCGATAATTAACTCACCTTAGGGCCATTGGCTCGTGAGTACCAGGGAAAGTAGGAAAGCAAGAGGGTAAAACAGTTAAACAACAAATCAACGATAAATTTTATTTACATTTTTCGCATTTGATGACATTCATGCTTCTATCTTGTCATGCAAGCCTTAACTGAGATACTGTAAAACAGAACAGTAAATGGATTGGTTTCGAGTAACTAAGCACATCTATTTGTACCTGTCGCATGCGATTTACAGCTTTTTCATTCTTTTACCATATGTAAGGCCTCTTAAATGTACATATTTATATAGTTTTTTTATTTTATTTGAAAATAATTCCTCAATTATAAGAGTAACAAAATGTTCGCACATGTGCTTTTGAAAAATGTTAACTGTGAAAATTAGATCCATAGCTACTGCATATCCCATATATAATTTGAAAATTAATAAGGTACAATTAAACTCAGGTACAATATATTTTTTCCTTTGAAGCCTTTTCGGGTCCAATAATGACACTGTTGGATATCTGATGCCTACCATTTGAAGAGGTGTTCTTTTCTTGGCTAATTATACATATGAACTTCATTCTACAGTGAGAATATTTAAGTTATAGGACTGCAGAACGCGGAGGTGTATTGCAGAAGTCAAGTCTTCAAGGCCTATGCATGTGCAGGTAGCAGTCAGTAGTTAGTTTGAGGGGAGGGGTTGTAAGCGAATTCTGTGCTTTTTATTACATGTTAAATGTTCTTCGTTTATTATTACTATTATTATTATTATTATTATTAGTTTAAGTACATTAGCATATTAGGTAGGCCTTCAGTAAAAGTATAAATACTAAAATCTCACTGTATTTTAATAATGTACATATACATTATTATCGCTATAGTTTCTTCTTAATGGTAATGTGTCAAATAATTGATATTGGATTACGCTGCCATTATTAAATTTTTCATATGTCAGCTGTATAGTTTAAGAAAAATGTGTAAAAGTAAAACAGTGACGTTTAAATTTTAAAAGAGATATTAAAAAATACAGAAACATGCATTTTACGCCTGTAAAATTGTATAAAAGCAATCAATGTGTTCTTTTTTTATTATTTTGAACGTATAAGGAGATGTGTGATCAACGAATATATGAATATCGATCTATGTCTATTCCCTTTTCCATTAGGCCCTCGAGATCATGTGCCATACCTAACAACCTTTCAGATAACTATATTTCTTTCAAACTCTCTGAAGGACAATCTTGATACTTTGAGAAGTGATTAATTAATCCATCAACTCCATATTTCAATTTAATACATCGTTCTCCCCTTATGTCTAACCATCATAAAAATCATCATACAGATGTTGTTTAACACACAAGTATAAAAACTTACTTAAACTATTAAGTCGCCAGTTTTTCTCGCTAACAACCAGCGAGTTTTTGGGTATTATTAAATGTTTCCTTGACTATCAATAAAGACTCTGTTTCACCACACTAATATTTTAGCTTCAGCCAATGGCAGTTCTAGGATTTAACAGCACTCAAACTTCACGAGAAGTGGTGTCGATTGTCAGCTTACTTATGAGGGTAGGTCCATAAGTTTCCGGCCTAACCATTTTAAAAATGATTACTCTTTATGATAAAGAAAAAAAACTATATTTCACTTTTCAATATAGATAACCTTTATTGCAGTACATTTCTAACATCTTTGAATTAACCATACAACCCCCCCCCCCAAATTTTTATAAGTATTGTGTGCAAAATGGGCATAAACAGCATCCATCACTTACTTCTTCGTGCCAATTAAATTTCCTTCCTCGAAGGTCCTTCTTGAGTTTTAGAGGTGTGTGCATAGGTGCGTTGTCGTGAAGAAAGCGCACGCCACCATTCAGCTTTCCTCGCCTTTTCTCTTTGATGGAAGCACGTAGTCTGTGCAGTAGGCCATCATAGTACTCCCCATTTACTGTGGTGTTCCTCTCCTTGAAGTCAATGAAGAGTGTTCCTTCACAGTCCCAAAGGTTGTGGCCATGATCTTCTTGGTTGACTGAGTGACCTTGGCCTTTAGAGGCGGTGCTTCGCCAGGTTTACGCCACTTCATTGATTCTCTTTTGGACAAGGGATCATAGTAGAGGACCATAGTTTCATGTCATGTAACAATGGTTTGCAGCACTTCTCTCTCGTTGCCACGGCAGGGCTCCAAAAATGCCTGATAACTGATGACTCGTTGCTACTTTTGGACTGAGGAAAGAAGTCTAGACACCCATCTTGTACCAACCTTATTCGTTTTAAATGTTCAGGAATATTTGAAGGACTGTTGTTTTAGAAAGACCCAACCTTGCTGCTATTTCTGTAACTTTGAGTTGCCGGTCTTCCATAATTTCTACTTCTACAAGAGCGATGTTTTCAGAAGTGAGCACCTTTCAAGGGCCACCTGCACGCTCTTAGTCTTCAATGCTTTCTCGACCCATTCGAAAAACTTTGGCCTATTCTTTTACGGTAGAATATGAGGGAAATTCTTTACCATGTACATCGTCCAATCGCTGTTTAATTTCATTTGGAGTAAGTCCTGCTTTCGCGAAGAACTTAATAACAGCTCGATACTCCATTTTGTACATGTCACAATCTACACAAAACCTTCTTTATGCTTCTATATCTTAATAACTCAACACAACGGAGTCAAAGTTATAGCTGCAATTATTTACTTAACAGATAAGATATGACACCAGATAAGGGTTTTGTGAAGGCGATAATCCTTATCGGCGAGGCCGGAAACTTGCGGACCTATCCTTCTACAGCTGCGGGAGAGTTCATCACTGTTATTATTGAGCCTTTCTTTGACCTGTCGATGGTTAACGATACCGTGGCAAAAATTACGTCTGAGCAACTTAGAGATAGCAGTCTTCTGTCATTTGCTAGAATCCTGATTCAGTAAATAAGTTATGATATAAAATCGCTAACAGCGTGTCACTGTAGCCTCTGATTTTGTCGGAATTTTCTATAAGTTCCTTTTGTCCATTAGTTATTTGCATTAGGTACCTTGATTTTAATACGGGGGTAGCCAGAGGTGGGTGGGGGGGGGGGGGAGATTAAAGAATTAAAGAGATTTTTTCCCAATTATTTTGCTTGTTTTTGATAACTGAATATAAATTCTGAATTTAATTTTGGAGTTAATTCCAGCGTGTGAAAGTTTAGTGTTACTGATATCCGTAACCATAGCAATGCACGTTGTTAGATACGGCCGACTAGGTGCATAGATGCATGGAGGAAGTGATTTTTCCGTTGGTATTTTACAGTTTATGTTAGCTAAATTCATCAGTTTTCTAATTTTAACATACATAAATGGTTTCATTAACTTATTAAATGGTGCTACACAATTCAGTTAACTTGAATCACACGTTCTATTGATCCCTCCACCGGAAAAAAAATTGTGCCTATGCCGCTGATCCTACGCCAGCCCATACGGCGGTAAATTAGGATACTCTGGGGCATTGTAAACGGGTTTATCTTTTGAAGGTGCTTACAATAAACTTATTGAATACACTCTCTTAATTATATGAGTATGTAACCATTAAACTTCATTGTATGAGCTTTAAAAAGATCCACATACTACCTTCCATCTTAAAAGATAATACGTTAGGTATGCTCTTTTTTTAATGGTGTTTAACGCTCGTTTTTACTACTGAGGCACCACAGTCGATGAAAAAAATGGAATGAAATGTATGTTGGGAAAGGATTTTTTTAAGGAAGGAAACGTTCCAGGCCTAAGTTTAGGATACCCCCCGGCATTTGTCATTTATGAGGATAGGAAAACCTGGGAAAAAAACCTCAGTCAGGAAGGATGGTCCTGGCGGGATTCGAACCCCAGGCCTCTCGGTTGACGAGTCCGCACCTTAACGACCTCGGCCATTCGTGGCGGTAGGATTAGGTATGCTACGGTGCGCTAGACGTTTCATTACTTTCTCTTGTTTTGTGAAATGAGTTAATAAATGAAAATATTGCATTTAGCAGTTGTGCATGTTACACAACTGTTATGCCTAAACAAAATTGAAATTGTGTACGCGAAAGATCTAATTATACTGTGTTTGCAATACTGCAGACTCGCTAACATAAGGCAGTATTTATGAGATGCCGCCCCCAATAATATTATAAAATTACATATATAAAAATATTATTATAATTAATATGTACAATTTATGTGTATTCATATTAGTAGTTAAGTTATGTATGTATTTCATGGATAGTGAGTAGAAAAAAAACTGGTGCACAGAAACTTTTTTTTTTTTTTTTTTTTTTTTTTTTTTGCAAGAGACTTTGTGTAAATGGTCGCCCCTTTAAGGTTTCTGGAAAAGCTAAGAGTTTCGTTAAAATCTGAAGGCGAAGCGTAGTATGCAACGCGCTAAAACAAGTCATTGAGGGTGAAATAAACTACAGAGCCCGACATATTGGAGTCAAGGGGAAAGAATAGCTCACATATCAGGCCTAAGAAACGTCCAATCAGGGATCTTAGGAAAAGTATATGCACTCCCCTCGGCCAATAGATAGAAATTATGCAATAATAATAGTTTGAAATGGTAGGAGATGGTCTACCGACCAGATGAAGGAATATTTTATAAAAGATTGAGATTTCGAGGCCCGAAGAGACAGTGAGTTGAGCTATCAAGTGGGAGTGAGCTTTAGACAATTGGTTGGGTTATAGTGTAAGTGTGGCCTAAGAACCGTTCAACAGAACTTATAAGGCGAACCTTAACATTAAACAAGTAAATAAATAGTCATCTCCAGTTTTAAGATTTAGGTTCATATATTACCTAATTCCCGGCACTTTTTCTCCGTTGACCTGAAAAAGTCACAAAATTCCAGCGCTCTACCTAATCGAGCTGTGGCATATCGACACTTCGAGACAGCGGCGGGAGAAAAGATGGAGAACTCCATTGATTCTACAAATACTATGAGTAACCTGATTAATTAAACCCCATCAATCAAATAACCATCCTTTCTTCCTTTCTCCGCATAAAACTGCCTCAAACAGTCCATTTCTCCAAAAATAAGCAAGCTATGAGCACCGCGCGAATGCAAACGCTTTTTAACTGACATGAATTCATGCACACAAATACTAACGATACAAATCCTAGTGCTACTACTTTCATGAAACTTGTGTCGGATCGTATTAAGAATGGCTCGAGGTCACGTGACGAGGAAAGGCAAATCGATTGTGCCAATGGCAAAAATCAGACGCCCCAGACTGACTTTATTTCTCCCTCAGGGTGAATTAGCTGCCAATGAGGGCAAGTAAACCCACGCTAGTGCACGGAGAACCCTCCAGGCTGAGAAGCCTTGGTGCTGGAACGGAAAGCCCTGTAGTGCGGGTATTTCGACTGCTCGGTGTAGATTTACCAGTCAAGAATCTTTGTTCGTCTCTTTCACCTCTACCACAGCAATTTGAGATTATGCAAAGACTACCAGCACTATTTCTTCTGTGCCTTTCTTCAGGAGTGGGTTATCACACCTTTCAGAATATAAAAGATACTTTCCCATCGAGTGGGAACGCTTCTTTGCTACTTCGAGATAAAAATAGGCTTTATATAGCATTCTTTTACAGTTATTCTTTCGATGAACTTGCACATGTGAATCATACCATCTTGGTCTAAAACTCCTTAATCGGAACTAAAAGCAACCTTCTTGCATAATGCAGTTCGCTCTAGTATTCAAGATCTGCAAAATATTCAATGAACTTTATTCTGTATTTAAACGGTGCCGGATTTTAATCTACATTTTTTTTTTTTTAAATACTACTACACTTAAGAAGGTTAAATTTCCTGTCTGTCATTTGTATACAAAACCAATGTTTTATTTAAACTATTAAACTGATAGTAATATATTTTTGTTTGCATACAGGACTTTCATTTCAAAACTTACCAGTTTGAAAACATCTACTTAAAATAAAATTTACTTACACAAAAAATAAGTCAATTTAGATATTCAGAGACAGGTTTAAAACCAATGTTGCTTATATTTTCCATTTCCCACTCCCTCACCCCCAGCCATCGCTATCTTGAAATTTTAAAGAAAATAGAATATATCTCAGAGTCAGTTAAAAATGAACATGTTTCCGTGCAGTTGGGGTCGGTAGGGCCAGTTTTTATTTTACCTTTTTTGCTTATTTTAAGATTTATTTTTATTTCTTTATTTTTTCCCCCGTGCTTTGGATGTTTGCATTTTTTCTGCGACTGTTTGCGCATTTTAAAAAGCACACAAAGAATTTCAAAATATCGAAGTGAAAAAAGTTATAACAATTAAATGACAAGTTCACCTAACAAAAATATCTATTGAAAATCTTGTTATACAGTTATTTATTTTCAAGCAACCAACAACTTTATCCTCAACCCTCTTTAAATAGCGGAACCTTCATTTATGACAGGAATGCAGAGTTACCTCGGGCATACGAATACCGGGAAATAGAGAGGATGAGGGAAGTACTGTAGTTTTAAATAGTCCTGGCGAATGGCCTTGTATTGATCTGTGCAAGACAATTCTAGGAAATTTGTGGTGGGGGTAACTTCTCAGCTGCATAAATGTAACAAACAAGTGCAAGCGAGAAAGATGAGAGCGGTACAGTTGTGCAAAAAACTGTTTCTGCAATGTGTTCAGTACGAAAGTAACCTGATTCCCCTATAAACGTATCTTTTGCTCATTATTTGCTGACTATTCAAAACTACTTTACTTTGTCTTCATCAATGTTTCTATGATGTCCTGAGTGAATGTTCTGCTGTAACTGGTATGAGTCCTTCCAAAATAGCTTGTCTTAGCCCCACTTATGTTCTTTTTCCACGATGAAAAATATTCTCTCTGATAAGCGACGTACTATGACAGTTGATACCTTGAAAAATCGTATTGTTGTTGCTTGTAACCAAGAAAAGTAAGGTTAAGTACTTTAATTATGTGATAAAGAAATTAAGTATCTTAAATATCTATTTTTATTAATGAGTGATATTACTCTGTTTTCACTCTAAATAAATACCTGTTTGAATTATATTACTGTTAATTTTCAGTATTTTAAGTGGCTTTTTGCCTGCAGGTTTTTACGAAAATAAATACCTGAACTTCCAGATTCTGGTTATTACATATTTTGTTTCTTATCGTTGCTTAGCAACCTGGATTGTTATTATTCTTTAAATGTGGGCACAATAAAAAAAAGTGTCAGCCAACTCTAATACGAACACACAATTTATATGTAGTAATAAAAACCATTTCATTATATTAAATGTTCAAAGTGAGCTCCATTGTAGCCTAGTCAGTGATACAGCCTAACTAATCTGCTAACATTCTAAAACCATATACCAAAACATAATTACTACATTGAATGCTCATATTAATCTTTATAGTTTATTATGTTCAATTTCAAACAATAATAACCCAGGTTGCCAGGCAACGATAGAAAACAAAAGATTTGATAATTGATTAATGTTTAAAATTTTTGTATCATAACGTAGGAGTAACGTACAAAATTTCAAAGTTGTTTAAACTACCCCCCTCCTCAATTAGATGTTTTTTTGTTTAAATTAAAATATAGTTTAAATAGGTAGTTATCCACACTGGCAAGTACAATCAATAGATTTGTTATTATTTTAAGCTAATATGTAGAAACGAATATCTATGACTTTAAAAAGGTTACAAATATACAGTACTTGTGACCAAAAGAACAAAATTTACCCTAAAACTTTGATATTAACTGTTTACTCATATACATTTTCCATAATTTGATAAAAAAAAATGTCTTCTCCAGCCCTAAGCACATTTGTAAATAACAAACAATATCCATCAATGGAGAATGAATATTAATTGAAACCGAAAAAAAATAAAAAGAGACTTAACAAGAATAAAATGCTCATATCTGGGATAGGTTTCGTTCGCAGCAAAATTGCACAGTATGATCACGTGCATTTTCACGTTGTCGAACTTAAAAGTTTCTTTTATATTTGGAGAAATTTCTAGCACAAAATGCTTACAGATTGCCTCCTGTAGGTAAGGAACGCCACTTGTCTTGAAAATAGTGGAACATACAGCAGAACTCTTTCCAGTTTTCAGTCACTTTGATCTTTGCTTTAAATCACTTTTAGTTTCTTTCACAGTTTATGTGACACCGAACAAAAAGAGGGTAAGACATGGGGATTCAAGCGTTCGAGTTTGTCCTTTAGAGTTAATGAAGTATTTAAATATTGTTGTGTATTGAAGTTGATGTTACATACTAACAGGTGTAATACCGCCGGCCGAGATGACAGCAGGATGTTATTAAACGAAGTCCAAGCTGTGATGTCCGTCGATTGACTTACAGCTTGGCGATGTTCTTCTGTTTAATGCGGTGCCACAATTTCCCTATTCAATCTCGATGGCTAAGGGATGTTATATTGGGATAATAGGCGTCACTTCGGGGAATTGAACTAGGTCTACTCCTCTAGGAAAGACGAGGTGTTTCCAGACGAATGCTGAACAACTCAACCAGCTCTGTTAAAAGTATAAATTTATTAAACGGTTTTCTGGTACAGATGGACGTAGATCCTCCAAGCACCAAGGCTTCTCTTCTGTCTCTGAATAAATTCAGGGACCTTTTATACAATTGTGATACCCAAGGAGGGGTAATAATCACCTAATCTAGACATAAGAGTTATTGTTAAACACTTCCCACCACCATGAAGTCAACAGTCACCAGGTCCTGTCATCATAAGTTCTAAGAGGTTCATGGTTTGGGTTTGTTAAGCTTAAAACTAAACAATACTTCATCAGCAGAATAATTCTGTCATTCTCTCAATACATGCACACGTAGACATAATATTTTAAGCGAGTGGAAAAGAGGATTGCTTTTTGTTTATGCATGTGTTTCTCTGAGGACCCTTTCAGGTCACGTCACCTCTGGGTGACAAGGCAAGACACCCTTAATATTTATTACTTCTACGTCTTACTATGTTTGGGTTTATACAGTATGTTTCACTAACTAGGATATACAGCGTGCTCTTACACAATATCATGTACTTATGTAATGTACTTATTATATCTTATCCTTACGATTCCTTATGACACCACGCTTTCGTTACAAAGCCGACTGATTACACAAGGGAAATCTTGCATTTCACTGTTTGAGTTCTTGTAACAAAAATTCGGTTTAGAATATCGCTTAAAATTTGTATCATCACATAGAGTTTGAGCAATTTAAAAGTCCCGATACATAGTTCAGCCGGTGGGCGGTTAGATCTCGCATTGCCGCCGTATTTTCTTGCGTACACTTGCGGAGCTCCAGCGCTTCATCACTTTAAGTACACAATATCAAATAAAAGAATTTGGTACTCACCATCCTTACAGTAGCAGCTGAAAATGTTGGCCATTTTCCCTGTTTTAGTTAATCATCATTGATACGCAACATTTCCCTATTTGCTTAACTTTGTTTCTAATGTTTCTTTTAAGTTTATTCAGAGTGTCAGGTTAGATGAATATGTCTGCTCTATTTTTCAACGTTCCCCAAATATAAAAATCACAAATTGTAAGATATGAGAAAAGGGAGTCCTTTATTTGAAGCTCTTAATTCATCAAATTTTTTCTTCAGTGAGCACATGACGTCTTCGATTTTTTCCGTCAGTCACAGAACCTGTTTCATTCAACTTCTGTACTAACTTTCATCAACTTTAATGTTTTTCCTTTTTGGAACCGGGCTGCAAGGAAATTTACGCCTAAATACCTGTCTGGTTCTGCCACACCACTTTATATACCTGATGTGTGCCTTGAAGATGAATATATGACGCAATGAATATCTCACCACTGAACAACATTATTGCATTATTAAAAGAAATCTCAATCTCAACTGCACAACACAACTGCCCGACTACGTCGAAATCCCTTTCGCAAATTACTGGAAGAGTGAAAGGCGCCGCAGGGGAATCTCGGCCATTGGAGATGGTAGATTCGCTGTAAGTCGATCTAAGATGTGGGGCATTTAAACTGTGTACTTGTAATGAAAATCTCATTTAGTATGAACAATTCCTGAAATATTACTATATTACAGAAATAAGCACAAATATGAATTAATAACTTAAAAATGTAAAAAAATATATATAGCTTATTAGTCAATATAAAAACCACTCAATTTTCATAAGGAAGCATGCACGTTTTCACTACTCGAAACTCAAAATATGGCATTAGAAAAACAATATATATACGAAACTCATAAGAATTCGCCCCATATTTGAGAGTTTATTTTTCATATATCTTCACTGAAAGATAAGATTGCTTTAATTTTTCTAACCTATGCTGCTTCAAACACTAAACTGCAATTCTCACAGCTTTAACACATACATTACAGCGCATATCCTTCAAAGACAGTTAAGAGCCTGCCATTGCAGAACGAATCGACGTTCTGCTTGCTTGTATGCCAAAGAGGAACTTTTATCCGCGTTATAAATCAAACATTCCTTATAGACTATCATTTCCAATGCCACTCATGTATTCGTAAAACGTTTGACCTCTAGCCATCCATTCTACATACAAACTAAGAGATCCACGAACGCTGATACACGCCGAGTAGGTATATCCTCTTCTACGTCTCTTGGGGATTTCTATGAATTAATTACCATATAAACTTTCTCAATGACTGGCAAAGTGTTTTAAGGGAATCGCAAATTATTTCATATAAGTAATGAAATGTTATATCGTACAACTTGTTCATCTGTAAAAAGCTCAGCTTTTCTATATTTTCAATTCAAAATCATTTAATGCGTTAATATGGTACAGTTTTCCAGTTACTTAGATCTCGAATTTCATAGAGATTATTTAATTTCTTTAGGAGGAAGCGGAAAAATAATTGAAAATGTTCATGAATCATGAAAAAGTAGGCCTACTGAAATCTTAATAGTGACTAAATGTCTTATAAATGCTTTATTTTTTTTTATTTTGGATTAGAATTGCTTAACGCAAGATTTTTTTTAAATTGATATATTTTAATTGCTTATTTTTAAACTTATCTCGTGCACAGAAGGACTACGATGTGGGGAGACCACAGAGGAATTCGAATCAACAATGAAAGACGAATCATTCAAATCTGGCCACCAACAAGCGACATTCCTCTGGTTAGGTTAGGTTAGGTTTGCTTGATTTCACGACAATGCCAAATACTTGTTTTAAATTTAATTTCTAATTTAGTGTTCATTTCATACACTGTCAGGTGCATTACTTAGCTATGTGAAAAGAAACAATGCCTAAAGACAAGTTTTCCAAAGCTTCTTTAATTTGATTCTGGATGATATAAAACATACAACATTCATCATTCAGTATGTCGGTCCTGGTGGTGTAGTGGTTACCATACTTGCCTCCTAAACCCAAGATCGCGGGTTCGACCCGGCCAGGATCGATGGATTTTTCGGGAGTAAAAATCCTCGGAAGGGAAATAAAGCCGTGGGTCCCGTGTCGTACATTTACGGCACGAAAAAGAACCTCAAACCTGAAAGAGAGGCCTCTGAGCAAAATTTGTCGGCCGTTTCACGCCCTGAGTTGAATGGGACGCTGATGACCTGAGATGTTAGAGAGCGTCGTAAGTAAACAAAAAACAAAACAAAACAAAAAACAAAAAAACAGTTGCAGTTTTAAATCCATCCCGCCAAGTCTCTTTCCTTTTTTATGATTCGAAGTAATTTATAATTTATTAGTTTACATTTCGTGCTGTGACTGAATATCTTGCATTCAAGTACTACGGCGAACCTGTTAGCAATGCAATAGGCCTGTTACAGATTGAAAGGAATTATTTAGCTGTGTCTATTATTGTTGATTTTAACAGTGAAACCTCTTGGTGGCAATTTTTTTCGGGGGAGGGATAAATGATTTAAGTATAACCAAATATGTGTGAAAAAATGCAATTTTGCAAGAAAAAATGTAATTTAAAGATAAAATGCTGCTGAAAGGAAAGCTCTATTAGCGCTGCAGCTGTTATCTAAGTTCATCATTCGTTTTCTCAAAGTGTGTTTGTTTACATCATAATTCTACAGTGTTAAAGATAACACGTCAACACTGATTCTGAGGTAAAAAGGAAAATACGTGACTATAATGGAAATCAGTGCTCTGGTTTAAAAATGACTATCACATCTAGTTTTTATGATATGTGCATATACGTCTATGGTGCGGCTACGTTTCAATAATGTTATTCTAAACCTGTTGTTGATTTTCTTCCTAAGCGGCTCACTTCCGTCCTCCCTTATCACCAGATGTTTATGTTTATATTCCCATCACTTATCAGTTTTGTTCTAAGGGTCAGGTCTGTCTTCTTGTGAAGTATTTATGTTTAAAGTTACAGGTATCATAGATCTCAACTTCCGTTGAGTTGAAAACTTGTGTTTAAGAACGTTCGTCTTCTATATGTGCAAGTGTTAAGTATGACTTATACATCAGGATTACGCAGGAGACAGTGTGTACAAAGTCCTCAGGAGTTTTGTTACATTTGTGGGTGTTACGTGTTTGACACACTCACAAACAAAGAAAATATATTACTCATGTTACAGAGAGAAAGTGGTCATCAGGGTAAATCGTTCGCGCCTCATATTGCACGTAACAGTTGTGTTGAGGGATTATGTTATTGGTATGAAGGAAAATGATATGGAGAGAGCTGCTAAAAAAATTAAAATGAATAGACTACCCATACCTACACCACTAGCAGACCTCAATTTTAGTGAATCTGAAAGCAGCTCGTGGCTTCAGACAGTGAGTTGGTTTCCGATCCAGAAGAATTTGACAATTCACCACAACAGTTTAATCAATTTGAGTTAAATGGTTTAGTGAGGGATTTAGGCCTCACAAAACAAAACAAGTGGCTGAAGACTACAGGAGTCTTAGTTGTTATCATCTGGCGTTGCATTTTCGTGGTATAGGAATCGCGAAATACAGTTCCATAAGCACTACGCAGAAGAAGATCAACTTGTGTTTTGTGTGAATGTGTGTAATTTTATTCAAGAAGCATATGAGCCAAGTAACTGGCGTTTTTTTATTGACTCTTCCAAACGAAGTCTTAAGGCAGGTTACTTCATAATGGGAACAGTTAGCTTCAATACCGCTTGCACATTCTACGAGCATAAGAGAGGCTTATGAAACTATGAAGTGTGTTCTTGAGAAAAGTAAGTACCGCGATCACGAGTGCAAATATATGGTGACTTGAATATCATTGGTCTATTACCAGGACAACAGGAAGGATACACAAAATGCTCTTGTTTCTTTTGCGAATGGAATTGCAGGGCGCGGCACCAATGGCCTGAGAGGCAGCAACTGGAACCTGGATCAAAAAATCTGCCTCTTGTTGATCGCCAAAAAATTCTACTCCCTTCATTACATATAAAACTTGGCATGATGAAACAATTCGTGAAAGCACTTGACAAAAGTTGTCCTTGCTTACTTATGTACAAAGTTTCCATCATTGTCAGAGGGTAAAATCAGAGGAGTATTTGATGGATCACAGATAAGGAAATTGATTAAATGTGTTCATTTTACCAGCTCTATGAATTAAATTGAAAAAAGATGCGTGAAATGGATTCAGAGAAGTTGTTAAGAACTTTCTGAGCAATGTGAAAGACCCTGAACACGAAGAAATTGTCAGAAATATGCTGGAAAATTTCAGACCGCTGGGCTGTAATATGAGTTTGAGCTTCATTTCCTACTTCCCATCGAATTTAGGAGCTGTCAGTGAAGAGCAAGGTTTCACTAGGACTTGAAAGATGTTGAACAACGTTATCAGGGACTTTCGGACATACACATGATGTCCGATTACTACTGGTGTCGCACGCAAGAACCTACCAGAGAACACTCAAGGTCATGTAACTGCAGTTCCATGGGAAAAGAAAAAGGGGTACACAAGATAACACATACATTCTCAAATTCAGGTACGCTTTCATGTTATTATTCTTTTATATTTTCTTTAAAAGTTTTATATAGTGTGTAATATTTTTGCAAATTTTACAATTATATTTTCATTGGAAATTATCATATTGTCAAAACGAAATGAGCTATGGAATGTATTTTTGAACTCTGCGCACCGAAATTAGTACAGCTCACCTATTTTTAATCGTACTGCAGAAAAATAAGTTTTCATTTGTAACCTAGTGATAATTATAGGAAACTTTGCTTAGACATAATTTCTTTTTGATACATCTTTAACGATAAATATTTAGATTAATAATTTCAAATTTTCATAAAAAATTGGGAGTATTTAATAATAAAGAACAGATTTTTAAATATTAAGCATAACAAACTAATTTTAACATAAATAAACGAAAATGTGGAAACAAAATTTTAAGTATCAAACATGTATGTAACCCCTTAAACGTACTGTAATAATAAAAAGGATAATTAGTTAAAAATTCAAAGGCTATGGAGGTGTTCCAAAAATGCATGTTATTAATATTATTCGCACGTTTTATGAACGTTTACAAATTTTGCTTTTGTTTTAATTCTGTAACTGTATAAGCACAATATTTCGAAATAAATATAGTGGATAGTAAATAAAATGGCTTAATACATTGACAATAATACTTTTTTTGACTACAGATAGTCGAGAGTTTGTTATGTGATGAAAAAACGTCCCAGAGAGTGGAGCCAAGAACAAAAAGAGCTATAAACATCTGGAATGTTACAGACGGTCATGACAGCTGTACACTTTTATATCTGCTTAGCAGGTGGTAGAATACTTCGTAATTTTATTAATGTTCAGGAGGTTTAGCGTGCTTATTGAGCATTACTTTATAAAAACTTTCCTAACGCGTACGATGATACAAGCGCTTAAAAACAACGTTAACTTTTATTATATGATCATATTTTGAAATGTGAATTTCTATGTTGTATAAATGCTCTACTGTACACCATTCAATAAAAATCCCTACGTAGGTAGAATAAAAAATAATGGCAACAGTTTTGTAATGTGTAGAGAGCTTTATTATTAGAGGAAAGTTAAGTACATTCCTTAAATGTAATCTCCTGCCACCTGTGGAAGGCGCTGTACTCCATTGGCGCTTTAGAAGTGAACGTTCTAACGCATTGAAGTGGTTCTTTCATGTTTGCGAAGAGATCGCAGTCACAGGGGCCCATATCGGGTGAGTACGGTGGAGTATCTCGCAGTTCAATCGACATAAGAGGGCTAATTCGTTCGTAGTCCGTCGGCCATCAACATCCAACTGGGAAGCAAAGAGCTGAATTGTGTGATTGTCAAGTTTGGTTACACTGTCCCTGCTACACGAAACACTTTCATCCATCTTGCCACTGTGCGATATGGCAACTCTGAGTCACCACATGCTTCACGTTGTCCTTGTAACGAACTTGAGCATCACAACCTCGAGTAACTTCAATTTTTATCCAAGAACGTTGTTTTTGTTTCGATAACATTTGCTAGAGCGCTTGCGCTGTCCACCTCTACTGCAAGGCACCGCAGCACGTCATTGAATAACTGAACAACTACCGAACTTTCTCAAACATTCCAGTATCAGATCCACACAACCCCATGTCTAACAAGGATACGACGGCTGCGTCCTGCCAGTGTTGCCACTACTTTTTATCCAGCCCTAGTATTTCGAGAAAAAAATATTACTCTTGTTGATAGTAAGCAGTATTACTAATCAAACGTATGAATTGTTAGCTAAATAACGTTCTTAGAACTTCCAAAATAATTTTCGCATTAATAACCAGTTTGCGTCCAGTCACGGGTTCAAACCTGACCAGGATCGTTGGATTTTTAGGGCACGTGGCTTTATTTTACGATATGAGCAAACGTTATTGGCTGTTTCACGCCCTGACTTGAATGGGACGCTAATGATCAAAGATGTCCTTAAATAATATAAATGTTCCTGTCCATAATTTACTTCACTTTTCGTTTGCCAATGATCCGAAAAGTTATATACAGGTTATTGATGAAATACATGCAATACTTTCAGAGATTTGGACAGATCTCAAACAAGCAATATGGTCTACATGTTTAAATTTAAAAATTATGGCCTCAAGTTTCTAAAGGACCAGTACGCCACTGACTAATGATGCTTTCATTCGAAATACCACACAATAATAGAGGGAGTAGTATGATGCAGTCGACACGTTACTACCATCAAGTAAAAGTGGATAATTGTTATCCAGTTCAGTTTCGTTGACTACATGTTCACTTTTACTACAAACTTTTATCACAAAACAAAAGAATAAAAGTAAATAGCCTACTCCACAAGATCCAAGCCTCACAGTGTTAAACCTTACATTCAGTGGCATAGTTTACCTTAAACTGCATAACACGATAAATAAGTTAACCGTTGTTCAGTGCCGAACTGTCATATTAGCCTGAGGTTTTACAGATGTTTATAGCACTAAATCTTGAAAACGCTGATGATGCGCTATTGAAAATAGGAGTTTCCTAGCTGGTGAAGACATTCTGAGGCAAAGTTCTATCTCATATCGTTTTAACACTGATCTATTAGCATCTAATTTGGACTTCCATCACCATATAAATTTTTATTTACTTTTTTCGTACACCGTAGACTCATTATCTTAAACTGTTTGTCTAAGACCCCTCAAAAGTCTCTAAAAAGATTAACACCCATGTAAAAGCTTAGAAATATATCTTAAGTCGTTATTTTATGATTGAAATTTTAGACGGTGGATTTAGATGCAATGTTAGATAAATTAACAGAAACTATATACCTTATTTACCTGAATATAACGAGTTTTACTTATTAAAACCTGAGAGTAGTCTTAAATTCTCGTATTAAAAATATAAATACCAACTATCAATTCATGTTGTACAGTTATTCGTCAATCATGGCGCGTCCGTTGTCATTGTGGCGTCAGAGTAGCCAATAAAAGCGAGAAAATACCAGAATACATGGTGGCCAACAAGGGAATAATTTTGCGCCATGTATTTGCACTGCAGTACTTGCGACAACTATTGTCTTACTAATGATATTAGCAAGAAAAGAAACGCTAAATAAATTAGTGATTATTGATCGAAATCAAATTTCTTTATACGCATTAGAACATTATAACTAATCACAGTTTTGCGGTCCGCTTATTTGTGGCGTTTACTGGTGTTTCCACGTCTTTAGTAATGGGATGCGCAGATGTCTCGCTTTTACGTCATTTATCGGGCGTTGAACCAAGGAAAGCAACGCCACACTTCCCTAGCGTTGCAGTTCACTCGACATAAAACAAATGCAACTCGCTTCAACGACGTACGAATTCACATTGCTCTGATCACGACACTCGCTTGTTCACACACTGCACGTCAGTGACAATCGCTCTGCTATCTCTCTTCGTGCTACTGCAGGATATCTTATAAAGTCCCACAGGAGCCATTGAAAAATCGGGGGTTGTCTTATAATCAGATACGAAAGCCGGTCAATAAAAATTGAGAATTACTTTTTTCTCATCATACAGTGGAGATATGGTGGTAAAATATTTTTTCTTGGAAAGAACAGATCTCACATGACTAGTGGAAAAAATTGAAAGCGCTTACGCACATACATCTTCGTTAATACAGAATGCCGGTTGGCTAGGTAAAACGGAGTCGCTTCGCTGCTCTGAAATTTTGCTTCCGACTGCAGAAATCCTGCATGGAAGGTGCGCGATGTTGCCGCAAGTATATGACTGCATTTCGGCGGTTTAAAGAAGGCCGTGGGTGGTACAGGTGCTCCAGACACTGTCCTAACCCAGATTAATATAGCTGCTATTATTGTTTGGGAAGATCGACGAAATAAGTGAATAGACTGGAGTCTGTTACAGATTTCCCATAGTAGTGCGTTCACCATTCTGCACGATCGCTTGCACATGTGAAGCATCCGTGTCAATTGGGGTCGAGATTGCTGACTCTGAACATAGGATGCTGCGAGTGGACCTGTATCCCAAAAGCAAATGGCGAGCTCAATCTGGAAATCACTTGGTTCTCCGACATCAAAGAAAGCCACGGTTGTTCGGCCAGCAGGAAAGATAGTGGTGATTATGTTCGATTGTCGGGTTTATCAACATAAAGTCCCCCCGGAAACAACGGCTAATGGCGAGCATTATAAGATTATTTTGAGTGTCCTGGTCGAATACATCTGACGAAAATGCTCTGAGCTGCATCAATTTGGTTGACGTCTAAGAGCGCGGATCTAACTCGTGCGACTTCTTTTGTTCTCTCGTCTCAAAAACAAAGCTGCGGGACAAGAGGTTTGGTTCATAAATAGCTGTGGTGAGGAAAACGAAGGCTATTGTGAAGACGGTGTCAAAAAACAGTTTCCAACTCGATGGGGATTACTTGAAAAAGATCGCACCTTCCTTGACCCAGCATAGTGTATTTCGTAAGTAAAAAGATCTCTCTTTACTGACTAACCCTAGTATATACGATACGACTTTAATTAAAATATTCTATGAAAAAATATCTCTTCTAATGCTTCAGGACTTTATAGTTAATCAGCAAAGGAAAAAAAAAAGTTATTCTAAGATTGCTGTTGTTTGTGATTTCTCTGAAAATTACTACTTCATTGTCCAAAATGGGGCATAGTCTTACCACTGGCTAATTGTGAGAATCAAGCACTATCCATCTATATAACGAGGAGCTTGTACTTCGCTATGTTCTAAATCACAATATTAAATAATAATAATAATAATAATAATAATAATAATAATAATAATAATAATAATAATAAAAGACGCCAATAGTCTTGGAGGGAGGTGGCTCCAAATCAACCAGAAGCAGCTAAATTTGTTTAATGTCTTCTTTATGTGTTAGAATGCTCATTCTCGCTGTTTTAATGCATTCTGTAGCTTCATATTCATGAGCGACATGAATAATGAAGATATTTAAATGTTTACCTCACATAACTATTTATTGTTTGGGAGTTTCAATGTTACGATAACGTAAAGGGTTCATGAGATGTTCATAAGTACTAAAGTAGTGCAGGCTGTTTGATGTGTCCGCGCGATGCAAAGTAGCTGCTGAACCTGACACAACGTGGCTGCCGGAAGACGAAGGTCTGGAACGGGATACGCCCTCTAATCCGACGGGAAGACAAGAAAGCGATATCTGCGCTGTGGCCTTGGTTTCTTCTCCATCTCTTTCTGACGGTCTACACACAGCAGTCGACCTCAGCCAGGGCCCAGCTCAGTTCCACGTGCGGCCTCCAAAAGAAAGGACAAAGAACAGCAACAGGCTGCAGCTGCCAACCGAATGGCGGGAAAACTGCTCAGCTGTCTGGCCGTGCTTCGAATACTGAGCTCGACAGTTGCCCTGGGATGGGGTGTGGTCTCTCTTGCTATTTGCGCGAGATTATCTTCATTAGCTGATTTTAGTTCATTACGCTTCCAGCTTCGGACATTCCTGACAATGGCCTCGCTCTTTTTATAAATATTTCTCAGTTGGGTTAGGCCTTTGTCCCGTTGAGAGTACAGTTTCGAATTCCACCTGGTTCTAGCTCTCTGCTCAAGTATTCCACTCCTCCCCATCACTCTTTTCGTCACAATCCACATGCAAAGTTGGCATGGTAAATACACATCTCATAAAATTTTAAGTATTTTATTGATATGTACATTCAACACACGCCATATTTTAATAATAGTACATCTAAACAGCACTATTTCCAATTTAAATTTCGTAATTATTCCAAGTCGTATTTTACTCCCATTTGCACTTGGGTTAAGGATTTTTGTCATCCGACAAAATGAGGTTATGTCCTCTTTTTTTTCATAATTTTTTTAAGTTTTCGGTTCCTTTTGCATTAATGTGGTTTCTGCAATTGAATTGTTTACATTATCGCAATAATATATTCGCTGGTCTAAATTACGTATAAATGTCCATGCAAAAAGGGGTTAGTTGCAAGTTACTTGTTTTAGTGTGCAAGTTAATTTAGAACCGGTCTTAACATATTTAACCTTTATACTATTGCAGACAAAATTAATTTTAGTTTGAAACGCAAGAATAAAATAATTAATTGTGCTGTAAAGGCGATTGAAAGAAATAAAAACCACATTAATCATAGCCAGTATCCAACAAGATTTCCAATGTTATTAATGTGATTGTTTCGTAACTATTTTCAAACGCATGAAAAAAGTTATGTGCAGAGTTAGGAGCAGTTAGTTGGTCATTCTTGTACGGTGTTTGTTGTGCGTGTGATAAGAAAGCTAAAGTAAACATATTACGTAAACGGTTTAGTTAAATATATGTATTACTGCCTACTCTACAAACTTGATGTCATTAGCCGGTGACATTATTGCTAAACAGACGAGAAAGTGTGGGAAAATGGCGGTGAAATATCCGTTACGAAGAAGGGCGTACTGAAAATGAAGCCAAGTATATGTGGCAGTTTTGTGAAGATAGAAAATAAGGGGAAAGTAGACTTTGAGAAGCAAAAAACACATAAGTAGCTCTTGTCCGCTTATAATTTTTTTTCTCTTATGGTAACCCTAAATATGGATAACAGAGAAGGATTTGCATGAGTCAGAACTGATCTGTAAAGTTGAAAAGAGAAGGTGGAAAGGTTCAATGGAGATATGTGCAATATACGGAGAAAACAGTTTATTAGAATGTAAATAAACTTGGTTATTGAGAGAGAAATCACTTTTGGAGAAATACAATAATCTTCCAACAGAAGCAGTTGGGTATAGGTAATGAGTTTAAGCTCAGAGAAAAAATGTGAAGAAATAGGAAACTATTTAGAGAAAATGAGGAAGAATGGGTTGGAAAGTATCAATAAACAAGTAAATTATTAACAGTTTACAATTTTTAATTGTGAGAATGAATCGAAGATCCTAACAACCATACGTTAGCTAGCAACTAAATCGAGGTAAAATATTACTAGAAAAATTGTAATAATTAATAAATACAAAATAGTATAAGATGATAAATTGTATATTTTATTTATTATATTGGGTATTGAATAAATTTATTCATTTATATTCCCAGTTTCTTTTAATATCTACTGTATTAATTTTTTTTTTTTTTTTTTAGTCCTACCAACTTGTGATAACAGCCGATACATTACACTGACATTATAGAAACACTACATTTCACTTTTGATTATTTCTCAATATATAAACATTAATATTTATTTCTTGCTCATATTCAATAAATATGCTCACGAAAACCTTATAGAGTCAAAGGGTGCAGAGTTTTTACCTTATCTACTGATTTATTTGTTTTATCTACAATATTAAAAAATAAAAGTCCATATAATCTTTTTCTATCACATGTTTTGGGCCCATAGGCCCATTCCATCCTCATGTGAACATGTATTGTTCCCTGCATTTCCATTTCCTTTGAGTTTATAGATAAATCATAATTTCGGTAATATGGTTTTCAATTCATACATTTTGCTTTCAGTTATTGGCATTTTTGCCTAAATGGAAATATGTTTACAAGTAAGCAAATAATTGCAGTTTCTCTCTAGTATAGTATCTATTGATCTTAGAAACCTTATTTGAGTCAATTCTATTCCAACGATATCACATTTTCAGTCATCCTGAATCAAGTAATGATTATTTCAATATCATGGATACTTTGATGACATAGTTTATTGATTGATTTGTTTTATTAACATCTCAGGTCATCAGCGTCCCATTCTATTCAGGGCGTGAAACGGCCGACAAATTTTGCTCAGAGGCTTCTTATTTCAGGCTTGAGGTTCTTTTACGTGCCGTAAATCTACGACAAGAGACCATCGGCTTTACTTCCCTTCTGAAGGAAGACATACACATTTATAATAATATAACATGGAGGTGTCATACAGATGCACATGTAAAATTATCTAGGCCACTTTTTCTCTTAAAAAGAATTAGAACAAATGACAAAAAGGAAGCTTTACTATCTGCAAAATAATTCTGGATCGCAGAGTGTATTATTTTTACAAACAAAGGCTATTTAGATAATACCATTTACCTCTTATCAAAGAATCCTGTAGACCCTTATTTGAAGAATTGTTTAAATTGTTTATTTTAATACTCCCAAACCTGTTTCAGGAATGTTGATTGAAATTAATCAATTTAATGACAGTAATTATGTTCATATTCATTACTCTAGAAGACATTTGTAGATCGTCAAACAGTCAAAATAATTTTATTATAACAGTATCAGCTTATATAACAAATTTCCTGTTACAGTTTTTAATGTATTAAAAACCTTTTTACTAAATTACAGTTATAAAGTATAGAACAGTTTTTAAATCTAGTATTTCACTGAATTTGCAACCACTTTACTGACATTTAAATGCTTTCTTTTTAATAAAACAAAGTCTATTGCATTAAATGATTTAATTATTAATTACTGTTACTATTATTATTAAACATGTTCAATGTTTAATTCTATAACTTCATTTTGCAATTATCAATGTTAACTTTTTTTTATACTTCTCTTTATGATCCCATTCATTTTCTTAAATTAATTTAGTTTTATATTTAAATATTATTGACTAACATATGACAAATTAACAATTGTCGGTCCTAGTGTAGTGGTAACCATACTTGCTTCCCAAGATCGCGGGTTCAAACCCGGTCAGGATCGATGGATTTTTTCTGTCGTAAAACTCTTAAGTATGGCTTACTTCGGAAGGAAAGTAAAGCCGTGGGTCCCCGTGTCGTACATTTATGGCACGAAAAAGAACCTCAAGCCTGAAAAAAAGAGGCCTCTGAGCAAAATTTGTTGGTCGTTTCACGCACTGAATTGAATTGGATGCTGATGACCTGATATATTGAAGAGCGTCTGTAAATAAACCAATATATATATATATATATATATATATATATATATATATATATATATCAAAAATGCAGATCTGTTTAACAATTTTCTCATTATAATTGGATAGCTACTTTTTATTTAAGTTTTCTTTTATTTTTCTGAAAAAAAAATTGTCTAATCATTTATATATAAATTGGCTTTCAGTAAATAGTTATGCAGTAAAAATATAAGCTGCTATTTGATTAAAAAACATATTTTATAGGAATAATTATCAATGAATATTCTATTAATATAACTATTGCTTTCTTGATTTCTGTTTTATTTACAAATATGCCGTTACCAACATGCTCAATTAAGTTAATTAGCTGTATGTTAAGCACCAAAAATCAACATTTCGTATTAGTAGTTTACAGAAACTAGACAAGGTAACTCCAATGAATTATACTTTTGTGATTTTCCACTTCATGTTTTAGTGATTCTTGATAGTTTTGTAGAAGTATGATTACTAATCGACTTTCAAAGTTATAGTTTCACTTTTTTCTTTGTTAAAGAGCGTCCATAAATTTAAAAAAAAAAAAAAACGATTTTCTTATTTTGAGGCAATAAATCTCATCCTTTTCTCGTTTTTCGTCTTCACGGACCCCTTTCCCTTCATTTCCTCTCTTGCTCCTTGCAAGTGTTCATCAATACAGAATGATTCTTGGTACATCTTTCTTCAGCCATTCTCGAATGACTCCAAACTAGTTATGTCGCTATTTTTCAAATCTTTAAAAGATATTCTGTATTATTCCTGTTTTAATAGTTTGAGTGTTCCTCGTTAATGAAGTATTTTGAAACACGTCTCCCCTTTCCAGCAGTAATTCATTTTACAGAATAATAACCAATAGCATAACGTTTGCCTGCAAAAAGAACTAAGATGCTGCAAGATATACAGAATCATTCGCCATCCCATTCCTCATCAATACGACACTGCTTTTCTGCGCCTACTGACTTCTTCCTGCCTCACAATTTCCCTCGTACCTGTGATTGATTTTTATTGAACCTCGTGCCTGAGTTTACATCATATACTTTCTATATTTTCCACCGTGAATAAAACAAAAGACTATAGACTTTTGCTAAAAACCAGTTTAATAAAATTATCTCTTTGTTTATACTCTATCAACTTTTATTAAACTGTCATTTTAACTACCGTATCTTATGCCCTTGTTGTTTATTTCTTCACTATTGCAATATAAAGGTTTTCAGAACAAATAATTAATGAATCGAACCTGAGTCTAATCACATAAATAATTCAGGCAACTTAACCTAGACCTGGAAGTCCCTCCCTCCGTAGAGTTAAATAAGCCTCGACTTTCTGACTGATAACTGAAAGCGCATTTGACATTCTACATTGGTAATATTCAAGAAAAATTCGATAATTCGTATTCGGTAGGTGGTAAATTGAAATTACACATTCTTGATATATCTCTGTCACATTTTCTGTCGAAAAGTCACCTTGATTAAGCACAAAGAATGGTTAATTCACTTACAACACACCTAATAAAACTGCATATATTTTTCAATAAACAAACATCACGATTTTGCAACGCAAGTAACGCCTACTGGAACCAAACAAAAAGTGATTAAATTTTTTGCACAGAGGTCAAACTTTGAAGAATGAAGTATAATAAAAATATTAATGAAAAACTAATAAATTGATTAAAGAAGCTTTTAGCAATGTGGCGTTAAAAACTGATGGGAAAATCGACTGGTATTCCCTGAAGTATTGTCCCAAAGGGAAGACAAATGAAGCGAGACCGGGACTGGTCTAGAGGTATAAATAAATCATGCTGCTCCTGATATGTACAAAGAACTTATAAATATCCCGAATAAAACTTTTCAGAATTGAAAATAAAATACGTGCACCTTAAGTACTTTCATAAATTCCTTTGCCAGTTTTCCCCTATCAAGAAATAATCCGACTTGCGGCCATCAATTTCCAGCTGAAGAAAACATTTTGTTATCCGTAAGGCTTTTGTTTTACTGCCCTACCCCTTTTCTTTTTTCATCAGGCTTCTACATGTACGGCCTGTTTACAGCGATAATGTATTGTTTAGATTAACAATAAGCTATTCAAGTTTGTTTTACACAGTAAGAGTCATAAATCCCGGACATTTTATTCTGTTAGCTTTGTAATTGTAATTTTATTATTGTGCTGATAGCTTTCCATAATTCAGCTCATTGTAAAAACTTAAAATAGAGGTGCTGAAGTATAAGTTTGTGTCTTCAATTTCAGTTACACTGCAACTTGTTTATTAATAACATTATTAACTATTCTAATAATTGCAAAGTTCTTCTTTTAGAGTTACCCATTCAACTGCATAAAAGCGCTCATGATTTTTAACCTAACCTAAGTGATCAAATAATCTTGATGGGTATTGTAATAACTAAAAGGGAAAGTTCCTTCCACTTAGTAACTATTAATCATAACTATATTTCATGTCAGCAAAATATTCTAAATATTAAAATGATAGAATAGAATTCTTAAAAGCAACATAACAGTTGTAGCCAATGATGAGCTGGAAGCCTTTCGCTTCCCCTGCGTGTTACCATGGCGACGCCCACCAGCGTTTCCTCTTATTACTCACCAACACAATGATTCGGGCTAAACATTCCTTCGTGACATTTCGCCGCTCAATAAACAAACCCACCCAAAGTTGTATTAACGTGTTTTGTGATCATACCTGAGCAAATAGTTTGATCTGTAAATGCCGCTAAGATATAAAGAATGATCATTCCTGTAATCCAACCATTTTGATGCACCGCTCCGCATCGCATTCGAGCACAAAGAATTGAGATGGACGCATATGTTTGTTTACTACTAGTCATTAAGTATCGTTCGTTAACGCCATTGTGCATTTCTAAAACAGGGTAGTCCCTACTCACACGCGCATCAATGTTAGGAAAAGACAAATCTCTAACAAAAACAAAACAAAACAAAACAAATGCAACACCGTGGTGCCAGTCATTTAGCTGTAAACCCTACACAAAAATACCATGTAGATTAAAGGCACACGCCCATTTTTACAAGTTACATAAAACACTAGACCTTAGATCAAAAGTGATTTCCTTTAGCTTACCTGTGTGGGTCCTCAGATGCGCCTTTAGATGCGAGCTCTTTCCATAGACTTTATCACATCCGGTGTATAAGCATTTGTGAGTCTTTCTGATGATCATGGACCTTGCTGAAGGCCGGCTGGAAGACGACGAAGAATTTTTCCGTCCTGCAGCATTACTGCTGTTGCTGGTGTTACTACTTCCTTTGTTGCTTCTGACCAGTTTGTTGGATGCCGCCAGCACGACGGGCTCCAATTTACTATTCAGATCTGCTACCATGACTTCGTCGTCATCCTCCACATCTTCTTCGTCGATCATGAGTTCATCACTTTCTTCTCCATCTTCATCGTGGCTGCTGGGTACATTGGGCACAGGTTCTTGTTTGATCCGCGTTAGGTCCGTCAAGATCCTTGCCACCATGTACAACGAGGAAGATTCACTGCTATTCGTGGTCACTGTGGGACCATTTCCTGAAACGTCCTGCTCAACGAATACGGACGGGATTGGAGCGTTCACGCTTTCCACAATCACGGCATTGTTGTTAGTAACATTGTTGTGATAGTAACTCCGATCTCTGGCTGTGATATTTGTCGTGGCGTTTGATCTATGTGATAAATCCAATGGCACGGGAGTCCAGTTTTGGTCCTTCGCATGAGACATCGCCAACAAACACTGCGCAGCAAAATTAATATCCTGATCCATTGTTATAGTGGGCGTGATCGTTCCAGGGGTAGCAATCTTGAAACAACGAAAACGAAAAAGTTACAATCTCCAACGGGTCGGTAAGGGGAGGGAATGTGAAAAGTCCTCGTGAACTTCAGTCGAAGGGCTTTTCTGATGTTACCAGCCCTCGACAACCTCCCCACTAAAATTCTCCGCACTGCTATAAAATGTCTCCTTTGTTAGATGTCGATTAATTTTTTTTTTTTTTAAATTATAAGTCACCAGCACACAAACCACCTTCCCCTTCCGACACCGTTCCACAACTGACGAGCCATGTGCTCACATGGGTGTTGCAGCTTGCGGTAACATAGCAGATTTGTCACATGACGCTAGCGAGTGTCGCTCATTGGTCCACTTGATTACCCTACCGATTCTACGAATAGCAACACTTCTGCCATCTATGAAGACTGTACAAAACTGCTTTCAAGACCTTACGAGCATAAATGTGCGGGAAATTATTACGTACGAATAAATAAGTTCAATGTAACAATGAAGCATATTGAAAATCTCAAAAGTATTAAGCAGTGTTGACTTTTCAAAAGGATTTCTGGAATAGGTTACTCTTTAGTCCACAGGCGATCTACGGTAAGTGAGTCCTTTATTTGTAGCACAATTTTAAAATTATGTACTTTATGGAAGTATATATGGATCTGCCGCTATGTTACGTTGACAGTATTAGCCGTATTTATTTTCTACAGGTACTAAGCTCTGTCAAGACTTATAAATATTATAAATGTAATTAACTAACTTAAATCTAATAAGTTACAAACATTTTTAATCATGTAATATTTAAATTATCTTTTAATAATTCTTACATTTTATATTATTTAGGTAATTTGTACTTAACAGCTATTATAAATCTATACCTATAATTACTAGTATGA
Organism: Metallyticus violacea; assembly: GCA_030762175.1. NCBI lineage: Eukaryota > Metazoa > Arthropoda > Insecta > Mantodea > Metallyticidae > Metallyticus > Metallyticus violacea. The sequence continues at coordinate 134,726,997 of CM060831.1, forward strand.
TATTTTGTATTTCCAAATTTTTTAGCCTATCACTCCCTACAACAAACAGATTTGTCTGTTATACACACAGACCAAGAAAATTGTACACATATTATTAGTTATAAAATAATTTATGATATTCATTAAAATTCATATTGTACATGATTGTGATGATAAGTTCTGTAATGCAAACATTTAATCTGTTCACAAATTTCATGCAGTTATCTGAACTTATGAACTGTACAATCAATGTGTAAAAATTGTGTTATAATATAAGTATTTAAAATATCTCAATAGATGTACTTTTATTTGTTCATTACAAAGATTATAAAACTACACAGACAAAATTAGATATCTATTTATCCATATCTCTAAAAATTTATTTCATTTATTGATAAGAGTTATATCTAATATTGAGATTCATCTTATCACAATTACTTATTTTCATACAAGCAAAATTTATAGTGATTGCTCCCTATGTTATGGTTACTTAAAGTTGTTGCCTTCAAAACAGTTTAACTATTATTAACAGCAGACAATTCATTTTCTTGGTTTGGGTATTTCTGTTCATTAAACAACAAAAGAATGGTTTCTCATATTTAGTAAAAATAGTTTTTGCATATTTTCAAATAGTAGGCATTTTTACAGTGCATTATAGTATAATTTTGCAATTTTTTATGATATTTGTATATATGTGGAAAAGATCAACTATGTTTCTAAGAAACACATGTACATATCTGCCAAGAGTGATGAGAGTGGATTTCCCATTTATAGATCATTCTTTGTAGAGACATTGCCTCTGAATATGAAGTAGGTTTGATTAATGCAAATTTTGATAAGGTTTAGATATTGTTGTTATACTTCTCCAGCTAAGTTTATTGAGAATTCCTTATGATAATTAGTAGTTTTTCTTTAGGGATGGTAGAAAACAGAGAGACCACATCTTAAGAAACTAGCAAATCCCTGATTTCTATTTTCACATGTTTGTCTGATTCTTTCTATTAAATTTGGTGAGTTTTTTATGCTTTGGCTTTTGTATTTCAGTAAAGTGTTAACATTTTTCAAAGGTAATTGGATAAATTGTATGTGGGTAAATTTATTGTTTACTACAGGTCTCATTTTATACTTTTAAAGAAAAACTGCTAATTATTGTAAAGAAATGGCTAACCTTAATAAACCTATGTGGAGAGGTAATAGAACAACATCTAAAGATCACCAAAATTTGTATTAATTAAACATACTTCACAATCAGAGGTAATGTCTATACACAAAAGAATGTCTATCAAAGGAAAATTCGTTCTCACATTCTTCATAGATATGTACATGAGTTTCTTAGAAGCAAAATTAGTTGATGCTTTTCCTCACATATACAAATGTTGGTATTGTTATGTAGATGATCTCTTTGCGAGAGTAAGTGTTAAATGGAAAGAGGATGCAATAAAACTATTAACCTATAAGACAACACTGTTAAATTCACAATGGAAATAGAAAACAACAATGTTCCTCACTTCCTGGATATAAGAGTTATAAAAAATGGCAATAGTCTGAAATTTGCTTATTTAGAAAAGATACCCATACAAATAATTACATAGCAAACAACAACCACAATCCTAAACAACATAAACGTGCAATAACTAACACCCTAACATTCAGATTAACAAACCTAACAATAAGCAAAACAGAATACAAATCTGAGTATAAAAAATCATATAGTGCAGGAAAATGGCTACACAATAGATCTGGTCAACAAGAAAATAAAAATATTCAAAAAACAAATAAAAGACATCACCACACTAAAAGGCTATAAAGGCTATCATATGTACAAGAAATTTGCATTACATCTGTGGGCACACCAAAAATCTAAAAGATTTTTAAAGATGCAAATATTATTTGGTTCCAATAAATAAATGCAGTTTACCTCTTAAAAACCAACACAATAGACAAAATCAGTTGCCAAGAGTGAAATGTGAAATATACAGGCAAAATGAAAAGAAACAATACACTACATTTTAAAGAGCATATGGGAAATGTAAAATATAAACACATGGAGAAATCAGGAATAGCTTTGCTGCATTAAAAAACACACAAATTCCAAAATGAACTAAAACTCTTAAAAGCTCTTCAAAAACCCATAGAATAACAGTATGGGAAAATATATTTATAAACAGAAACAAAGGAAATTTAGAATTTTGATCTTCCAAACAACATAACCTCATTACTAAATTTATAATACCTACAAGAGTGACATCTTAATGCCATACTGGGAACCTAACAGTTGAACCTTGCTGTGGATGAAGGCAACAGTTTTCAAAACATGTATAAATAAATAGACAAAATTAGTGAAATTTTAGTGTTTTTTTTCATAAAAATTACAAAATAATTTCTGATTGCTTTTCATTCTTCTTGCTCCCTCCATCATTTTTTATTCATCATGCTTCTCTATCCGCTCTTATTTTTTGTTTAATCATTACAACAAGCTTCAAGAAATTGATTCCTGTGGAAGGGCCTTTAATCTACATTTTACTTTTGGGTTATTTTAATTTGTTAAGTTTGTTATTTCTTTTTCAGATTTTATAACATGTAAAATTTGATGTCCAAAATACTTATATTAATTATTAAATTATGTTATTTCAAAATCCACCTAATTTTGCAAATGACTTTTAAGTTAGATTTTTAAGTCAATCTTTTCATATAGTAGCAATCTAAACATGAGGATTTTAATTTCATTCTTCATTCTAAACCTTACACTAAGTGTAACAACACTGGTAGTCAAGGTCACTAAGATATGGGCTTGTAAAAAGAGATCTACCGTTAAGTTCTTCTAGGATAATCTTTCCTAACTGAAGATTTTTCCAAATTTTCCTCAGACCTTATCACTGGCAAATGCTGGAGAAATCTAAGTGTTTCAAATCTAATCTTAGATCTGAAATACTTCCCTAACAAATTTCTTTCCCAATTTATTATTTCATTTCATGTCAGTGTTATCATTGTCCATCAATTGTAATGACACCCTAGCAAAAATGGGTGTTAAACAGTATTCATTTACAGTAGGTATCATGGGATATATCCAGAGTATAACCACCATATACATCAATATGATGGCAGTCGATTAGGATTAGTTGTTCCGTTTTATATAATAAAAGTGATTGAAAAGTTGATAAGATTCAGTTAAGATTATTTTTTTCATTTTACACAATGAAACCAATTAATCCACATTGTTATTAAACAATAGAAGTGTAATCATTTATCACAGGCACCAACTTTGTATTGTCACTACCCTTGATTTTTTTGTTTACAAATATTATGTTATTGACATCGTGAAGATGTAGCCCTAAGTTTCACATTGCACATAGCACATCATTATAAATTGCTTGGCAAGGAAAATGAGGGAAATTATTTTGTTAAAGCAAAACTCCTGCTTTTCGCTAGATCACAGTATGAAATTTACCACATTCTTCCAGGTTATCAAAGAGTGATTGTTATAATAGTTCCCACATACTTTATGTTACATAGTTCCAAGCTGGAGGAAGGAAGGTATGATACATGAAACCTCCTGCTTGTTTGGTGGTCTGTTTGGTGGTCTGTTCACAATCCTAATGTTCCTCACTCTAATGTACATTTTCCTTAAGAGACTTTTTATTCCCTATAATTAATGAGTGTACTACAAAAAATCTAAACAATACATATGCCCCAGTATGTATGGCAGTAGTCACCTATTACAACACCAAAAGTAATTGGAGCACACACTTGTTGCTGGATAGCAAGTCCTTGAACCTAACTAGGAGGACTGTATCAAGCAAGTACACTGACAATATCTCCTCTTAGAGGAAACCTATTCATGCCATTGTAGGTCAGCATGATTCTATGGCATTCTTTCCATTTTTTTATAGAACACTGTCTTGCTGTGACGTGGTCATTAGGTGGTTTGTGGAAAGTCTAATGTCAGTTAATATCACCATATTCAATTACCAAATCTTTCATTGAGAATAAAACTTATTAAAATGGAAATGAATTTGGAACATTGTTAGAGGAAACAAATTCAATTATGAAAATATATTGGGAGTTGACTGGTTGGTAATAACAAAGTCACAAGCTTTTATATACATTGTAAAACCAACAGGTGGTGAAAGTGCAGTTTGACTTGGTTTATTTACGGATGCTCTTTAATGTCTCAGGTCATCAGTGTCCCATTCAATTCAGGGTGCGAAACAGCTGACAAATTTTGCTCAGAGGGCTCTTCTTTCAGGCTTGAGGTTCTTTATCGTGCTGTAAATGTACAACATAGGGCCCACAGCTTTACTTCCCTTCCAAAGGAAGCCATACTTAGGATTTTTATGCCCGAAAAATCCATCGATCCTGGCCGGGATTGAACCCGCGATGTTGGGTTTAGAAGGCAAGTATGGTTACCACCACACCACCAGGATCGACAGGTGAAAGTGCATTGGTATTGTGCCAGGATTTAAATTTAAACTTATGGTATAAAAGAGAAGTATTGTCATTGCTAATCCAGCTTTGACAACTGTCAGCATGACATATGCAATCTATTAATAATGCAGTATTATCTAGAAAGAATTTGTATAGACTTGTTTCTGGAATATTAATTATTAAAAATTCTACCTTTGAGCATATACACGGACAACAAGGTTTCTGCAGCTCATGTCTAAGAAGAGGGTATCATAGAAGGATCAGTAATCAAGTTCAAGTTCACTTCCTGAATCTCAAGCTGGCTTCAGAATTGGATTATCAACTAAATGTTTCCAAAAATTTATATGGCTTAATTGAAAAACATGAAACAAAATCTTATACAGCATTGTTTGATTTATGTATTAGTGGGCATTTTGTTATAAATAATTTTGTTCCTTTTCATTTTACTACAGGTCTTGAGAAGGTATTTAACTGTAAGGAACCTAAAATGAACTGCCAAATTCAAATACTTGGGGGGATTTTTAATGTTAAACTTGATTGGAAAAGCATATTGAATATGTAATAAAAATGCTGAAAGGCTTAAAATACTTGTCTGGAATGAAGTTAGGTATTTAAGAGAAATACTTTCCATTTATACAACATGAATATAAAGCCAGTAATCACATAGTAACTCATTAGTGTCCCATTGAATATAAATTAGAAAAACAGTCCTGTTCAGTATGAAAAATTATTAGACATCTTTTCAGCACGTAGGTACAATGACCAGATATTCTTTTTTGTCTGGACATGTCCTCCTTTTTACATCTTTGTTTGGGATCTGGGAGGATGTCATCCTTTTTGCTTAAAATGATCTTTTTTTTACTTTTTTACTTTTTTTTAAAGTAATTTTTCTCTAGGTGGTTACAACTTTAAATTGAATATACTGTTTGCTCACAAATAGCTAGGAAATTGAGAAATTGTATCCAAATAAGGAGCAAATGTTGTTTCCTAAGGATTGGGCAATTGGAAGGAAGTGATCTATAGTATTTTTTTTTTCCTTGATCACATGGTTTTTAACTTATTTAGATATTGCCATTCATGCATTAAAATGGCAATGTAAGCCCAAAGAAGTTTTAGCCAGCAATCCTACTTCATAAAAGGAAGAGATGGATTTGAAGCTGAATGTAAAATTTGTGGATCCAGAACTTAATATTGCTTTGTGATTTGAAGCACATCAGAGACTAATATTGAGTTCACATTTCATGCTGCCTTTCTGACTTTTGATAATTTAATATTTTGCATTATATTTTCTTTGGCATTCATTTGCAGCTGACTGTAAAATAATTATTAAGTTCTATTATAAATGTTGTTTTATATAAAATGGACATACACATAATTTTAAGTATAAGACTAAATTTAATTGATATTTTTTGTCCTCTTTTTAATTAATGTGAATATGGACACCATACACTTAGGAATTATGAAAGTTTACATCTTAAATTTCAGGAAAGCTTTGTATCTAAAATTTGCAAAATTAAGAGCAATAAAATCTTCTTAGAATTATTATCACTCCATTGTCTATAGCTTCCTAAATACAATTAAATTATTCTTCTGCTTATGAAAAAAATAATATATTCTTAATATTGATCCTTCATAAACAATAGAGAAAGAAATTAAAATGCATTTGGTAGAAGATATCAAGAATTTTAATTCACCAATAGATGTGTTAAAATTATTACCTTTGGAAACTGTGAATTTTAGATTGCCTATTGACCAATCACTCCATGTTTTTACTGATGAATCAATGTAGCCCAATTGAAATGGATCAATAATAGAGTTACATGCTACATTTTTAATTTTATAAATCTTTGGGTTTCAAATTTCAAATTTATGAGGAGGAGTGGAAGCCATCTCTACAGCACTTACAAAATTTTTGTACATTATTTCCAACAAGCAGTTATAAGCAGTCACAAAAAACCCAAATATTATTAGAATATTGGAAAATTAAACATTGTCTAATTACACATACTAAAAAATTAGTTTTTTAACAAATATTGTGATTTGATTGGTTATTAGGCCGCTGATCATCTTCTAAAAAGGGAAGTAATATTATATAAAAATCTGTTTCAAATTTAACATTTCATTAAATTTCATAATATAACTTTATTGCAATTAATGAATTTAAAATATTAGAGGTGAAAAATTTTTGGCAGGAGACCAAATGCAAGTCCTGATTACCAAAGGAAAAGTGCAGTTACAACATTGAGATTAATTGCAGATCACATGATTGTCTGGCAAAGAACTGAAATAGATTTTGACTAGAGATGGATCAGTATCATCTTCAGCAATGTCCAGCCACCTCTACAAAATTCTCTATATTATATAAAAATATAAGTTCATGACAGTTCATGATTTTATTTTCAACACTGCTCACAATTGGTATATGTTTGAACAGAATTTCCCAGGTTCTAGTCACCATAGAACTCAAAACAATAAAAATAGAAGAACATCTTAAAAATTGTTATTTCATATTCTCACCATGAATTGATTTTCTGGGGCAGAGGGAGATACGTTAAATACCTGAGGCTTACAGGCACCTCCAGGAGGATGGGATGATATTTGGGAGACAGCAGACACAGGATCTATGGGGTGGTGACTTCATGGACCACATGGGTTCCCTAATATGTTTCCAGATACAAAATCCCAATGTTGGTGGAGCCCTGAGTTGTTTGAGCTCCTCAGAAAGCCTGCCCCCATTCTAGATGCCAGGGCAGAAAACTTCCAAAGCACAAGCCATATACACTTTGCCAGCCCAATTTGCCCTGGTACTTTCAACCCTCTAGCATGAAATAATATGAAATGGGAGGACAGAAAATTTGTAGAATGTAGATATGCATCCCAGCATTTGCCTAAATGACCAGGGGAAACCACAAAAAAAAAAACCCAATGCCATGATGGCTGGCCCAATAGAAATTTAACTCTGGAACCTCTGGAATGCAAGTCTTAAGCATTACTGCCTGAGCCATCCAGTTCAATGAGGTATTTCTAGCCCTGAAAATATTCTTGAAATTTATTTGGTAAATTTTTAAAATGAATACCTAATATTTAATTTTCCAGATGATAAATAACTGAAGGGTATGTTCAGGGAAGCAAGGAAAAAGATGGACTTTATCCATAAATCTAAATGTTTTCTATCATTTGCTATCAGAATTTCCTCTTTAGCATCATGAACTAAAATTTATTTCTATTTCTTGGGATATTCATAATTCTCAAAGTTTCTTTGGTCATTTGCAGGTTTCTGAGATAAATCACTTCATTGTCCCTGCAGTTGTACATTGATGCTATTCTAACCACATGAAATCAAGAGAAATCCTTTCCAATACTTTTAGAACAGCTGTAATCAGCAGACCTTCAGGGGGTCTGTTATCATGGGATAAATAAAGTTTTAAATACAAATAATGAATTACAAAAAAGAAAGATAATAGTGTATTTATTGAGGTTAAGTAAATAAGAATTAATTTGAAGGCAAATACTTATTTAGGAGTAATTGCTGAGGAATTTTTTATTTTTCCTAGAGGTTGTTACTCCATTTGAAGCCTTTTCATTTTTATTTTAATGATAGGAAAGGTCATATCATAGAAATATTTAAAAGTATTTAGAAATTTAGTGCATCTGTTTGTAATATTCTCATTGTAAATGTCTTCCCATGTTTCTTGTCCCAGCAGATGGTTAAAGTACCAGTTTTACTGCCATTCAAATAAATACAACTGTTGCATGGGCCTTACAGCTGTAAATGCTAATATTGTCCTAATAACAATCAAAATGGCCATAAACATACATACATACATACATACATACATACATACATACATACATACATACATACATACATACATACATACATACATACATACATACATACATACATACATACATACATACATACATACATACATACATACATACATACATACATACATACATACATACATACATACATACATACATACATACATACATACATACATACATACATACATACATACATACATACATACATACATACATACATACATACATACATACATACATACATACATACATACATACATACATACATACATACATACATACATACATACATACATACATACATACATACATACATACATACATACATACATACATACATACATACATACATACATACATACATACATACATACATACATACATACATACATACATACATACATACATACATACATACATACATACATACATACATACATACATACATACATACATACATACATACATACATACATACATACATACATACATACATACATACATACATACATACATACATACATACATACATACATACATACATACATACATACATACATACATACATACATACATACATACATACATACATACATACATACATACATACATACATACATACATACATACATACATACATACATACATACATACATACATACATACATACATACATACATACATACATACATACATACATACATACATACATACATACATACATACATACATACATACATACATACATACATACATACATACATACATACATACATACATACATACATACATACATACATACATACATACATACATACATACATACATACATACATACATACAAATACTTTGATATATTGATGTTTTCTATTAAATAATTTTATATACCAACACATAAACATGAATGGAACCCTTACTCTTGAGCCCCCTTCCATTTACTCACACCCCCTCTTCAACTTCCCCCACTTTATTATAGTCATTAATCTTCTTTGTCCGGTCTTCTCTAGAAATATTACCAAATTATGTGTGTATCTCGCATGCACCAACACTTTCCAGCAAATGTTCAAATGTCTATTGGCATTCAAAAAATTGCGGTGATAAATGCTCATTTCTTAAAATCTCCATTTCCCTGCTTTCTGCCAAAATATGCATTCAGGTATTGCTTTCTCTGCATGATTAAAGTAGTCAACATTTACTGTGTTCTGCAGCCAAACATTCATATACCTTATATCTCTTCCTTTTCCTTTTACTTTCCCAGTTTATGGTAATAGATTGGGCAAAATGGTCAGAGAGAAATATCAATTACTTCAATGTTGCTAACTCAATACATTAGATTTCTGCTCAAGATTATCTGTTCTATTGTACTTTTTGAAGTTCTTGTGACCTTTGTTGGCATATCTAATATAGGCTGTAGGTTATAGGCATTTAATAAGGCAAGCAGGTTTAATCTATCATTGAAAGAAAAATGTATTAGTTTAATTTTTCTGCACACTTAGCTTCATTACATATATAAAGTTCCTTGTTTACTCATTCTCTACTAAGGCATTTTCATTGATTGGTATGTAACATGTGTTTACATAAACTTTTTGAAAATTGTAAATGTAGAACCTTATGCACATATTTTATGTTAAATAGGACTTGAAGCTTTTCTGGTGATGAGACTCAAAGAGCTGCTGTAAGGCTTCCAGACAGGTGAGTTCATTAACAACATCCATACTCTTACAGAGTAATTGCTAATGCTCATTTTTTAATAGTGTTTAATGCCTGTTTTCACTACCAATGCATCACAAGCAATGGACCCTGTTGATAAAATAAAATGAAATGAATTGGGAAAGGAATTTCATTTTGAAAGAAAGTGTTTTGGCCTAAGTTTAAGCTAGATCTATCCATGAGGTCATGCTTTAAGCACCTATGTCAGTCCCTAATGCTCATTAGCATTTTTTGCAATTCATAGGTTTCTGGTGAGACACAGAAGGTCACCAGAATTTTCATAAATCAAACCTACTTCGCATTCAGAGGCAATAGTTATACACAAAAGAAGGATCTAGCAAGGGAAACCTACTTTTCCCATTCTTGGTGGATATATACATGAGTTTTTTGGAAATAAAATTAGTTGGGCTAATATGTACATGAGTTTTTTGGAAATAAAATTAGTTGGGCTAATATGTACATGAGTTTTTTGGAAATAAAATTAGTTGAGGCTTTTCCACATGTATATATATATATATATATATATGTTGGTACCATTATGTGGATGATGTCTTTGCAACAGTAAATGAAAAATGGAAAGAGGATGCAATAAAACTACTCAATCTACAAGACAGTACTGTTAAATTCACAATGGAATTAGAAATCAATAAGGTTCTTCCCTTCTTGGATATAAAAATTATAAAAAATGACTATATTCTGTAATTTGGCATTTTCAGAAAAGATACCCCACAAACAAAATGATAAAAATTAACAGTCACAATCCAAAATAACATAAGCTAGCCATAATCAACAGATTCAGATTAACAAACCTACCAATAAGCAAGACAGAATACAAATTGGAGTACCAAAAAATCATATATATATATATATATATATATATATATATATATATAGCACAGAAAAATGGTACACAATAGATCTTGTCAACAAGAAAATAGAGAAATTCAGAAAGAAAAAACAAATAAAGACATCACCACACTAAAAGGCTACAAAGGAGATCATATATATATAAAAAATTCACATTTCACCCATGGGCACACCAAAAATTCCAGAAGATTTTTAAAGAGTCAAACATAATTTTGGCCCCATTAAATAAATTTAGTTTAAAAAACCACTTAAACACCAACACAAAAGACAAAATTTCACCAGGAAAGCAATCCAGGCATTTAGGAAATTGGTTGCAAAGAGTGTGAAATGAAATACATAGGCAAAACTAAAATAAATATTACCACATGTTTTAAGGAACACATGAGAAATATAAAATATAAACACACAGAAAAATCAGCAGAGGGCAGACCATTTTTGGAAGAAAAAAAAAACACAAATTCCAAATGACCCAAAACTACTAAAAGCTCTTCAAAAACCCATAACAAAAACAAAGATCTTTTGGTTAATTTAAATTTCCCAAACAACAGTTACCTCAACAATAAGTTTGTTAAAGTCACAGAGCGACATCTTAATAGCACACTGGGAAGCGGCCAGTGGGATCAGGCTGAAGCTGGAGACAAACACTTTTGAAACATGTCCAAGTAAGTGGAATAAATTGATTATTGTGATGTTCATGCTACCAGATACTCATGTGTTTCAGGAGTGTGTGTGTGTGTGTGTGCGTGCGCGCGCACACAATGCCTTTCCTTTCCAGCCATATCATTCATTTGCTTGGAGGAGCTCATTCAAGCCAGATATATAGCAGGATGTTCAAAATTGGATACAGTGCAATTTTTAACTAAGAAGAACTTTCCAATGGTATTAAACTGTTGACTGTTTTTATGGGAAAGCTTCTCCTTCATAACCCATTGTGAAGAAGTGATCAAAATTATTTAATTTGAGCACAGAGAACCTTGAAGATGTTGCATGTACGGTAGACTGATGGATGTTGTTGGTACAAGAAAACATCTCCCTTGATGAGGAGGTAATTCTGAGTAACAGGCATCTGAAGACAAAAGAAATAAGCTGCAAGATTGGTGCTTTCTGAAACAACTGTTCTTCGCATGCTTCATCAACATTTACATAAGCATAAGGTCAATACAACATGGGTGCTCCAAATACTTTCAGTAATTCAAATGCAGGTGCACATAGAATGTTACCAGAATTTTTGTACCTTTGTCATAGTGACGAGAGGGCAATATTGGAATCTAATGTTGAATGAAACTATGGTTCTCCACTATGATCATCTTTCAAAAAGAGAATCAATAAATTTACAGAAGGATGAAGCACTATCTAGATCATACAGTCTACGAAGAAGAATATAATAGCATTTTTTGGGGACTGCAAGGGAATTCTGATGTAAAAAATTTCAAAGAAAGGAATACAATATTGAATGGAAAGTGCTATGCTGAGCTACAGCTTAGTGCCATCAAGAAAAAGAGGTGTGGAAGTTAAAAGGAATTAGTCTGTTGCATAACAATGCATCATTCACACATGGCTTCCAGGAGATGGATCATCTACCAAATAGCCCAAACCCTGTCACTAATTGTCAAATTGAAATCTGTCCTTCGAGGATGCAAATTCTTGAACAATAATGAGTTGAAGAATGCTTTTCTAATGTTTTGTAGACAAAGTTTATGATTATTTTTTTTAGAAGGATAAAAATGTTAATCCAGAGATGTGAGAAATGCATTGATGTAAACAGAGATTACATTGAAAAACTACATCTGTATTTTTATTTATTACTTATATATCATGGCCAGGCTGGATACTTATTGATTGTACCTCATATATATATATATATATATATATATATATATATATATATACTTGCCCTTTCAACCCACCCTCCCAGTAGACCGGGCTTGGTAGGAGATTATATTGTTTTTGGTGCTAAATGGACAAAATTATGAGTCTGGACTTTTATAGAGTGAAGAAAGAATTTTATGGCATCTGCACTAATGAAAATATAATGCACCAATCCAGACTGCCATAAATTATTTTCTGTTGACTTTATGGTTTCCAATTGATCATGGCTGCACACATATTATCATGGATACATTCTACTGTACCAATGTCCTGCTTTGCCCTGGTTAGACTTTAAGATCCCTTATGATCTTCATAGTTAAAGAGTCATAGACATAATATAAGGAATGATTTGAAAGCTACTACATTAGTTGGAAACTATGCAATGTTGTCAATGTAATCATCAGGCTGCATATTTATTTCTTTAATCTTGCATCTCTAAAATAGATTATCTTCACTTTTCTGGAAAAGATGCCTGAACAGCAAAATAGTTTACTGCACATTTTGTACATGTATTTATAAATTAAATATTCAATGTACTACATACACAGATATAAAATATATAAATATAATTTAAATTACCCACTTTAAGTATTTTTGTTATCATTATTTATGCTTGTGCATCTAATGCATGATGCTTCAAAGATTTAGCTAGCAAGTAAGCACTATCATTTGCAGCAAATTAACTCAAGCTCAAGAAGTGGAATAAACTTATAGATCAAAATAACAGTTACAAACTTTAGTATGTGTAATAAGTAATATTTACAAATAAGGCAAATGAAATATAGTTCACTGTTATCATTCACAAATGATGAAAATTTACTGTTATTTGTATAATAATTTTCTGCTTAAATACTTCAGTTCATTTTAGTAGCTGAATGGTTAAAATCCATTATTTGTGCATAATATTTTACATACCACATTCATAAAAAATTGAGCATAGAATTTGTATATTCATTTTTTAGATTTTACTAAGACATTTGAAAAAAATTAGCAGAAAAGTTTACTGAAAATAGGTCCTATAACAATAATAGAGAACATTTATAAAATAATTCTAATTAAAGATGAATTACAGAATTGAAAAAAAAAATCTAGATTCTACTAAGGTTATGACTTTTCACATCTGTGATCCATCATAAATATCGTAAGTATCAAGGAACTGGAAATTTTCATGCATTAGTATGTAAGAATTAAGAGAAATGTACAGCTAAATGCCACATTTTTCACAGATTATTTACCACTTAATCCACCGTGTGAACATTTTGTAAACCAATCGCCAAGGTCTTTTGGGATGATGAATGAAATGATGATGCTAATGGGTCTGGAATCCTTAGCTTCCAAAATATCCCTAGATATTTACCATTTGGGGTAAGGGAAAACTCCAGAAAAAACCTTCCCCAGGAAACATATCCCATTTGCAATTCAAATTTGCAAATTGACAAACATACATGCTAGTATCTAAGTCACATCAGTGCTGATAAAGATGATTAACAGCATTCCAGGACATCACTTAAAATCTATACAATAAAGATAGCTACAGAAGCTTAAGTAAATAACTAGTACAAAGTTAAATTTGTCATTGTTAGATTGTGTAACTTTTCTACAACTTGGTTACACATTATCCTTTCATGAATATTTAGATATTTTATGCAAACAATTAAACATTAAACAAGAGAATAGAAAGAATCAATATCAGAATGATCTTCACTTATATGCATTGGAAAATTAAACTTCGATTATCAAGAAGAAAATAAAAGAAGACCCTGCCTCTGAAACATGATTCCTAAGATTAGAGGGGATCTATTACAAAACAAAGTCATTATGGAAGATCCCAATTTTGACTTTAATTTCTCACTATCAAGTCAACTGGAGAAACTATTTTTAATAATGAAAGCTATCAGATTCTTAAAGCAATTTTGAATTATCATCCATACAAATGAAATGAATGAATGAATGGTGTTTAATGCCCGTTTTTGCTACAGAGCCACCACAGGCGATGGGGCACTGATGATACATGAAATGAAATGATATATTGGGAAAGGATTTATTTTTAAGGAAGGAAATATTCCAGGCCTAAGTTTAGGGTACCTCCCTGGCATTTGCCATTTATGAGGACTGAGGAAAACTTCACTCATGGAGGTTTTCCTCATGAGTCTGTGCCATAACGACCTTGGCCACCTGTAGTGGTACTGTCCATAAAGAAAGAAATGTTTCAATTAGCATCATAAATTTTGCATTGAGACTGTAACATTCTTACAGTTTTTTTTTTTTTTTTTGAGTAGTGTTTAACGCCCATTTTTACTTCTGAGGCACCACAGGCGGTATTTTTACAGTCCTAAAACTAAATTTTCATGGTTTTATCACCCCTTTCATGGCAACTGGTGGATCAGTAATCAGGAAAGTAGATAACCCCTGGAAAAGTGATTATAGTATTCACGTAACTGTTTCAAGTTCTCACAATTGCTACTATAACTACAATAAAAATTAGAGTTATGACAGGAGATACTGAAAATGTTGTCCTGCTATCCACCCATTACTGGCATCTTTATAGGTAATTGCATTCACATGCATCAGTTCATTTCCAAAACTGAGACAGTTTAAATTAGAAAGCATACAATGTCACTGTTGCCCATGAAATGAAATGATCCTGATCCTCAGGTAAATTTCTGTAAATGGATTTTATGGAAAATTAATAATAGAGTAATTGATATACACTTTTATTCTTTACTGATAAAAAATGGTTCCATTTGTGTGGTCATATACTGATGCAAATTAAGAGGTATTGGAGTACAGAAATACTTCATTTTATACACAAAACCCCCTTACATGACAAGGAAATGGATTTATAGTGCACAGTAAATGCATGCAGAGTAATAGTGCCATCTTTTTTGTGAATGCCATAAATGTATTAAAATATTTTATTTTATTATTGGGGGATGAGTTGAAAAATAGTGTGTGGAATAAACCCTCATATTAGAAGAAATGATAGAAAATAACAGACAATAAATAACTCAATTTTGGCAGATGAACTGGTGCATGTGAATGACAATTTTATAGAAAGGTGCCAGAAATTTGTGGATATAACAGGACAACATTTCTAACATCTCCTGTCTTAATGCTTATTGTTATTGTAATTATAGTAACTTGAATTGTTAAACAAATATTATATCTCTTTTCCAGGAGTTACCTCTGACTGCCAACCCATCAGCTTCCGTAAAATTGGTAACTAATCCAGGAAAGACCCAATACTTATAAGCTGAATATATTAATTTGATACCAATATCTGTACATGATGATTTGTCACCTATTAATTAATTATATCCAGCTCTGCATTATTAAAATTCACAAGTTTGAACTTTATCCCAGTCTTAATGAACAGGATTTTTCTTATGATTTAACATTAGAGAAGGTAAATATAACATTTAATTTCATGTCGGCACTGATATAGTGAATTAAGAACATATTAGAGAGGTTGCAATCTTTGGTAACTATGTATCTTAATATGATCTTATTAGACATATTAATTACTTAAAGGAAAACAGAAATTGGCATCAATATGCCATTACTAATGTTGAAATAAGAATGAGACCCATTGCAGAAGCAAAATAAATGGAGAATAATTCTCACTCTTGATTATGGCAAATAAAAATTAGGAAGAGGCTGTGTTAAATATTGATTTTACCATGATAAATGATGTCTTATTACAACCTTTTTCTTCTTGTCTTAGTTTCTATACCCTTTTCCATAAAATATGGATTTCATTTTTATCTGTCATCTTATAATTTAGAACATACATACAATACACTCATTCCAAATTCCAATTGAAAATAATAAAGCTTAATTTATCACAAACTTATAACAAAGATTATTAGCATAAGCAAATCACACTTACGGCTAAAATAATTAGCTTTATCACAAGGCAGGGATACTTTTCTTGTATAAAATATCTTCCATATATGTCTATAATATAACTGATACTAAGCTGTTTAGTTAATTGCATTTTTAGCATTTAACTTTTATCTAAAAACAATATATTGTAACACCATATGAATATAACCTGAAAAATGGTAATCTCACACTCCATTTTGATCAATCAAGTGATTATGTTTATTATATGTAGGTTAAAAACGTCCAGGTGTATTCTGATTGCTGAATGGAACAGTTTGAGCCATACTAGGAGTATGAGGGTGACGCACTAGATGAACTGGGGGGTTACAGCCATTTAATCTCATTGCTCTTCTGCGCTGTCTTTCATCACGTATTCTTGAAGAATATGGAGGAGGTGGTTCATTTGGAAACACTGTAAACAGCAAATAATAAGTTATAAATTAGAATTTTGTAATTAAATAACAACTGAAAGGTATGATGTGTTGCTTATATACTGAAAAGAATGGCTAGTGTTAGTGGCACAAATAGATATTCTTGTTATTTATTTTGTATTTATATAATTTTTATTTTTTTAAATAAAAATATGTAAACTGATAATGAATTATGTCATTTCTGCAGTATATAAATAATAATGGGGTTCCAAAAGAAACTTAAAGCCTAACCTTTTGAGAAAATGTTTTATGGTTCACTCAATTGCTTTCTTTCATACTTATGTTAAATAGATAAAATAATTAGATATTTATTCAAGATCAAAATAATTTACTTCACACTTAATTTATTTAAGTTACTTTTGACATAATATATTTAAAATATAGTCCCCTGCCATGTCAACAATACTGCCAAATCATTGGAAGATGGCACACTCCATCTGCAGCATCATTTCTGTACATCTTTCTTGCTGATTTGATTGAACTAAAATGATGTCAACTCTTGATTGAAAGAGTGTGCACATATAACCATGTCTCAAACACTTCCACCCATTATGCAATTGTTCTGTATTGTAAAACTTCTCTCCCACAAGCTTCTTGTTACACCCTAAGTATTGAGTTGCAATTTTTTCCCTCACATCTAGCATTTTTATATAATATCTTTGTTCAAATCTCTGATCATTTTTAGGGCAACATAACTTAGTATGAATCAGAATCAGTCATTATATTTAATATGGTTACTTTGAGATTTTCAGATTTATAAAATAATTGCTGCTCTATAACATAATACAAGATTCTAACTCACTGCAAGGAGCAATGATTTACAGCATTGTAGTCATTATTTTTAATGCCCTATTATTTACTCTTCAAAGTAAAGCCATTGGATCCCATAGTTTTGCCATCTATTAGCTACTGCAATAATTCTATGGTAGTTTTAGGTTTCAGGTTTTCATGCAAATAATTCATATACCAATTTTAACTTCCGTCAGTTGTGGAAGTTTCTTCCCCATGAATTGGAACAGATATAATGTGATGGGGCAAAATCAAATCAGTACACCGGGTGTTATAGCACTCAATTATATCCAGTTTCTGAATTTTTTCTGGTTGTTTGAGCAGTATGAGATGTTATGTTGTCCTGTTACAAGAGAATTCTCTGTCTGTGCATTGTTAGCAGATATTCTCAAGCCAAAACAGTTTAAGATTTTTCATGTTGCTTGGAACAGAATTGAGCATCAATTGCACATCCATTTGGAAGAAACTCAAAGTGCAATAGTTCCTCATAATATCACCAGATACACATTATTTTTCTCTTGAAGTTCCTTCCTTTAAGAACAATTTGACCAGAGACCTGCCATTGGTTCTAAATGCGATTATCTTTCATTGCAGGCTAATTTTCTCTTAAAAAATCTCTAAAATATGGAATAATTAAGCGGACAGCAATTATCGATTATGCACTGAGCTTATTCTGGTATTAATTCATGAGATGTATAATCAACAATATTTCTACTATTTTCTTAGTGTTTTTAAAATGATGCAAATGTATCTTTTGATGCTCCATTTATTTTGACAATCTATGTGTGGTTTTTGATGGATTTTCTTGCAAAAATCTCTATATGTATTCTCAATATCTCATGTATAAGGTGTCCTGGAACTTTAATGTCTATTTCTTTGCTACTGAATCATTGGAGCAATTGCTGAACCAAATACTCATTGACAATCCCTTCACAGATTTTTCAAGCCACAGCAACTGCTTTGTATCCTGCTTACAGTAACATCTCATAGCATGCAATTTTGTACTTCACTTTGCTATTTTCTTCTCTTTAAATTAGTTGTTTATTAAATATTTGCTCCCATGACAAATTGTACTACAGTAAGAATGCCCACATCAATCAAAGCCTCTTCCATAATTTCATTATATAGGAAGGTTATATGCGTTTTGGGCTGAGTGCAGCTGCCATAGCTGGAAAAAGCAGCTAGAATACCATGCATAAAGTTAGTGTTTTCATTTTAGAGGGTATTGAAAGTATAAAATCTTGATGTATTTATAATTGATAATAATAAATACTAACCTGTGTTAAAAGAGAAGTTGCAAATAAATGTCCCTCAGTTGCAATACATTGCCAGTATCTGCATAGAAAATTCTTGTATTTCTTCTAGCTTTTTTTCCACAAGAACACAGTGTTTTAGAATGCATTTTTTATTATTGACAGATCCTTCCTCTCATAACATTTTAACAAGTTGGAAAACAACCTCTATCTGGAACATATTTTCCAGGTTATTTTCTAGCAAATCCTCTTTCTACTTCTCTACAAGAATCCATTTTCACTTATGTACCATGCTTAAGAACCTGTGTCGGTCCTGGTGGTGAAGTGGTAACCATACTTGCCTTCTAAACCCAAGATAACGGGTTCAAACCCGGCCAGGATCGATGGATTTTTTCGGCGTAAAAATCCTAAGTATGGCTTCCTTCGGAAGGGAAGTAAAGCCATGGGTCCTGTGTCGTACATTTATGGCACGAAAAAGAACCTCAAGCCTGAAAGAAGAGGCCTCTGAGCAAAATTTGTCAGCCGTTTCATGCCCTGAATAGAACAGGACACTGATGACCTGAGATGTTAAAGAGCATCCGTAAATAAATCAATTTTTTTTTTAAACCTGTTCTTTAAGATTATATTTAAGTAATGGTTTATCTAACAAAGAGCAATTAGCACTTGCTAACAAAGCCTGCCTTAAACAAACTACAAGTTACCACCTGCACATGCACTATACAGCTTCTTTGCACTCATTTACAAAGCCTGCCTTAAACAAACTACAAATTCCCAACTGCATATGCACTATATAGCTTCTTCCAATAAGCAACTGCTTTCTGCCACACCATAACTTAAAAAACTTAGTTCAACAATGCAACAAATGACAAATGAAAGAGCAGCAACCAATGCAAGTGGTAATTTTTGCTTATGGTGCCCTCTCTTGATTCCTTTGGCAATTACACATTCTGAGATATTCAAAATAGGAACTCTTTCGGTGATTCTTTCTAATGGCATTGATATAAATTTTGTAATATACAGGGTTACAAAATTCTAACAGTTTACAATCATGGAATGTTTCTGTAGAAGAACAAGTTATGTTTTCCATAACTATAGCAAATAAAATGTCTGTTATCATATTCATTTCTCTCAAACTGAAATTAGTAAAGTTTTACTTTTTTAAATTAAGAAAACAAATTCAAAACAATTTTTGGTTGATGAGACACTCTAATTACTTGAAAATTATTTGTTTAGTGCAGGAATGTTGTATTAGCAAAGTAAATTCTATGACATTTGCAATAGTATCAAAGTTAGACATTTTCTCTCAAACGGTTCACTGCCATTACAATAGATTGACTTTATGATTCCAATATTGGAATCATATGGTAACTACCAATTACATTCTCTTACCTGGAGGAGGTGAAATTGGAGGAGGTCCCCAAGAAGGATTATATGGTGGAGGACGCTCTATTGTTGCTGTAGCTGGTGAATTCACAGAGCAATCTGTAAGAGCTGCAAAATGTTCTAATAAGTAGTCAGTAGATAGAAATGATAAAAAGCTTTAATTACTATTATATATACAGCATTTTTTTTTTTAATTGTAAAGAGACTTTTCCATGACCTAAATTAATGCTCATCAAATGCTGAACTATTTGAGAACAGTAAATGAACTCTTAATTCATTCCTCAAATATAAACCAATATAAAATATTGTTATATTCTCCAGACATATTTGTGGGAATGCTAGGTTGCCTCCAATTGCTTCTTCTTAGAGTTTATTTAATGTGCGTAGGCATGCAGCCATATGTTATTTTCATTATGTTAAATACATGAGAAGAGTTAAAGTTTCTTTTGTCTGCTTGTAAATCATACACAAGCAACAATTAAAGAATCTGAGATCTCAATTAAAACATTTTTTAAAACTTATTTTAAAAAATATAGGGAACTAACACAGTGAAGCAAAGTCATATGAATAAAATCATATGATATATATCGTACTAAACACTTATATTGCTTCACTTACTTGTGTGATATTTGGAACTGGTTTCAAAGACCTTCGTCTTCATCTTCGGCCAAAGGTACAACTGTTTGGAGAATCCAACAGCTCTGTCAAAATGAAGCACCGCCCTGGTGGTGTTTTTATGTATTTAAATATGGTGTTTTCTACCTTTGGAATATCAAAGTTCATCAATCGATCTCTGTATATATGAATGTAAATTTTTTCCCAAGTATTCAATTCTATATGTCCCTGAGTCTCTTTTAATAAATCCACCTTCTTCACAATCTCATGGTTTTTTGTCCAAAGCTGTGGCGTATCATTTTTGGGAATAAAAACCATGAGGTTCTGAAGAAGGTGGATTTATTAAAAAGACTCGGGGACATATAGAACTGGATAATTGGGAAAAAATTTACACTCATAAATACAGAGATTGATTAATGAACTTTGATATTCCAAAGGTAGAAAACACCAATTTTAAATATACAAAAACACCACCAGGGCAGCGCTTCATCTTGACAGAGCTGTTAGATTCTCCAACCAGTTGTACCTTTGGCCGAAGATGAAGACAAAGTCTTTGAAACCGGTTCCAAATATCACAGAAGAAAGTGAAGCAATACGAGTGTTTAGTATGACATATATCGCATGATTTTATTCATAATCTGAGATCTGTTTGTTAAGCAGTATTTCATCACCTGGAAGTTTCTTAGCCATTTGTGTGTACAGCTACAATATTATGAAAAAAGCAGTGGCAGTTCAAGGGTTCTAATTGTGGGGAGGTCAAGGATGGGGAAAAATTGAACAGAAGAATAAAGTTTCATGGAAAGATAAAAAACATTATACTATGAGAGAATGAATGGGTTTTCTTATGATTGCCTGACCACTGCAATCCATGTGAATATGATAGAACCTTTGTTGGTAGGTTTATAAAGAAATTATATTTTTGTATATTGGTGCCAGACTGTCTAAACTTAGAAAACCTAGTTCCTCAGAATTACAAGGAATCTGAAGGAATTATTGAGAATATTAAAATATTTAATATGCTTCAAATATCAATATTTGGAAATTTTAAACTATTTTTCAACTATTTGATCACTCAGCAATATATTATCAAGATACTCTTTTATCCTAATGTTAACTTTCAGAAACTATGGTGGAATGATAATATCATTTTCAAATTTACACCAACCAATCACATTTCATTTTATATGGAGTTTTGAAAAGCTTATAGAAAGTTTATAAATCCAACCATAGAACTCTATAAAGGAGCAATTAGTGTTAGTGTAGATATACCTTCTTAAGTTTATTTTACAACAGCAGTTCAAATGTTAGTGCACCAATAGTAGCTATTTGTGGCAATGTGTACAAATGTTTAAAAATACAGGTTTTCAGTATAGATTTTGTTTGGAAACAAAATACCAAGTTTATATAATTTTTACTTTAGATTCATTCTAAACGTTGAATTCAACAACAATTTTAAGAAATTGTATTATGTTTTTATTATAATTTTTTAGTACTGTAGGACGTATGAAAAGATGACTAATAACAATATGATAGATCATCTTCCCAGTGGCTTAGTATGGGTTTGAATTAAAACATATTTAAGGGATGATTCTGTTGAAATTATATTTGAGTTGTTTGTTAATATAGGGAATGAAGGGCCTTTATTATAATATTCTTTATAGTTATACCAATTATAATTAGTGGTATCAATTCATTGATAAAAAATAAAATCTGAGGATTCTTTTATTAGAAAGGTGGTAGATTGTGGGAAGGAGTCAAAGCAAATCCAGTTTTTATGTAAATAATTCCAGCATAAATGTGAGCAAAGCAATTTGAACACTTTATTACGAAAGGGTTTTATAATGTTTATTCTTTTCTTTAAATAAGATAAAATGAAACATTATTTCCATTTTCAAATTGCAAATTATTTAATCTTTTCTTAGACTTCTCATTATATTTTAACAGAATTAATGATGATGAATAATGAATCCATCAGCAATTATGAAAATTTTAATTATTATTTTGAATATTTAACATGGGTAGACTGTATAACATGCACATTTCCTTTAATTTTTACAGGAGTCTTTAGACAGAGGGTTTAGACACTATTAAACTACAGAATTCAAGCTTGAGTTCGTCTTCATCTTCTTGTTCTTTCTTGTTCTTGTTCTTGTTCTTTCTTGTTCTTGTTCTTGTTCTTTCTTGTTCTTGTTCTTGTTCTTTCTTGTTTTTGTTCTTTCTTGTTCTTGTTCTTCTTGTTCTTGTTCTTGTTCTTGTTCTTCTTGTTCTTGTTCTTGTTCTTGTTCTTGTTCTTCTTCTTCTTCTTCTTCTTCTTCTTCTTCTTCTTCTTCTTCTTCTAATAGTGTTTAATGCCCGTTTTTACTGCTGAGGCACCACAGACGGTGAACGCTTGAGCTCATGAAACCATCTTTTAGAAATAGTGAATTACAATATATCAAGCATACCTTGGTATGCTTTCACATTTACATTGACTTAAATACCAGAAATGTGTGATGTAGCACATTTACAATATTTCATGTCATACATTACATTTTTATTTTCGTTGAAATTGTTTTTGCCAGAACTTTAAACAATTGCATAGATATTACATCCTCTTTACCGGGAGTTAACAGCTTTGAATGCGACCGGCCAATTGCCGTGAAATGGGCGACAAAAATATAAAAGGACCCGGTGTTCAACACACTAAATGTCAGATTTAAGCTCTTAAACAAGATTTTTGTGTATGAATAAACACGTTTCCTTGTATATAAACAAAGGACAGTCTACTTTGTTATTACCGACAAAACACAGCAAACAAAAGGAGCGTTTTATTTTTCGGTATATATATTTTCTAGGTGTAACACTTTTAATTTGCAATGTGTGTACTTTATGAACATTGCGTATATTTTATTTTGGGTGTTTCATTTAAAATTAGAGATGTATCACTCCCGGTTTAACAGGAAGTAGACAATATCTGTAATATGATTTTGAATTCCCAGTATATGGCACATCCACATACCGAGTTTCATATTTATAAACCACATGCTTTAAAAGATTTAGGTGGTGCGGGACTTTCAATTAACCTT
Source organism: Metallyticus violacea (assembly GCA_030762175.1). NCBI lineage: Eukaryota > Metazoa > Arthropoda > Insecta > Mantodea > Metallyticidae > Metallyticus > Metallyticus violacea. The sequence goes on from CM060831.1 coordinate 134,751,099, forward strand.
GCACCGTGCGATCAACTTTGTTTTCCACCGGAGTGTTTTGTCTATGGGCGAGCGCACCACTTGTTAGCCGATTAACCTGGCAGCCGGGACAGGGTAATTAGGAGAAGGGTAAAACAATAAAACAAATTAACCATACAACAATACACAAACCGATCTAACAGGCTCGTTAATTACCAAATTATCAAATGAGGTGATGAAACTGCCTGCCTTAATTCTCCACACATTTTTGGCATCTCTTTAGGAAACTATTCATCACTAGCTATAGTTCATTTTGAGAAATCCAGACAATTTCCTGACGATTATTACCTTTTTGAGTTCTTGTATTATGTGCAGGTTCGTCCTGTATATTTTTTAATTTACCCCAGGGATAATAATCGCAGGCTGTTAAATCGATGAACAGAGGGGCCACACCGCCACGGGTGGCCGAGGTCGTTAAGGCGCGGACTCATGAACGGGAGGCATGGGGTTTGAATCCCGCCAAGACCGCTCTCCCTGACTGAGGGTTTTTCCAAGTTTTCCTCAGTTCTCATAAATGACAAATGCCGGGGAGGTACCTTAAACTTAGGACTAGAACGTTTCCTTTCTAAAAAAAAAATCCTTTCCCTATATATCATTTCATCTCATGTATCTTCAATGTCTCAGTAGTGAAAATGGGCGTTAAACACCATTCAAAAAAAGGGGGGGGGGTCCCCACAATCCTGCTAATAACTTTGTCTTGTGGAAACACATTATGAATTGCTCTCATGGATTTATTCGCAGTGTGAGCCGTAGCAGAATCATGTTGGAAAAATGCACGATCACGCTGCCTGTTTGTTAATTCTCTGGAAAAGGGGGTTGGTATAGTATTCACATAAGCAATAGAACCATCTGTAATCTCAAAAAAAAAAAAAAAAAAAAAAAAAAAAAATAGTTCACTTTATGTATATTGTCGAATTAAGAAACGAAACATACAACTGGGAACATTTGAGTGCGGGAATCCCTCCCTAAAATATACACAGAGGGCTGTGCAGCCCATGGTTTTTTGCATTTAGGACGGCACCTAGAGTCTACACCAACCCGCCTTTCGGCCGCAGATGATCTCGTCACCCACGCGCGCTAAGGGAACTTAGCTACCAGTATCTCACTGGTGGATAGGTCACGTCTAGCATAGACCTACATAATTAGAGGTGAGTGACCTCAGCAATTAAGGTACCCACCATCCTCCCCACACGAACAACGATTCAGGAAAACCTGCCCCCAAGGTATACGCCTTCGGCACTCCCTTGAGACACGCTGTCCGCGTGGGTACTCACCCTTGAGTTCCGGGACTAACTGCCAAGCCGAGTCCAATCCAATCCGGACAACTCTCCTACGGGAGGGGCTCAAAAAGTCCGGCCCGGCTACCTCTAGTAACGTCAGAATTACCACAGGTACTCAGGGTCCGCAGAGCCCGCACCAGGAGCATACGCACAACTGGGAACAGCTGCGCTACGGCTGCGACAGTCAGCAAGGTCAACAAGTAAGCAAGCAGGCGTCTATTCCTCCACGGTGCGCAAACGAATGAAAGCTTGCTCATAGGAATAAAGTTACAAAGTTTGCTGAACTGTAGTATACTAGAGTTATATATTGCAAAAACGAGATTACGTTAATTAAATTAGCTAAATTTAACAACAATCATACTTGAAAGGGTATGTTGATATCTCATATTAGATCATTCTTATCGGCTTTCTTGAAAAAGTTACAAAACGTTTTTATAGTCTCTTGAAAATCTTAATTAAGGCCCCCAGCTTATAAAGAAGCGTGAACTATTTAGTGTGAGGTTAGACTCTAGTACTTACGGGTTGTTCGACGTCTCCTTCTCCAACAGCAGCTTCTTAACGCACTGTACCATCGCCAGCAAATGATAATTACCATTTTCAGAATCACGATCACTCCAAGCACCAAAACTATCATCCACACACTGCTGAAACATATTTACTACAGTTTCTCTTCCTTTCTTCAATTTTTAATATTAAACAAATAGAAGCTCGCTAGAGGCAGAGCAGTGCATTATAATGGATCAAAATCAATAATAACGATGTTAATTTTTAATAAGATAATTACAATATTACAGATTTGTATACAAAGATGAAAAGTTACATTTTCAAATGGATGAGATTTCTGTCCTGTTGAAAGCTGCTGAAGGATGGACTTTCTTTGATGATGTAGACCCGTTGACACTGCTGGGTATTTGGGCATTGACTCGTTGCTTGGGATAGATGAATTTGTGAGACTCCTGAGTTAAGTTATGGCTATTGAGCCCATACTTAGTTTCCTAGGAACAGGGTTGAGCCAGCTGTTGAACTGTTGCTTTTCGTGTTAAGTAGTAACATCCTGAAGAATGAAAACATTGGCCGGGTCTCTCATGGTTGTTGAGTGGCTTGCTGGTTCTAAACCGGTCTCTGTTTCGTTTGAACGAATTTTATAGGATAAAGCAAACAATATAAAACAATGAAGCTTCTTGAAAAAGTTCAGTATTTTGTCTTCCAGAATTCGTAGATAAATTTCTTTACTATCTCGTGTTTCAGAATTGAAAATCATGAAACAAGCACCACAAAAGATTAATTAGCATTTCGTTGGGTGCCTGGACATTAGGCATAGAAGGTTGAAGCAGCGGTAAACTATCAACGTCTAAAATTGACTTCTATGGTATTAGCAATAAAAAACAGTCAGGCCCTACAGAATAGGGCTAGAAAGCAAACCAGGAAAGTTATTGGAATAATACTGGACATTGACCATTCCGGAAACAGCTACAGGCAACGGGGCGTATAATGGAAATCCCACATGCGTCTATGTTAACAGTCTGATGATAGTGCAAAACACATCTTACCTGAGTGTTATTATTTTTTTTTAATTTGGTTTATTTACAAATGCTCTTAACATCTCAGGTCATCAGCGTCCCATTTTATTCAGGTCGTGAAACGGTCAACAAATTTTTCTCAGAGGTCTCTTCTTTCAGGCTTGAGGTTCTCACGACTTTACTTTCCTTCCGAAGGAAGCCATACTTAGGATTTTTACGCCCGAAAAAATCCATGGATCCTGGCCGGGTTTGAACCCGCGATCTTGGGTTTAGGAGGCAAATAAGGTTACCATTACACCATCAGGACCAACAATGTTGTACGGAGATTGTTTCAAGACAGATTCCCTGATATTCAACTTCCAAGTCGAACTTCAATTCACAGATTGGTAAGTAAATGTCGTGAAACAGGAAGTATTCTCCTTTAAAAAAAAACAGCAAAAACAAAAAAGCCACGCACAGTGCTCACAGAAATAACATTGGACATGTTCTGGAAAAAGTTCCCCTAAAAAATCACTTCCAGTTTTTCCTCAGCAAACGGGAATGTTCTATTCCTATGTTCGAACGGCTAGAATGCTACTGAAGTCAAAATCCTATATAAAGTTACTGTGCAAGAACTTAAACCGGGTGACCCTGCATATAGGAATACATTTTGTTAATGGATTCTGAATACTGAATCCTATTTCCATCTAAGTGTTTGTGTTAATTCATAAAACAACAGATACTGGAGTTAAGAAAAACCTAATCAGCTTCACGAGGATCAAAAGATTAACGGTAAGTTTTATTTATTTATTTATGAACGCTCTTTAACATCTCAGGTCATCAGCATAACGGCAAGATGATGATAGGCTTTTTTAAAGAAACAATAATATTGATAGGTATGTGCAGAATATTTTATAACCCCTTTTCCATGACTTTCCAACAGGACTGTGCCACGGCACATGCAGCTCATGTGTCCTTATATGCAGTTCAAGAATATCATGTTTCGAACCCATGCGCTACGAGAACAATGTATCTCTATCTTATAAACACGGCACTCGACTGAGGTAGCGGGCTTATCCCCCAGTCACTCAAGGATTTTAAACCAATTAAAATGAACTCGGAAATGCTACTTTCGATCAGGTGTTAGAATACCATTGCGAAATCTGCAAATGTACGGATGAAATATTATATATGAAATATACTTATTTTGAACAGATGCCACGAAATAAGATTAGAACAAACATGTACAGGTTAGAAAATGGTAAAAAGTTTAACTTTTTGAAACGGATGAGATCATTTCCATCTTTCAACATCTCTCAGTGGTCCAGAAATGATTCAACTTTAAAAACTAATAATTAAGGGCTCTCTAGAGACAGAACTGCTTATCATAATCTACAAAAATCAATAACTGTGATGTGAATAAGATAATTACAACATTACAATTTTGCATACAACGATGATGTGGTTGATATCAAGGCGTTGTCTCGTTGGATAGGGCAGATTAATCCTCCCACATCGTATCAAACAACAGGCAAGGTATTGATAATGTAACTTAATACAGTTTGTATAATCGTTTAAAATAAAAAGGTGATGAAATTATTCATGACCGTAACGTAACATAAAATGCTATATTCCTTTTTTGTTGCATTTAATTTGTGATTATATATGTGTGGCAAACTTTATGAACTAAATAAAATAATAAAATCCCCATAAGGTATGCCGTTAGAAAATTATTAATAGGTAAGCTGTTCGTTTTCAATGCTTTAAACAAACTATTTTTTTTTTTTTTTTTTTTTTTTGTGATCGCCGTGTTTGCCCCGTCTTCAAAATGAAAAGTTGTCTTTTTCTCGCAAAATATTGCACATCAGAAGTTTATTTAGAATGTCGCGTTTCAAAGATAATTGACAGAAAAAGAACAACAAAATTGCGAAGCGTGTTGCTTTTTGAAGAAGTTATTCCAACTTACAAACAGAAGTAATATTAATATAAAAACAGGTATATATATCTAATTGTGCCACAAACACTAGTGAAATCAGATATCTGTTTTATTGCCAAATATTCTCAATCTCATTGTAGAGTTATTGGGCTTTAACAAGGAATGGGGAAATGATGAAAATATCCTACTAATTTTCAGTTTATTAAGGATTAGTAGCACCACCCAACACTTCACGATTAATACTGTTGATCGTTTCGAGAACAGGAGCCTGCGCTGTGTAAGGATCATACTAGTTGTCAAAGCAGTGACGATCCAAAGTAAAGTCTGTGAGGTTTAACTTGTCAGGTGCCTTTAGACAGAGAAAGGAATACTCGCATCTCATCTCTCTCTACGACAATGCAGGCAGATCATGCTCTCCGTCCAGAACCATTGTGGCATCAGTGGCGGATTGGTCATCTTCTGAGTGATTCATCAGAGTCGCTTAAAATTTGAGATGAATGTTGATCCTAGTGTTCATTTTACGGTTCTTCTAAATTGTAAGTATTTTCATCAATAAGTCTGCTTTTTTTCCAGTTAAATTTGTTCAATGTTTTTCACATGTCCAGATGCTCTTCTCCACTTTTCTGCAGTCAGCTTTTCAATTGCATTATCAAAACTTACTTTCGCAACACTACTCTTTAACGTAATATTATGTTTGGCAACATCGTTCTTTACATGAGCCCATATCGATTCCCTAGCTTTAAAATAAGGTGGAAGCCGCACTACGGCATGCCCATGCATTTCTGCAATGGTGTCTATTTCATATATTTTGAAATAATTCTTTTTAAATTTAATAAATTCAATACCTTTATCAATAGTGGATCAAACTCGATGTTGTTATTTCGAAACCATGACTGCATATCAGACCTCAGTGTTGATGAAATGGCTGCCTTAATAACTTCTACTGAGTGATAATATAAGCATTGTCCATAACAATTATACTATAACGTTTGGGAACAACTTACGAGGTGTGATCAAAAAATAACTGCATTTTTTTATTTCGCAGGCTTCATAAATCCGATTTTCAATTTTTTTTAACCTTGTTGACACATATGTTTCTGACCAATGTTGGCGTTTTCAGCTGTTTTGAATGTCTAGTTCATTGTTGACAGTCGAAAAAGTTAGATAGTTTTGGTGTGCTTGGCAATTTTTTTACTTTCCAAAAGATGTATCAAAAATTTTGTATTAAATTTTGCTTGGAAAATGGAATAAAGTGCAACAAAGTATTCGAAATGCTGACTGTGGCTTTTGACGAATCTGCTATGAGCAAGACAAGAGCTTACGGGTAGTACAGACGTTTCAAAGAGGGCTGTGAAGACGTTGAAGATGACTACCGCCCTAGACGTCCTAGCAGATCAATAAGCGTCGACATCGTCGAAGAAGTGAAGAAAATGATTCTGGAAAATCACCGAATCATATCAGAGAGGTTGCTGATGATGTCGGTATATCATTTGGTTCATGCCAAGCAATTTTTTCGGATGTTTTGGGCATGAAACGTGTGGCAGCAAAGCTTGTTCCGAGATTGTTGCTCGTGATTTTTCTGGGCAAAAAACAAAACCGTTATGTTGCATCAGCCACCGTATTCGCCAAACATGGCCCCCTGCGTCTTCTTTTTATTCCCAGGGCTGAAGAAAACCATGAAAGGACGACGTTTTGCCACCATTGATGAGGTAAAAACACAATCGCTGAAGGGGCTGAAGCGCATACCGAAAAGTGAGCTCCAGAAGTGCTTCCAAGATTGGAAAAAGCGCTGGCACACGTGTATTATATCCGGAAGGGATTGCTTTGAAGGGGACAGAATTGATGTTGATGAATAAATAAAGATTCTTTAAGAAAAACGAATATTGCCATTATTTTTTGGTCACACCTCGTATAACTTACAAGTCCTAAATACTTTACTGTCTATTTCTTCATGAGAGTCCTACGTGGATTTTGGTTTAAAAGTGAGCAACACATTGGGAACGAGTCCAGAGGGACATCCGGCATGTAAAATAATAAATCGCTTGTATCTTTTCTCCTATTGGAGTTTTCAGAGGAGAGTCGCTTTCATCGAGTTCGTATTTCCACACTTATTTTTAGTGTGATTTACTTTCACTCACGTTTAATCTATGTATATGTACGTGTTTTTTCATTTTTCTCAAAAACCTGACTCTTTTTTAAACAACTTCCTATCTTTTCATTCAATATTTACTGCTTTGATAGTTTTTAACATAACTAAATTTTATTTTTTAAGAATTTGTCTTGAGAACCATGCCCCTTTTCAATAATTCCTTAGCCTTTAGTGCAGTATGTACATCTTGACATCTAGTCAGATAATCTGTGTGATAAAGAGAATAAATACTTCGCCTTATAGCAGTGGCAGTGAATGGAGTCTTTGTTCTGGGTTTCCTGGTGGAGCGCTTCTTACCTGGAGTTCGCAAACTCCTTGCATTTGCTTCAGATCTGTTAGTACGACAACACTCTGTGACTGCAGCAGTTCTTTCAACTGTATTGGTCACTGAGATAGTCAACTTCCCGCATTTCAAACTTCACGATCATAAAAACCTGTGAACTTTCACAATCATGTCCCTGTCATCAGATTTTACGGCTTTTCCACCCTTTCAAATTTGAAGAACAACGAACACGAGCATAATGAAAATTAAAAATCGTTGCAAGTGGCCGTAAATATATCTCGCAAAACATTTTTCATTGCACAATACCACTTACAATCTGAAACTCAGACTACAGAGGCTAACTTTAACTTGATCACATAGATATCTTTACCAAACAGTCAGTCAGGATAACTGTAGGAATGGGGAGAGTACTTGAAGAGCTGCAATAAGGAATTTGCAGCTAATGTGAGAATGTACAGATGCCTATTGCTAGAAAGAGACAGCAGAAAAAGTGACAAGTTAACCTCACAGACTGTAGTGATGGCCTCTGAGATGAGCACCTCAGCAGATCCATGTCCAGAGTACTTGGACAAAATCGGGATTTTTTTTGTCGTAATGCTGGGCATTTTTTAAAGTGCATAACTGAAGCAAAAGAGGATGACGAAATGCAAGCAATTACTTTAACGTTACGCTAACAACCATCGGCAAATACTTTTTTTCTAACGAGAAAGTATCCAATACAGAAGAGAACTATAACCGTCAAATGAAAAGTTACCCTCACTTGACGAGAAGGTTGTGAAAGTATCTCCAAGGTCCAGAGAAATCACCAGCCTGATCCAATGATGGATAGGAGGGGAGCGAACTATGATGTTGTCACTAAGCTTTATTTTGTTAAAGCAGAAAGAAAACAGACTTTTGAGTGTACAGAACCTTCTGCTGCAACCTGTGGTGAAGAACGGAATACATCTTTGGAGTTGCCAAACAAGAGTCACTCCAGACCACAATACAAGATCCACCCAGTCCTTGATTTGAAAGAAATGTTTCAGGTTTTGTTAGGGCACACAAGATTGACTTTTTAGCATGACCTGAACCTTTGGGCTACAAACTGAAGGTATGGTATGTATGAAAAGCCATCTAATATTGAGACTCTCAAACGATACTTGCAATTAGCAGTGCAGATTTTCCATTGGAGGTAGTGAGCACTGTTGAATAATTAGAGATTTCGGTCATGCAACATTTTGAGAAAAGTTTGGAGCTAAACATTTTGGGATACATGGGAGAAAAATTATCTAAAGCAAGACTAGGTATTATAAAAGCAAAGTATCTTGCGCTTTTGACTCCATTGCAGATTCGTAAGGTTCACTTTGCCTGAGAGAATTCAAATATCGTAATTTACCAAGCCTGAGAGAATTCAAATATCGTAATTTACCAAGGAATAATGCTGCTGACTTTGTTAATCTATGTTAGTGAACTGTTAAAGGTCTCAAGAATGAGCAACCATTCTCGAATGGTCTCTCAGAGGCATGTGATAAAACAAGACAGCGTTTCTGTAAAAGTCCTTCGCGAATTACTAAGAACGCACAGGGAAATGGTTAAGATAAAACCCTCGAAGAGGTAAGAAGTACAATTAATTATAGTTGCGAGAGTAATTTCCAATATGGTTGGTTTAAGCAGTGCATGGAAACTGTAAGGAATAATGTCTAATTATACTTCTCTAAAATGATAAATGCATTAATTAATTAAGGTGAGTTCCCGCATTCCAAGAACAAAAGTTACTTTACCTGCTCATAATGTTCACCTCATCTTGGGCCACTGTAACAGAAAATTCACCTTTGTTCCATGCTAAACGTTTCTTGTTTCACGGAGTTATAAACAGTGACATTTGGGCTATTCTTATCAGCCGTGCTAGATGGCTTATCTGGGCTGTTATCACGTATATCGGAAGAGAAGCGATAGGTGGCAGGAAAGCCCAACCTCTATCAACCTTATGCAGCACAGGTTTTTGAAAGCGGATGAACTAGCAATTTCTCCAAGTCACACCTCTTTTTGTATGTGTTTTAATTGATGACAGTAACTGAAGGCTTAATGAGATTGTGGTCGGTTGTGGTCGATGGCAATAATATATTTAAATGCTTTTAAACTGGTGTTTATGTTGGTTTGATTGCATTAAACTTATTGCTAAATCATTCTCATTAAAAGATCATATGAAAACTCAAGTGGCATTTTATTTACTTTCTACCAGATAAATAAGTAACCTCAATTGCTTCACAGAATAAGGAACATACAAACTATAGTTTTATCATTAACTTCAAAATTTGCAAGGTGTATAGTATACCACTTCTCCTTTAATGATTGCTCTTTAGGAAATTAAATATAGTAGTGTGCGGTGCACTGCCATAATTATCACACAACAAGAGCGACCCATGTTGTACTAAACACTTTCTATTACACAAGTTCTTTTTTACCTACCTATTTTTATAATTATCTCATAGATGGTCTAGTTATGCATACATCTTTCTGCACTATTTATTATTTTATTGCCTTTTGTATATTAGATAGTGTGTATATACAACATTAATAAAAATATTCAGATTATTAATCCACTGAAGCATAGTTTTTGATAAAGTAAATGGAAAAAGAATGTGGCAAATACAGAAGGTTTCCCAATCATATTATATCAGCATGTGTTGGCTTGAGTATAAGAACAAAAAGTAACATAAATAATAACAGATCGAATCTTTCACCTGCATTCAATATTTCTATTAACGACTTAATCAGAAACTGGCAACAATTTAATGGGTAATTTTTAAAAAGGAAACAAAACTTTAGATGCCTTACTTTTTATACATGATAACACTTTCATTGGTCGTTATCTAATTTATTCCCTGTAGAATTTCAATACGTAATATCAGCTTCAGCAACATCATCGAGGTTTGTTCAAAAAATATCCTAATTTTCTAAATTCAGCACCGAAGAATTGTCGTAGTAAAAATGATTAGCTCTGGCCTTGACAAAACTTCTCTCGTTTGCCGCGTAGTGTTGTTTTATTTCAGTCGAGCTCCAGTTATTTTCTTTACAACAATGTTGTGAGTGTTCTGCTATTATTGGGATGGCAGATCAACATTAAATGTTGCGTTAAACTTCGTAATTGACCCTTGTCCCGGACGCCCATCTATGTCAACTGACGACGCTCATACGGCCAGCATTTATGAAATCATCCCAGAAAGTGGATGCCTGGACTTTCCAGAAATTACCTAAGAATTTAACGGAATGATGTCAAACCCCTGACCTATGCTCTGGTTGCAGCAAATTTTGTCCCTTGGCTGTTAATATAAGAACAAAAATTCAACCCCGTTGCGATCTGTAAGGAGCTGTTGGATCGTGTTAATGAGAATGCAACTTTTATGAATAAAATAATCATGATGTTGAAACAAAAGCCCATTCATCACAATTGGTAGGAAGATCTTTAAAGATAAAAAAAAAGCTCGTCAGAAAGAATCCTGGACTGTGATGAGATAATCCTCGGATGCTGCAACACAGTAATGCATTCATCATTGCTTGTTCGCGACTTTTCCACGAAAACAAGATGGCTGTTCTTCCCCACCCTCCATACACTCTTAACTTAGCATCTGCATCTTTTATTTATCTCCAAAGCTTAAATCTATAATGATAAGGTGAAGATAAGATAAAGAGATAAAAGAATCGCAGACAGAACTCGTCACAATCGTATCAAGACTGCTTTCAAAGCTGAAATGCCGTTGGGAAACGTATATTAATAGAGGGCGGGTTACTTTGTGGGAGACAAAACTCAGTAAAATGCAAGTAAGTCCATATTTAAATAAATTAAACAGTTCGGTTATTTTTTGAACAAATCCCGTATAATTGTAATAGTTACATACAAGCGTTTTTAGTCTACCTTTATATATGCAATTAATGTTAGACGTCTTAAATGAATATTTACATAGAATTATTATTTGCTATTCTTATTCAACAGTTACAATGACACATATGTTCATTTAGAGATTAGAAAGCATGTCTCAACAAAATTATGTACCTTCTCTTTTAAATGTAATTGTCTTATATTAATGGGTAACTTGTACATTTTAGTTTCTCTGTTTATAAAATTGCTATCATGTATGTCGGTTCTGCAGTATTGAATATTATGATTATAAAAACCGTAACTTTTCAACTTTCTTAAATGAAATTTAACGGAAAAAAAAATATTTCCAAGATAAATATATAACACAATATTCATTTCTACCCTCTTAAAGATTTCCGTAAACAAGGTCTACTTTCCTGCTCTATTTATTTTTGTTTAGGCCTTCTTTTATGTTTGAATTATCTTTTCACTTTCATTTCCACTGAAAACGCCACTGGTGGCCGAGGTCGTTAATGCTCAGACTCGTGAGTGGGATGTCTGGGGTTCAGTTCTCGCTAGGACCGTCCTCCCTGACTGAAGTTTTTCCAGATTTTCCTCAGTCCTCAAAAATGGCAAATGCCGGGGAGAACCATAAATTTAGGCCTGGAACGGTCCATTGCTTTAAAGAAAAATCCTTTTCCAATTTATCATTTCATTTCTCGTATCACCAGTGTCTACCGCCTGTGATGCCTCAGCAGTAAAAACAGGAATTGCAATTGAATGTGAACAAAATGTGCATATTTTAAGACTTTATTGCTTATAATATCTTTCACAGATTAAATATTTTAACATTCAGAACTAAGATTTGGAATGAGAGTCAAAGTAGAGGTTACGGCTGGGACTTGAAGCACGAATCTTTGGCTTACTGTGCCGATGCTCTTACCTTTTAAGCTACCGGGTTTAATTTTTGTTAAATCATATTAGGTTTACATGATATGGGATTGTTAGGTGGCCTCAAGTTTTACTTATCTCACTCTGATTTGAAGCTGCTGTGTCCTATTTGACCATAGCTGAGGATCTTCCTCATTGGGTTTTCTTATACCCTGGAGCTTTCTAATGTAATCTCGTTACAGCGTTTCATCCCAAAAGCGACTCGGAACCTTTAAGTTCTTGTAGCCCAGGGTTAATTTATATGAAATGTAATTTTTTTCACACAAGTTTTAAGTGAAATTTAAATAAACTCGAGGCCACAGCCGGAATTCGAACCACGAATCTTCGGCTTACCCAGGGTATATGGACTCATATATGGAAGAATCAGGTTATGGTTGGGCAGAATACGATAGTTCAGGTGATAAAAATATCTGTGGTTGGGTCCTTGCCGTGAGCTGTAGGCAAATTAGATCAGTAATATTACACAAAGAATATGCAGAAAGGTGCACTTTTACGTTTTGGTGCTAAACGAGAAGATGCATAAATATTTATAACGCAAGTGTATCGAACCCTAAACCAAACAATCCCATATCATGTTAACCTATTCTGATTTAACAAAAATTATCCTGTATTTGCCTAAAGATAAAGATTGAGTCCCTTTAAAGGCAAAGGCCTCCTAACAAGTAGGGAAAGTATGCTTTTTCCTAGCATGGTGGGCTATTCCACGCTAGTTGTTCGCATGCTGTTTAAGACACTGACTAATTTGTTCTTTGGTTACTCCATTTCTCACTGCACTAGTACCGCCACGGGTGGCCGAGGTCGTTAAGGCACGGACTCGTGAGCGGGAGGTCTGCGGTTCGAATCCCGCCAGGACCGTCCTTCCTGACTGGGGTTTTTTCCAGGTTTTCCTCAGTCTTCATAACTGGCAAATGCCGGGGAGGTACCTAAACTTAGGCCTGGAACGCTTCCTTCCTTAAAAAAAAAAAAAATATATCCTTTCCCAATTTATCATTTCATCTCATGTATCATCAGTGTCCACCGCCTGTGGTGCCTCAGTAGTAAAAACGGGCGTTAAACACTACTCAAAAAAAAAAAAAAAACTGCACTAGTTGTTTCTCGAGAGCTTTCCGTTTTTCTCTTCCTTTTGCTACTCTTGACCAATCTGGATTTGCATGTGCCTTAAAGAGGTCTGTCCATCTTCTTCTGGGTCTGCCTTGTGTCCTTTTTCCTATTCGGGGGTCTCACATGGAGATCTTGTATAGCCATCTATTGTCCTGCATTCTTGCGACGTGACCGCCCCATTGCCATTTGCTTCTGTAGCTATTTATACGATGTCTGTTGTCTGAGATAACTGATTTGTTAATACTATAGGTATTTTGTCCTTCAAAATTATTCCCAGAATCTTGCGTTGCATTTTTCTTTCGGATATTTGGATTTTGTTCTTGTGTTTTGCTTTTTTTTTTTTTTTTTTTTTTTTGGCCATGTCTGGCACCCATATAGTGATACAAGGTATACACAGGTTTCGAGCGTCACATTACCTACTTCAAATATTGAAAACATAAGTTATCCCAACGTAACATAACCTAAACTTATCAAATTCAAATCTTCATGCGTGCACCATTTAGTATAAAACAAAACAAAACTAAACTAAACTTAACCTAAAACAAACCTGACCTTCCATATCAATAATATTGTGGTAAAAATATCCTGAAATGAATTTACTTTTATGTTGCTGGAAGCCAAAACTGATAATTATTAATGTAGTCTGAATTAATCACAAATATAATGAAATCTAACCTAAATTAATCCAGCAATCTAAACCGACCATATTTTGCCTATAATATTAACGATAATAATACAGCAAAATATGTGTATTTATTAAGTATTAGTTTGTTATGGACAATAGATCAGTCGTTGTATGCCACTCTCAATCCCAGTCAAGTGGATAATAAGCAAATAATGCATAAGTCAATAATTTTATTTTAGGTTAATTATTTTATGTACATTTTCTTTGTTATGGTTGGTTTACATAAACAATATAACACAGTAAAAAATTAACATTGTATCACAGAATGTCAGTGACATAGCTCAAGGCTTCAATTGCAACTCCTGGGTTACAAAGCCAGCAATGTATAACATTTGAAATTATTTCTTTGTGAGAATTTGAGTTAATTAATACCTATGGTAATTAAATTTACATTAAACTCTTCTACATTTAAGGACAACATGTAAGTATATTAATATTAAATTTATTCATTATTAACAATCTTGACTTAGCTATGATATTATCTGCATTTGAAATGGAATATTCTACCATCTTTGCAGTTTAACTTCCATTGACACATAAGTGCATTTACTGTTTAGTGCAGATAATTAATACTTCTTTTCCTTCCATTAACTACTTTTACTTAACTTTACTGCTGGCTACTGAACGGATCTTCTATTTACAGCATAATGAATATTGCCTTAAAGAAATGATGTTGCATAAAGATAACACACACTTAGTTTGTGGGTGCATTGTCAAGAAAGACTAGAGCTGTTTAAGCTTCATATGTCATAGCTATTTGGGATTTAAAAATGCATTATATGTTGTCAGCACTCAGAGGCATTTCTTGTGGTATTCTGATCTCCCACTACAGCAGAATAAGGTGGCGGAGGATCTTCTTGGTATGCTGTAATGATAGAAGAATTAAAAAAGTATGAACAATTAACAAGCTTAACAAAATCCAGTGCATTGCTTGCCATTAGCACTTGAATATCCTAGAAGTATGAATAAGTAAGACAAATGTGTAAAAAAGTACTAAGGGGCTTATATTTTAATCCTTGAGTTTCTCCATTTCTGCTAGAACATGCTAAGATTAATATGTAATAAAATGATTAAATACGAGTATGCTTATGGACTAAAATTATCAACTTTTGGAGTAAATTATGGCCTAATTGTAATTGTAATGGACACTATATAAAGTTTCATTGTAAACCTCTTTTTTGTGACCATGGAATAGAAAATAAAAATTGAAAACTAGATAAAACAACTCCAAGTATTAATTTTAGTCAAAAATGTGATTGCAAAAATAGTAATATGTTATGCTTTTATATAGATAGACTTCATCCTGCAAATTCCACACTTTAATCAAAGGATCATCGGTAAGTTTGTTGCCACGCAAATCAGCAGAGTTTATTGATTGATTTATTTTTATTTAAACAAAGCTTGCGATCTATAGATATAATCAGCAGTAGCAGTAAAAGTATTAAACTTGTGGACCCCTGGTTTATGCTATCGCAAGCCGCAGAGTTTATATCGTTCGTTCACCTGTACCGTTCTTCCACGTATTCCAGTCCTTTCATATCGTTTGCCCATTCATTTTTCACTTCACCTGTCCTTGATCAAGCCGGAAGCCTTGTACCGGCGTCTTGTTTCTATTCGTTGGGACAGGCAAGGGATTTTCTGGAACAATGTGACGTAATCTTTCTAACATGCCGCTCGTTCAACTCATGCTTGCAGAAAGATCGTTTCGGTATCTCGGGAGTAAAAGGCAGGACTGAAACCTTATCTCCTAGATCGATCCAGGGACCCAGGTATTATGAAGATTTGCTAATCTTTATTCATTGAATTGCCATTGTTTTAATCTTGGTTTTAAGTTCCTTGTACGAGGGTAGGTTCATAAGTTTCCGGCCTCGCGAATAAGGGTTATCGTCTTCACAAAACCCTTATCTTGTGTTATACCTTATATGTTAAGTAAATAATTGCAGCTGTAACTTCCGCTCCACTGTGTGGTTCAGACATAGTGGCATAAAGAAGGCTATGTATAGAAGATTGTGACAGGTTCAAAATGGAGTATCGAGCTATTATTAAGTTCTTCATAAAAGAAAGACTTACTCCAAATGAAATTAAACAGCGATTGTACGGTGTATATGGGAAATTATCCCCTTCATATTCTACCGTAAAAGAATGAGCCAACTTTTATCGAATGCGCCGAGAAAGTATTAAAGACGAAGAGCGTGCAGGTGGCCCTTGGAGATGCTCACTCCTGAAAACATCGCTCTTGTGGAAGAAGAAAATATGGAAAACCGGAGGCTCAAAGTTGCAGAAATAGCAGCAACATTGGGCCTTTCTAAAACAACAGTCCTTCGAATATGAAGATTTAAACATGAATAAGGTTATTGCAAGATGGGTGGGTGCCTAGACTTTTCTCCTCAGTTCAAAAGTAGCAACAAGTCATCTGTTGTCACGCATTTTTGGAGCTCTGCCGTGGCAACGAGTGTTAACTATGGTCCTCTACTATCCTTGTCCAAAAGAGAATCAATGAAGTGGTGTAAACCTGACGAAGCACAGGCCAAGGTCACTCAGTCAACCAAGAAGATCATGACCACAATCTTTTTGGACTGTGAAGGAATACTCTTCGTTGACTTCAAGGAGAGGAACAACACAGTAAATGGGGAGTACTATACTGGCGTACTGCACAGCTTACGTGCTTCCATCAAAAAGAAAAGACGAGGAAATGTGTGGTGGTGTGCGCCTTCTTCTCGACAACGCGTCTGACGCGTCTGTGCACACAACTCTAGTTGCGAAGGAAGCTGTGAAGAAATGTGGCTTGCAGGAGATCGATCATTCACCCTAAAGCCCAGATCTAGCTCACAGTGACTATTTCATCTTCTCAGAACTCAAGAAGGACCTTCGAGGAAGGACATTTAAATGTGACGAAGAAGTAATGGATGCTGTTTATGCCCATTTTGCAGACAAGACTTCTGACTATTTGTGGGGGGGGGGGTTAATAAGGTTAATTCAAAGATGTGAGAAGTGTATTGCAATAAAATGTAACTATATTGAAAAGTGGAACATAGTTTTTGTCTTTATCATATCAGAAAATGGTTAGGCCAGAAACTTATGGACTTACCCTCGTATTTATATTTGTAACAGAAATTTGTGTGCTCCGTCCATTTTGAGATTTTTGTAATATCAGGCTTTAATTGTTTTTAAAATGAGATTTCATAAAATGTATAAACCTGATAATTAATTTGATGTTTAAAAGTTAAATACTGCATTCTGTATGTAGCACAAACTACACACAATTTTTAGGAAGTTATTGCTGAGTTCATTATTATGTGAGAGTCAATGCTAATGTTGTCTTTGTATCTCAGTTATAGTGTGGTTAAATCATAATATCGGTAAATTATTTTTTCCCACACTCGAAAGTTACATTTCTCCGGCCATATCCTGGGATTTTTTTTTTCTTTCCAGCACATTTCTTAATTTAACTCTTGTCCAAGCATCAGCGGCAGGGTGTCGAATTGAGCACAATAAAGAATTTTGGTAGCAGATAGGGAGGACAAGCTATACATTCCTTAGTACTGTTTTGTTATTAATTATGTTATGATTTTTTTTTCCTTGCAATGTATTAGAATACATCTTTCACCATCACTCTAACATAACTTAAAATTACTCTGTAATAACTTAATATGATACCCGAGTCAGTATTCCGTAACAGCCCATAAATTTTTTTCGCTAGAGTTCGTATCCATCTGTATTTTACATGAGCAATTATACACGAAAAAGCGCGTTTTAGCAGCAACAGAACCGATTTTGTACATGGACTTATTACAGTGGATGACACTTGAATCCACCATCACACACAGATTCAAAAAGCAATCAAAACAGTTGACAGGAGCAGTTGTTCAGCTCTAAAGAAGATAAAATTGTTTCCATATGCAAGGGCATTAGCTTTTGGGATGCTAAAATTGTCTTCACAATGGTAAAACCACAACTGAAGAATCCTATTCCAATCTTTTAAACCAACTATGAGGAAAAAAGCTCGCTTTACAGAGGGAAAAAAAAAAAAAAAAAAAAAAAAAAAAAAAAAAAAAAAAAAAAAAAAAAAAAACATTTCATCAATATAATACACCTCCTCATAAAAGTTATTATTTATCGATTGAAAAACAGGTATTTGAAATATGAATTGTTGGAGCATTTAATTATTTTCCATAATTTACTCCTTCTAACTTGTATCATTCTTAAAGCTCAAATTCTTCCTTTCTGATCAGTGTTTATTTTCAAACCAAGATTATATTTTAGTGTAGAGCAAACCTTCCAGAAAATCACTTCAGAGAGAATTGACTGGAATAACTGAATTGACCTTAAGGGATATTATGTTGAAAAGTAAAAATTGTGCTTACGTTAAAAATTCGTTCCTGCATTGTTAGGTCAAGAACTTTTAAGAAACTTCTCTAATCCGGACAGGTATGATTCAATCCCCCCGCCCCAATTTAACGAGGCGTCGATGATATATTCATAGTATGCAGATCATTTAAAGGAAATGGCACAGTATTATCAGTAATGTTCAATAAAAGCTACTAACTTAAGCTACCCAAATTAAAAATCCACACAAAATAAAACTAAACTTTTGCACTTCACAGCTCAACAGTATCTGAAGACCACTCTGCTTATTTTAGCCATTCGATTGTTTGCTTCAATTAGTTTACAGTTATGTACTATTGGTAAATTCGTAACAATTTTACATTTTATAAATAACTGAGGAAGCACAACAGAGAATAAAGGTTAAAAGAAAAACCCTCTCTTATCATGCGACTGTGCTAAATGACCCATTGCAAAGCATAGAGATAAATGTCAAGCTTGAACAGGTAGCAGAAATCCAGTTAGGGAAAAAATATCCTTTTGATGTTATAGTACTGTGTATTTGCTAATGATCCATTTAAAGCTTTAGAAATAAATGCTAATCAAGCTTAAATAAATTAACAGAAATATATAACGTATAGAGAAATTGTCCTAATTATGACCATAAATGGATTCAGGGGGTCCAACATACAAGATATTCTAGACGTTTTAAAGCGTAGAACGTTATCTGGTTCCAAGAAAAATTTTCTAAAATTACAAGGTGTCTAACATACAGAGGTTTTACTGCATGTCGTATTTAAATTAGCATTTCACTCTAAAATATACACTAGGTTTTTCGACAACTAACAATAGATACTGTGTAGTTACCTGGAGGAAATGTTGATTCCCCCTGCTGCGTTGTGGCAGAAAGATAGGACGGCAGTCTATACGGAGTGGGGAGACGATTCTCAGGTGCTAAGCAGTGTGGACAAGACGTAGGCTCAGGTGCTGCCTGGCCAATAATTGCCACAGAAGAAAAACTCCTAGATACTGAAAAACCAAGCATGGAAAAAGTAAGAATTAGAGTTGCATATATTTACTCAGAAAGAAATATTTTTATATTTAAAATAACTGTTAATAGAATATGTCACTTTTTAATTGAATTTCGGATCTACTAATTCGGGAGAAGAGAACTTAGTATCATTGTTAAAATATCTAAATCTTCATATTGCCTTAATTGCCACAGAAGTTTTGAAATTAACCAATTGGTTAATAGCGTAATTAGATATTTTAATGAGTAGGAATAACAATTTTTGTACAAACGTATTTTATTTGAAAGCGTATATGTTGCTGATATTTAATATATCGGCGTTTCAACGGAAATTCATTCATAAAATAAAATTTATAGAGAATATAGGTGCATGTTTCAAGATTAGGAAATATCTGTTATCTTAGAGAATACACGGGGATATTTTAAGCGTTTTTATTTCGTTCTTTGTATTTGAAGAGTAAAATCATGTATACTTAGAGGGAGAAAGAAATATTTAAAGTTATTTTGATGATGGTAAACTATTTTAAAGCCTGCTGTTTACTTCCTTCCCTTGTTAGAAAATCGCTGTATTTTTTGAAGCTCTAGATTGGAAAATCGGTGCTTAAACTCAGCAGCAACCTATGAAGTGTTAAGTGAGCTTTTTCAAAACTAAGCGTAATTCGACACTTTTTATTTATATTTAGTGACTTTAGTGATTACGGTTGGCAGAAATGATGGTGTAGGCGTGATGAGAATAATATGCAGTATATTCAAGAAACAGTTAAATTTTTTAACATTATTAGAAGAGAGGTGAAGGAGGAAAGTGATTAACTAGTGATGGTAGAATAATATTCTGCAATGCATGCATGCAAAAGTGAGTTGGAACTGAGAAACAATTTATTTAACACGAAACAAATACTAATTTTGAACATTAAAATGAAAGGCGTTCTTCTAAAATCTACATAATAGTGCCATGCTCTTTTTTTTTCTAGTTAAATGCGACAAGAAGTCAGTTTTATTTTATTAATATTATTAAAACTTGTATAGGAACATAAAGGTTTCAGTATTTAGTACTATATGCGAATAGTATTTTGTGTGTTACTCTAGACATTGTAAATTTAAGATATTTTTTGTTTAAGGGAATATTTGGGCATTTTTGGGGAATATTTAAACGAATATTTTGGCATGTCTTTCAACCATAAAATCTCATCCTTAGTAATGTATAATTCCACATTGATTTGCTATGCATTGTAAATTCTTGATTTATATAAGGACGGAAGTATAATACAGGAACCGATTACACTAGGAAACAAAAAAAAAATGTGTCATACCTCTAGAGCAAAAATAGTTGCTTCTTGTGGAAAACGATACGCTGATTCCGAAAATAGCTTGGAGTTTTCCTATCGAGCTAAGTTCAAAGCATATTAAAAAAATCAAATTCTGCAATTTTATTTGGCTATTTAAATGTCAATTAAAATTTGCTATTTTTGAACAATGAAAGTACTTGTTAGTCAAAATAGAAATTAATGAATTTATATAAATGGATTAAAACACTAACGATAGAAATAACAAAACCCACATTTTCATCTTATTTGGCGCTACAGCCCGTGGTGAGTCTTGGCCTGCCACGGCAACGTCTGCATCCTCTACCTCCGTCTTACGACTTCATTGATGCAGAGCAGTATTGCACGGGAGTATGTGGTCAGCATGCCCGCACCCCGCAAGTCGCCTATCATGCGGCTTTCTCATTGAATAATGTCACCTCTCCATCAGGCAGCTCCCCAATTGTCCTCACGGGGTGGGCCCCGTTCTAAACCTCCCTAACTTATAAAAATTCCTAATTAGATACCGGGAATCGAACCCGGGTCTTCTGACCAGCGGTCAGCAACGATAACAATTAGACCAAAGTGGTGGTCACACATCTTCATAGGTCCTTCTGTCTTGAAGACAGAATTACTGCAATTCTTCAGTAACCAGCAATAATCCCCCAACATTTCCGAATCTCAGCGACTTTGATAACATTTTTCATCTGAGAAAAAGCGTCCGTCTTCATCACACCCAAAGTTTCAGGAAAAAAGTCTAAGCGTGAATGGAAGAATTGCATTTTTAGTGACATCTTACAGTCTATTTCTTTATAACATTGTAGTAATGTGTCCACTATGTTCATCCTCTTTATATTGCCAATAAATTCTTCTACCACTGCCTTGAAAGCACGCCAGGCCGTTAGTTCCGTATTTATTAGCTTGCTTTAAAATCTCCCTTATCTATGGGCCAACGCAAATACTCTCCTTTAACTTTGCATATGTCAAACTGGAAATAAATCATGCCGTTATATTCTATAGGCTGTAACTCTAGCAAGCATGTTCACCAATTTAAATCTCTCACTAAATCATTTAAACCTGGTTGATCGAACAACTGTACCACCTTTCAAGTGATGGAGTGTTTTGAATCACTTGAACCTAAGGGCTTGTTTGAATCATCACTGCTTTTACTCAGTTTTTTTAAAATGATCGTACTGATAAGTTTTGCTATGGGAAACTGGTCAAATTACCGATGGCACATTTGGATAAGTAACATTGTATTTTCTTAGTCATTGTTGATTTGGTTTATTTACGGACGCTCTTTAACAGCTCAGATCATCAGCGACCCCATTCTATGAAACGGTCGACAAATTTGCTCAGAGGCCTCTTCTTTCAGGCTTGAGGTTCTTTTTCGTGCCGTAAATGTACGACACGGGACCCACCCCTTTACTTTACTTCCCTTCCGAAGGAAGCCGTACTTAGGATTTTTACGCCCGAAAAAAAATCCATCTATCCTGGCCGGGTTTAAACCCGCGATCTTGGGTTTAGAAGGCAAATATGGTTACCACTACACCACCAGTCTTAGTCTGTTAGCAGTAATTCACTTGATTTTGTTGCTCCTGCCAAATCATAGGTATGGCGAATGGTAAACACTTTTTATTTCCCATAAAACCACTTTCTCAAAGTAGTTTTTCAAGTGTGAGTAATGTAAAAACATTTTGGAGTCCCCTTTTTATCTTGATCACCAATTTTGCAACAAAAGTAGAAAAAGTAAGTCGTTTATGTAATATTTTACATGTTTTGCCTGTGGGATTTACCACAAACATAACAAAAATTATCTGGATGATACAATATTGACGTCTCTCCCTTTTATCCATGCTGAACATAGAAATAAAGTCACTACACCGACCAACAATAACTTACCACCATGTTGCTTCAACAGCTACAGCACTAGACTAAATCATCAAACCACACTCCAAACGAAAGTTTTCACTCGCATCAATTTTAAAAGAATCAATAACAGGCCTATCAGTATATTTATCTCTTAAAATGTACCCTTCTTTTCAAGGCGAACTTCCCTCTGGCGCTTCCATCCCAGCAACGGACTTCTGATACGTGACCCACACAGTAAGTTTTGGGATTAGAACTTCTGAAGTTCAAACATCATCAATCGTAATAATTATGTTTGTGGTTTATTTACTGTCCATTCTACTCAAAATAAGTAACGAAGTCTTGTTATATATCGTAATATTTTACTTTTGCAATGATCGGGAATCAAATACAAATAAAAACTGAGACCTGATAGGCTAATTTAAATAACATATTCGATTTCTGCGTCGTTACTGTTGCGGAGGTAAAAATCATATTATTCCTATAAGAGGAGCGTCAGCTGGTAACCGTGTTCCGATTAAGATGCTTCGTCATCCTGCTCAGCAATGTATAAAATATTAAAATATTTCTAAAATTCTATTTCTTATTCCATTATGCTTCAAATAAAGTAAGGAAGTAACAATAATAAATCAAATATGACTGAAAATTGTTACATCCGTGCTTAACGAACAACGAGGAGAGAAGGAAAAAGAAAGAACTGGTGTGTAAACAATGTAAATATATTTTACACATTTTTAAGAGAGAAAACAAAATAACCTCCAGTCTTTTTTCTCAATAAATCATAGACGTTGTATTGGGAGCGGCTGGCTGACGGTGCTGGTTATAAGACATTATTATTATTATTATTATTATTATTATTATTATTATTATTATTATTATTGTTGTTGTTGTTGTTGTTTTTCTTGTTGTTGTTGTTGTTCTTGTTGTTGTTGTTCTTGTTGTTGTTGCAAGAAATAATATTGCAACATGTTACGAGTAAAATTATATTAGTTTTAAAATATTTGACACGCTAAATAATAGACTTACATGATATCTCCTGTGCAAATTTAATAATCAGATCATTGTGATAAAGAGTACTGTTAGTCCTTGATAATGCAACGTATCAGTCTGACTCAGTTTGGTTTTCTATTTCATAATGGGGAGTAAAGCAGAATAGTGGTTATTATCCTGTGAAATGTGGTTTAACTCCTATGGAGATTTTGATTTTACTAAAAGGTTTAAGTATTTCATTGAAAATAATTGTTTCCATGCTGTGACTAGATTGAAGGAACTTTCTTCTAATACCATACAAGATAAGGTTCAGCGATGTGCCACAAGCATCTTGATACAAGAGCAGATTCAGCACAGGCAAAAGATAATCGTCCCGGGAGCTAAATGTTACCACTTGAATTACTCTGTTGATTATTAGGGGATATGGGATTTTATCTCTTTGGTGCCCCTCCATGTCCTTAGAGGATGAAATGAAGGGAAAAGGGGATGTGCCCAGGGGTGTAGTCGTGTACAAATTAGTACTAGGGCGCTTTGTGAAATTATTATTATTATTATTATTATTATTATTATTATTATTATTATTAGTAGTAGTAGTAGTAGTAGTAGTAGTAGTAGTAGTAGTAGTATTGTTTCTGTTATTGTATTATTTTATTAGAGTAGTAGCATTAGTAGTACTATCAACAGTAGTAGTAGTAGTAGTAGTAGTAGTAGTAGTAGTAGTAGTAGTAGTAGTAGTAGTAGTAGTAGTATTGTTTCTGTTTTTGTATTATTTTATTAGAGTAGTAGCATTAGTAGTACTATCAACAGTAGTAGTAGTAGTAGTAGTAGTAGTAGTAGTAGTAGTAGTAGTAGTAGTAGTATTGTTTCTGTTTTTGTATTATTTTATTAGAGTAGTAGCATTAGTAGTACTATCAACAGTAGTAGTAGTAGTAGTAGTAGTAGTAGTAGTAGTAGTAGTAGTAGTAGTAGTAGCAGCAGCAACAGTAGCAATAGCAACAGCAGCAGCAGTGGTAGTAGTAGCAGTAGCAGCAGCTGCAGTAGTAGTAGTAGTAGTAGTAGTAGTAGTAGTAGTAGTAGTAGTAGTAGTAGTAGTAGTAGTAGTAGTAGTAGTAGTAGTAGTAGTAGTAGTAGTAGTGTGTCCTCAGCGATTGCAGCACATGCCGTTTCAATTTCTTCCCGAAGTGCTGCCAGTGTAGCTGGTTTTCTACGGTATGCAGCATTCTTAAGAGTTCCCCATAGGTAGAAGACCAACGGAGTTACATCCGGAGAACAGTGTGGAAACTTAATCGGCTCTTCGCGAGTACTCTGCGGTGAGTGCTCAAAACGTTCCAAAACCATAGCCGAGGACGCGGGGCTTCTTACTGTGCGAAGTCTCCCAGATCTGCCCTTGCGAACATCGCTTACGGTACCATGAGTCTCAAATTTGTCTCGAATGCGTGCAATTGTTACTCACGTTGGCGGTTCTGTTCTGCACACACGTCTCCATTACCTTTGAACTTTAACAACAGTCTCGTTTTCCAATACAGCTTCAAAATCGCTTCCACTGTTCAAACGATAATCTTGGTTCCATTTTGTTGTAGCAACGCTAGTATAACGTAATGTGAGTCACATCTATTTACAGAACATCATACGATAATCTTGGCTTCATTTGTTCATTGTTGATTTACTGTCACGTAGCAATGTTATCATAATGTATGTGAGTCACATCTGTTTACAGAACATCATACTACACATTACTGCCGTTTTCGGTCCAACTTTGAAATATATTAAATAGATATCTACTGTGAAAGCATGTATACATTTTTTTGGTATCCAAACCAAGTTTGATTGTAAACGAAGCTGCAAGTAGCATTAATACAGGTTATGTAGAATGAAAATAGCATTTCTTTACTGCCAACCATTGTAATAGAAAATACATTTATACCTGGTGGGCTTACCTTGGGTTTCATTGTGATCCTGTTCTATGCACCAACAGCAGAATCTGATAACAATGAAGAGTACAAATACTGCAACAATTATCCAAATGAACATTTGCACCATATCCACATCATTTTTTCTCCTGGAAGAATGAAAAAAATATGTAAGTTAAAATAAAAGTCAAGTAGTTCTAACTATTTATAACATTACTCTTCCTAATTGCGTATTATACAGGATGAATCACCTAAAACTTTACCGCAAGCATTTCTGAAATGCAAAGCACTGTTGACATGCTGCTTTCGCAGAAATGAAGTTTACAAGGGCTCATAATTGCAACCCCTTACACAAATGTTAATTAATAGAATGTTATTTCTTGACAAAAGTTACATTTTTTCCCCTTCAGATGAAACAATGTCTATTGGCACAAAGAAAATAAAACTACAGGAACTTAGCTCGGATAACTTGGCGCTAAGTTATCCGAGCTCATTTGCGCCTTAAGACAATCTGATATTCACCTTCTCAAAGCAAGGAAATACTCCGGGGAGACGGCTTGACTTGGCCGGGATTCGAAGCCAGGAACTCCGTGCAAGTTGTCGCAAGTGCTACCACTATATCAATGGATTTTAATGCTTGGAGGTTAATTGGGAAAATATGATAATCTAACACATTCATAATAAACTCCCATTCGATAACAAGATAATTTTCAATGTGGGTTACCCTTTTTCCCTTACTATGTCCTCATGTTCGTACACTGCAGGGCCGGCCCTGGTGGTATACTTGCCTGCTAAATCCAAGATCGCGGGCTCAATCCCGGCCAGGATAGATGGATTTTTTCGGGCGAAAAAATCCTATGTGTGGCTTCCCTCGGAAGGGAAGTAAAGCCGTGGGTCCCGTGTCGTACATTTACAGCACGATAAAGAACCTCAAGCCTGAAAGAAGAGGCCTCTGAGCAAAATTTTGTTGGTAAAAGTGAAGTTTGTAAAATGCTATGTTATTAGCATTGTTAAGCATGCAAATTAGTATCACAAATAGAAAATAATATATTTCCTTTCTTTTCCTTTTTTCTTCATTCCTGACTTCTGAGATAAGTGGCGTAAAATTTCCCTGACGTGCAATACATTGTTCCATATTTCAAAGTGTTCTTTAATCATATGGTGCTATACTGCAAATGTTATCTTTTTGTCGGTATCCTTATCTATCATCTGTTAGCATTTAAATAGAAACAGAAGAAGACCTTTATCAATCTAGGAACAACCTCGACAACTCGAATCAGTGCTACCAATTTGAGCATTTCCGTTCAGTTCGCACATACGAGGTCTCTTCAAAAAGTATCGCGAATTTTGAATTTCCGCGGGCTACGTATATTCGATTTTCGATTGTTTTGTGGCGTTATGTTGGTACTCATGTCCCTCACTTATGTTGATAACCTCGGCCATTTTGAATGTTCAGTTAATTGTTGACAGCTATTTTGATTGGACGTGTTTTGACTCGTCTTCGATTTTTGCCTATTCCAAAAAAATGGAACAAAGAATCTGTATCAAATTTTGTGTGAAAAACAAAATTAAATGCGCGGATGCATTCCGAATGTTGACTGTGGCATATGGTGAAGCTACCTTGGACCAAAGCAACGTTTATCGGTGGTACAAAATGTTCCCAGAGGGTCGAGAAGATGTGAACGACGAAGAGCGTCCCAGACGCCCGAGCTCGTCAACAACAGACGAAAACATTGAAGAAGTGAAGAAAATAATATTGGCCAATCGTTGAATCACCGTTAGAGAAGTTGCTGAGGACCTAAACATATCGTGTCATTTCATTTTTACCATTGATTTGGACATTAGACGGGTCGCCGCAAAATTCGTACCAAAGTTGCTCAATTTCGACCAAAAACACCATCGCATTAACGCTGCTAAGGAGCTGTTGAACTCTGTCCGCGACGACCCAAATTTGCTCCAGAGGGTTATAACTGGTGATGAATCATGGGTTTATGGTTATGAGGAGGAAACTAAAGATCAATCATCCCAATGGATGCTGCCACACGAGCCAAGACCGAAAAAAGCGCGCCAAGTTCGTTCGAATGTGAAGGTTTTGCTTACAGTTTTCTTCGAGTGTAGGGGCATGGTGCATCATGAGTTCTTGCCACAGGGTAAAACGGTCAATAAGGAATATTACCTGCAAGTTATACGCAATTTGCGCGAAGAAATCCGCCAGAAACGCCCGGATTTGTGGAAGAACAAAAATTGCCTTTTGCACCATGAAACGCCCCTGCTCACACATAGTTGCTTGTGCGCGAATTTTGGGCAAAAACAACACACTTATGATGCCGCAGCCACTGTACTCCCCAGACCTGGCTCCCTGTGCCCTTTTTTTTTTTTTTTTTTTTTTTTTGTTCCCAAAACTGAAGAGACCCATGAAAGGACGATTGAGGAGATAACGACGGCATCGAAGGAGGAGCTGAACAAGATGACAAAAAACGATTTTTAAAGTGCTTCGAGCATTGGAAAAAACGTTGGCACAAGTGTATAATATCTGGTGGGGATTACTTTGAAGGGGACAAAATAGATATTCATGAATAAATAAATAAATACTTTTTGAAAAAACACAAAATTCGCGATACTTTTTGAACAGACCTCGTACGTATGAATCCCCTGTAACATTTTCATCGAAAGACTGTTTGTATATGGAGTGGTTTAAGCTTTAATTTATTTGATTTATTTAAGGACGCTCTTTAACATCTCAGGTCATCACCGTCCCATTCTATTCAGGGCGTGAAACGGCCGATGAATTTTGCTCAGAGGCCTCTTCTTTCAGGCTTGAGGTTCTTTATCGTGCTGTAAAGGACACGGGACCCACGGCTTTACTTCCCTTCCGAAGGAAGCCATATTTAGAATTTTTACGGCCGAAAAAATTCATCGATCCTAGGCCTGGTTGAACTCATGATCCTATAACCTGTCATTATTTATTTAAATATTCCCAATTTAGTGAAGTTTACGATTTTCCTAGTATGGTACGGAGAAAATCGTTTTCTAAACTTGTAAAAGGTTTTCTTATCAGCTAACTCGCGCCTTTTCCTTAAGTTGGCGCTCGAATTTTTAAACAAATGCTCAATGCCTGTGCTTTGAGATTTCAGTTAATTAATTCTTTTTTTTTTAATCCCTTGTACCCCTTTGCCTCCCGTAAGGGGGGGGGGCGGCTTCGGTCGTTGCTCTTCAGATGCTCCAGGTGCGGGCTCTGCGGACCCTGAGTGTCCGTGGTACCTCTGACGTACTAGAGGGAGCCGGGCCGGACTTGATTCGAGCCCCTCCTGGAAGGGAGTTGTCCGGATTGGGTTGGACTCGGCTTGGCAGTGGACCAGTCACTCACGGGCAATTGAGGACCTACGATGGCGACGTGTCCTAGGGGAATGCCTAAGGCGTGTACCTTGGGGGCCGGTGCGTCGGAATTGCCGTTGTTGGTAGGGAGGGTGGTGGCTACCTTAATGCTGGGGTGACTCACCTCTTAAATACGAGTAGGTCTAAGCTAGTACGACCTATCCACCAGTGAGAATCTGGAAGCTAAGGGAACTTAGCGCTCCTGGGCGACGCAATCGTCTGCAGCCGAAAGGCGGGTCGGTTTAGGAAACAAGGTACCGTCCTAATGCAAAAACCCACCGGATAGCACAGACCTCTGTGTTGTACCCCTGGAGCCAGGGCCTAGTAGTACCCGAATCAACCTGTACCCCTTTGCTGAGAGATTTGAACATCTTGAAGAGAGCGGTATGATAGAAAAATAGCTAAAATTCAGTGGGATAAAATTGAATTATAAAAAGGCATTATATAGTTACTACATGTTTTGAAACATACAAACTTTTTAATTAACTCCAAATTTGCTAAATGGTTGCGCTAACACTCCAGATTAATAGAAACATAGAATCTAATAGAATGACTGAGAAATATAAACTGCATTTTAATAAAAATAAGAACATTGTCAACATGTCTTATAAAACATGTGAATTTATATTTCTGGGATATACTATAAAACGTTTCATATTGCTGTGTCTTGCTCGTAAATGAACAGGTTGGCTCAAAGTGTGATAATGCTTGATACTCGATTTGGGAGGTTGGGTCGGCCACCCTGACCTTGGGTATTCTAGTGATGCCCCCTGGTCACTTAGGCGAATGTTGGGATAGATCTGTATCTACTTTTCTAATTTCATTTACTAAATAATGAAAGTAAATACAACTCTAGCTCCAGATTATCTCATGATAAATTCTAAAGTCCTCGTTATGTTACTAGAGATAATGATAATAATGTTAACAATAAAGATAACCTTTTGTTTATTACATAAATTGAATTATACAAACGCCTGGTAACGTTCTCTCAGATTCTTCAATATTTGCCTTTGCTTAATCAATATAAAGAAACCTGAAAACAATTGACTAAAATAGACTTAATTGCACCATTAGTCATATATATTCATATTGTATTTGATTAAATGCCCGCGAAGCATTCGAATCTCTCCAGGACCGTCCTTCCTGAGGTTTTCTCCAGGTTTTCCTCAGTCCTTATAAAAAGTAAATGCCGGGGAGGTATCCGAAATTTAGGTCTGCAACGTTTCTTGCCTTAAAAAATACTTTCTAATTTTTCATTTCATTTCGCGTATCTCCAGTGACCACCGCCTGTGATGCCTCGGCAGTAAAATGGGCATCAAACAACATTTAAATGTGCTGTTTAGGCTGTGTCCATTCTTTAATAATAATTTCGGTTATTTTAATGTAAAGAAAAGATTATTTTCATTTCTGTTATATTGATCTGATATTTTTACTTACGAATAATTACATTTAAATATTTTATTATGTATTTGTCAATAGTCAAGCGTAATATTCCATTTTGAGATGAGACCGCCACGTATAGGTGGACGAGATCATTAGACGCGGACTCGTGAGTGGGAGGTCTTGTGTTCGATTCCCACCAGGATCTTCCTTCTGACTCAGATTTTTTCCAGGTTTTCCTCAGTCCTCATTAATAGTAAATATGGGTTGGTATTCTAAATTTAGGCCTGGAACGTTTCCTTCATTTAAAAAATGATTTCCAATTTATCATTCCATCTCATGTATATACGCCACGGGTGACCGAGGTCGTTAAGGCGCGGACTCATGAATGGGAGGTCTGGAGTTCGAATCCCGTCAGCACCGCCCTCCCTGACTGAGGCTTTTTCCAGGTTTTCCTCAGTCTTCATAATTGGAAAATGCCGGGGAAGTGCCTTACATTTAGGCCTGGATGGTTTCCTTCCATAAAAAATCCTTTCCCAATATATCATTTCATTTCATGTATCACCAGTGTTCACCGCCTATGGTGCCTCTGTAGCAAAAGCAGGCGTTAAATACCATTAAAAAAATCATCCCATATATCACCAATGTCCATAATACCTCAACAATAAAAACTGGCATTAAATAATATTTAAAAACCTTGTTTTTAGGCTGCGTCTATTCTTTAATAATAAACTGGGTTATATTAATGTACAGAAAGGATTACTTTCATATCTGTTATATTAGTCTGATATTTTTTCTCAGAAAGAATGACAATTTAAATACTTTATTTCGTATTTGTCAGTAGTCAAGCGTAATGTTATAGTTTAATATGGCGGTTGTATATTTTCATGCATAGGGTTACGTTGCAGAATCAAATTAGTGGAGAGATTTTTTTTTACTAGTGTTTAAGGCCCGTTTTAGTACTGAGACATCATGGGCGGTGGGCACTGATGAAACACGAGATGAAATGATGTATTGGGAAAGATTTTTTTTTTAAGGAAGGAAACATTCCAGGCCTAAGTTTAGGGTACCTCCCCGGCATTTGCCATTTATGAGAAATGAGGAGAACCTGAAAAAAAAAACCTGTCAGGGAGGATGGTCCTGTTGGGATTCGAACCCTAGACCTCCCGCTCACGAATCCGCGCCTTAGCGACCTCGCCTACCCGTGGCGGTTACAGTAGTCGAGAGATGCTGCCCAATTGGAATCGATCGTTCGTTTTTTTTTTTTTTTTTTTTTTTTTTTTTTTTTTTTTTTTTTTTTTTTTTTTTTTGGCAATTACAGTTTCATTACAAGCAACAACTGTGGAAATGATGCTAAAAGATACTTAAATTATTTATTTTAAAATAGAGTGAGACAAAGAAAGAAAATAATTTTCCTGACTTTTAGATAGCACCACATGGAAAACTTAACTAAGCGAGTGGCATGAAATGTACATTTGAAACAGGAAAGGCCAATGTTCAACGATAAGTCGTACTTTAATTGTACTTTTTAACGTTTCGTTCTACTCAAATACTGAATTACTCTTTCTTTATATTCGAGTCTACTCTCACCTTTATCATCACTTTCACTAATACTTCGCATATTTAGTTTAACTGATTTCCTAATTTTTTTAAAAAAAATATTAACATTGCAAGTATTTGAAATTACCAATATTCCTACAGTTGTATACAAATTATGAGAGCATGATTAACACTAATACATACTTCTGTGGAACAAAAAGTAAACAAATAAAAAACCATTTGCACATTTGCAAGTATGGAGTTGTAAAACACAAGTGTACAAGAAACTACATGCCGCAAGTCCATACATTTGTAATATATCATACTCTTGTGGAACAGGGCCCAGATGGAGAATTTTCAGATATATTTTTCCCTTTCAATCCTTGGCCATCGTCTTTGTAACATTTCCACGCCTATATTAAAAACCTAGCTCAAAAGTTCCAAGACCAAAGACGTTCTTCCTATTTTAATCCCATATCATCTCAGCGCACAAAAAAAAAAAAAAAAAAAAAAAAAAAAAAAAAAAAAAGCTAAAACTTTCAATAAGAACTTCAGTAGCCTTGTTACTACTTGAGTGCCTGGAAATGAGAGCATCAGACCTATTTTGAAAGAATGCCACGATACTATATTAATGCATGCTCTTTCAGTGATTCTTATGAATTTGTACCCCGTGTTACTTTTAGAGCATTCCCTAACCTTAAAAGTATATTTCGCAGCATTCTACTTCCTTTCAAATTACCTCGTCCCGTTGCTGGCCCATATCCTTGCCAACGCCCTAAGCATAAAACCTGTGTGATAATTATGCCGTGCCATTCATTTCGCAGCCCTAATTTATCCAGAGAATTTAACATTTCTTCATTTGCTACCTGTTCTTCCAAGAACATTATGTATATGTTATCTTGTAAGCTTTGCAAAGCATTTTATATTGGTTTAACTTCAACTGTTTCGCTACGCATGAACAATCATAGACGTTCTGTTAAAACCAAGTCTCCCTTGCCGGTTGCCCAACATGCCTTATCTCACTGTAAGGATTTTGATGATGCTTTTAATCTAACACTTATTGATACTTTAACTAAACATAGCTCTGAAAGTTTACTCAGAGATAGAGAAATGGCAGATATATTTTTACATAAAGCGCTAAACCTTACTTATTAATTCCCCCCCCCACACACACTCTTAGAGCGTGTTTCATCTGTTTCCATGCATTGCATAACGTTACCTTCGATACTCAATATTTACTTTTATCACCGTCACTTGTCTTCTTGGCATAGAAGAACTCTAGTAGTTCGAAATATAGCGATCTCAAGTGTGACTTTCTCTTAGTGTTTTATCCATTTTTGCTTTTATAGTTAATATGTTTCTCTCTCTCCCTCTCCCTCTTGTTGCTTGTTTATCTGTTTCCAGGATTCATTATTTATTTTCACTACCTTCACTTGCCCCCTACATTTGAAGAACACTAGTTTTCGAATTATAGCGAGAATTCTGTGAATTTTTAAGTGTTTTGCCTATTTCTGCTTCTTCATTTCTTGTTATATATATATCAAACTGGCAAGAGTCCAGCTCCCGTCATAGTTGCAGTGTCTGTCAGCATAGAGCACAAGCCACCTTTACATTGTTGAAGGCACGATGAAACAAAATCAATACCAACCAAATAGGAAAACAAGATATAGGCCAGAATTGAAGGACTGGTTTCCTGATAGAAACTATATTTTCTTGCACCATACTTACAGCCAAGTTCATAACAAATTTCTAGGTCAAAAACAAGTAAAAGCTCCACCGCGGTAGGTTATAGTCCAGAGACTAAATGGTCGATTGAGCGGAGATTGAAAAGAAACTACATTAACAAGTGGTATAACCCATCGAAATATGAAACTGTTATAAGCAAATAAGAAGGGGAAGGGGCATTACCCAAATTTTATAGAAAATATTAAAGTGTATTTTAAGAGCACAAGGAGTGTGCATATTTTTTTAATAATACCGGGTGTAACAATAAAGTATGACCAAACTTTCAGGACACTTTCTTCACACATAAAAGAAGAAAATATGTTACATGGAAACGCTTTATTTCCAAGTTAGAATCATTTTCCACAACTCTTCATATTACATTTATCATTGGAAAACGTAAAGGAACAGAAGGTACCAGCATACCACATGAAACCTTTTTCTTGCATGAAATGTTCAAAATGTTCTTTTGGTTACGTCTGTCGTTTCTGGTATTGTAGTGATAACCATATTTGCTTTCTAAACCCAAGATCGCGGGTTCCAACCCGACCAGGACCGATGACTTTATCCGAGCGTAAAAATCCTAAGTATGGCTTCCTTCGAAAGGGAAGTAAAGCCGTGGGTCCCGTGTCGTACATTTACGGCACGAAAAAGAACCTCAAGCCTGAAAGAAGAGACCTCTGAGCAAAATTTGTCGGCCGTTTCACGCCCTGAATTGAATGGAACGTTGATGACCTGAGCTGTTAAAGAACGTCCATAAATAAATCAAATCATCATCATGGCTACGTCTGTTTAAGTTGTAATTATTAGTTTCACCGCCAGTGTTTTGTGAGGGCATTTGAAAGTTGTTGTGTATCGAACCCCGGTACAAGATGCAGATAGTCTTCGTGCTCGTATTGTGGAAGGCTGCGAAACAATACACAATTCTCCAGGGATACATCAGCGCTTCCGGAATATAGTGTGACTGCGGTTTGATGCTAGCGGAAGGTATTTTGAACATTTCATGCGAGAAAGATTTTCGTGTCGTATGCTGGTACGGTCTGTTCCTGTGTGTTTCCCATGATTAATGTTCTACGAAGAGTTGTAGAAAATGAGTTCTAACATGGAAATAAAGCGTTTCCGGACCCCTGTCCATATGACATATTTTCTTCTTCTGCGTGTGAGGAATGTGTCCTGAAAGTTTGGCCTATCTTATTATTACAGTAAATACATCATAGCTGCATAATAATTCCAAAACAATAATTGTTCTTCTAGTGTTCCTGCCCTCCCCTTCTACAGAATTTCAAAATACAGAAGATAAGAAAGCAATGTGTAATCAAAATTTAAGCAACCGACACAAATTCACACGAACCCTGGCGACATCACGTAACACTAAAAGCCCTTCGCGCACTTACGTTTCTGTTCACTAGAAGCAAATGGAATATACATACGTTTCCGGTGTCGTGGGTGGGTTCCGCAACACAGTGTTAGTCTCATAGGTATAATAATCCAACTCGTATTGCATCTCTCACAGACTGCAGTAGTGTGCCAGGTCATCACTATAGCGAAACCCTTTCGCTTATCTCTGAATGATAACACACCTTGCGTTACAACGGTGTACTTGAAGCCTCTGCCTTTTGCCTCATATTTGCAATAGATATACGTCAAATCTGATAGAATGCCTTCAACAGGTAAAGAATTGAACATCCATTCTAAATCTGAACGGTTGGTTTTTAATAACAGAACAACTTTGTGTGTATTGCACCATTAAATGCTGCGGGAAGAGCAGGAGTTTTGATGTATCATTTTTAATTGTTTTGTCGAGATCCCACCAGGATGTTATTAAACGAAGGCCAAGCTGTGATGTCCGTCGACTGACTTACAACTTGGCGATGTTCTTCTGTTTAATGCGGTGCTACAATTTCCCTATTCAGTCTCGATGGCTAAGACGAGAAGGAATGTTATATTGGGATAGTAGCGTTACTAGGTCGACTCCTCCAGGAATGCTGAATAACTCAAAAGTATAAGTATTTATTAAAGGGTTTTCTTATACAGTTGAACGTGGATCCTGCAAGCACCAAGGCTTGTCTTCTGTCTCTGAATAAACTCAGGGACATATTATACAATTGTAATGCCCAAGGAGGGGTAATAATCACCTAGTCTAGACATAAGAGTTATTAAACACTTCCCACCACCATGAGGTTAACAGTCACCAGGTCCTGACGTCATAAGTTCTAAGAGGTTCATGATTTGGGTTTGTTAAGCGTAAAACTAAACAATACTTCATCAGCACAATAGTTCTGTCTGTCTATTACATGCGCACGTAGATATAATATTTTAAGTGAGTGGAAAAGAGGGTTGCTTTTGTTTATACAAGTGTTTCTCCGAGGACCCTTTCAGGTCACGTCATCTCATTACAGTTTAACTCCCGTTTTTGATTGTTGTGGAGCCTCATGCGGTGGACGCTGGTGTTACATGGGATCAAAGGAATTATGGGAAGGCGTTCTAGACAAGTTTAGACTACCTCCTCGGGTTTCGCAGCAGAGAAAGTGCTTACAGAGAAGGAAAACGACATCCACGCATAAGGTTTTTTTTCTTCCAACTATGGAAGTAAGTCAAGCTTGATGAACTCATGTCCAGACTGTAGGAGGATGAGGTAACACTTTCCATCCATACTTCCCACCGCCATTGGTGGCCGAAGTCTTTAAGGCGTGGAGGTCTGGGATTCGATTTCCAACAGGTCCGTTCTTCCTAACTGAGGATTTTTCCAGGTTTTCCTCAGGTGTCCGGATTGGGTTGGACTCACCGGAACTCACGGGCAATTGAGCACTCGCAAGAGCGGTGTGTCCCAAGGGAGTGCCGCTGGCGTGTACCTTGGGGGCAGGTTTTCCTGAATCACCGTTACTAGTGAGGAGGGTGGTGGCTTAATGCTGGGGTGACTCGCCTTTTAAATTGAGTAGGTCTATGCTGGATGTGACCTATCCACCAGTGAGATCCTGGTAGCTAAGTTCGCTTAGCGCACTTGGGCGACGAAATCGTCTGCGGCCGAAAGGCGGGTCGGTTTAGACTCTAGGTGCCGTCCTAAATGCAAAATAAAAACACTGGGAAGCACAGACCTCTGTGTTAGGAATTCCTCTGGTTAGGGTAGGGATCCTCGCTCTTAAGCCCTCATAAATGGCAAATGCCGGGGATGTACCCTAAACTTAGCCTGGGAAGTTTCCTCTCTTAAAAAAAATCCTTTGCCAATATATCATTTCATCTCATATATCATCAGTGTCTACCGCCTCTGGTGCCTCATTAGTAAAAACGGGCGTTAAACACCATTAAAAATTATATTTCCCCGTATGAGGCCGAGCATTATCATAGAGCGTCACCAGCTACGCTAGGTTTTTGTGCATTTTGCACAGTTTTTGCAATAAGTCATAATAATACACTGCTGTGACACTTGGTATCTGTCATTATGAATCCTTGGTGATCAAAAACAAAGGCTCATAATTTGCTAGACCTTTGATTACTCTCATCGAAAAAATTTTGGTCTTGGGGAAGATGAACCTTTCCATTCACTGGACTGTGTTTTCATCTCCTGCTCAAAGTTTCTGATCACATGTCATCAATAGCAACAATTTGACACAAGACTGCTTGATCTTCAGCAAGTTTGCGTTTTTGCTTCTATTTAAGAGGTAGGAAGTGAGGGATCCATTGCACATAAATTTTCTCTTCTCTAAACCATCTGTCAAAATGTGGATCACTGAAACTGGTTGAATCTGCGTGGCCTCTGAGAGTTCCTCACATGCCACACGACGATGTGCTCTTGAAGAGCTCCAACACAAGTTTCACACTTGGTTCATCTGTTGATGACTTTGGCCTTCCTGGTATTGGGTCACCATCTATAAAGCTATCAACCTAACGAGAAACTGTACTAAGGTTCACTGTGAGCCAACCACAAGCTTCAAAGTACTGTGGATTTTTGTGGAAGTTTTTACCACTAATATTACATCATCCAATCCGCCCTACTGCCAACCATGTATTATTTAAGAAATAACAGTCTTATTTGCCTGGTTTGTGTATTACTAAAGCAGGAAAACTACATTCTATAGATGGGTAACTCATTCTTCCTATGGCTAAAGATGTAGTAAAGTTATATTCAGTGAAAAACAAGCAAATCAGTAGATTTCATTCCCCTGTCTATCGATACAGTGCATCGCCTTTCCTTGCCTTCTGGTGTTTGTGATTCTGTATCTTATTTCTCTGCTGTCAATAATAAAATTGAGAGTTATGATGCACAAAAGTTACAGTAAATTTAATTGAATTCGAGGTCCATTTATACAGTTTGATAGTTAAAACAGTCAGCCAGGGAAACTAAGAGAACAGTTGTGTTATAGACTGCGATTCTGCCATTAGGTTTATATTATATTATTAAGTTTATTTAAGATCGCTCTTTAACACAAGGATGCAGGACGATAGATGGAAGTATAAGACCGCCATGTGGGACACACGCTTAGGAAAGGACACAGGGGCAGGCCAAAGTGGGGATGAGAAGACTTCTAAGTGGCACAGGCTACAATGGTCCAGAATAGCAAGAAGCAGGAATACATGGAAAACCATGGATCAACTTCGAAACGAGTGAAATCTGATGAACAAAAATATAACAAAGTATAGCATACAGGGTAATACTACTGTACACGATCCTAATGCGAATTAGTCCATCGCATTAGCGAATAAGAGCTGCCCTCTTGTAGGGAACACATTATGCAGATTGAAGTTAGTGGAATGTGTTCAGATTTAGAAAAATTCTAAAATTGAAATAAATTGGCAGGTTATAATTATAATATTTGGTTTCTTACTGTTTCTTGCTTCTGTAAGACTTTATGACGTGCTCTACATAGGTGCTGTAATTAATAAATTAATATATGAAGTTTTATCATAAACATACAAAAGTATTACGCTATTATTATTATTATTATTATTATTATTATTATTATTATTATTGTTATAAATTTTAAACTTTTTTTTCTCCCTAAACGAGGATTCGTTGGTCTCGTGATATAATGTAATGAAGTCTTGCCTCTATGAAACTATTTAATTTTTCAATTGTATTCACTGAAATCTTTTTCATTTATGGATTTGGAACTATGGCAAGTTCCTACCTGTAATTCAATTTTACATTGTTAGTACCCATTATTCAACATTTTTTGGGTGCGTACCTCGTAAAATCTGAAAATCTGTCTTGAAGTTGCCCAAGCTCCCAAATTGCTTCTTTTCTCCTGCAATGGTCGGAAATTCTAGCAGCTGTTTACATACAAGGGTTAGAAAACGATTCTGAGCATATTCTTTGTGTTGGTTTCTAAAGTCTGAGATTTGTTAATTTCTTTTCGTGTTAAGGAATATTAGAAAAGAGAAAAGAAGAGAAAGAAAAAAAAAAAGGAGGAAAAATATTAACCAAGGAGGGGGGAAAAGAGAAGGAAAAGACAAAGAAAGGAGTGGTCAACTGGCTGTCAGAGGAAGAAAAAAAGGGTAGAAAGACATTGAGCAAGCAAATGAAGCAATAAAATGAGAACAAGAAAAAAAGAAAGAAAGGAAAGCCTTTTTGTTTTAATCGGAACATTTTTATAATGCTTCTTCTTTTCGTGCTTTACATTATTTCTTATTTGACTCCTTTCTGTTTCTTCTTCCTCTGATATTCCTTCCTGTCGTTTTGTCATAAAAGGAGCAAAAAAGGAGCAACATTTGATCTGATTTTAGGCCATCTTAATATGTTAAATAGTTTACCCTAAGGTGGATATCTTATCCAAATGCTAATTGCTTTTGGTATTTTTCATGGAAGAAAATCTCAGACATTTTGTAGACAGAAAGAAACACTAAGAATATGAATAAATGTCGTGGAAATCGCTAGTTAAAATTGAAATTATATGTTTATTTACATGAATGAACAAACTATTTTGTCGTGACACCATTAAATATAACTAGTGAAAAAAGAACTACTAGATGACTTGCTGATGCTTTCTCAAACTTCAGAGAGTGCAGTTGAGCAATTAAAGCAGATAATGTAGAACTGAAAGCGTTCAGGTTCTGTAATGCTGCAACTCGAGGTATTGCAGCTGTTTTCTTTGCTTTTTTTTTAAGACTTCTTTTCAGGGAATACTGTGGAATATGCTGGTGGTAAGTCTTCAGGGTGCGCTGTAAAAAGAAAAAGCAATAGAATTATAATTTTGTGGTTATCTGTTACTTGTTTTATGCATTTAAAATATGCTAAAAGTGATTGAGGCGCATTGCGAAAAAAACAAATACATAACATTACTGTTTGACAACCAATGGGAATTCATAAAAATGTTGTGTCAGGAGTGGGATTCGAACCCACGCCCACAGAGTGGACTGCGACCTGAACGCAGCGCCTTAGACCGCTCGGCCATCCTGACAGTTAAGAATAATAGCTGAATATATAATATTTATTTTAATGGCATAAAAATCCTGCCAGAATATCTTGATACAAATTGTATCACATTTTACGTGTAAGATTTGAGAAATAATTGCTTATTAATAAGAACATTTCATATAAATGTAGGGAAAATATACTGACAGAGTCAAATGAAACTCCCAAACAATCCAACTTTTCTAAATAAAATATAAACACACAGTACGAATTTAGAAGATCTAAAACGTAAAAATAGAATTTGCTTAAATAGGTAGGCTATCATATTGCATAAGTTGTCAAGGTTTTAGATAAATAATTCAAATACTTGAAATGTTTAAACATTTCGCCCACAGACTGCAATAATAATTTAAGTTTCATCCTTGAAAATACATGTAGAATGCGGAGAAAACGCAGGACATGTTTTTAATCGTCTTAAGGTCAATGATATTAATTCTGCTCCTGTCACCATTCCTAAAATGGCCTCCCTAAAATCTGGACATTTTTGCAATTAATGACTGCATGTAGGAAGTGATATATCTAAATGTTAAACAGGTAGGGTAAACCAGAATTTACTAGTGTGAACAATATATTTAATTTATTCAAATAACTTGTCAATTTAGATATAGTGGAAGAAGTTTGAAACCAAAGTTGATTACATTTTGGAATTTACACCCTCACCCAGCCCCACTTTGAAATTTGAAATGAAACTTCATGATCCATTTTAAACTGAATTAATTACCTACTTCTTTTATTTATTTGTTTTCTATCGTTAATTACCTATCAGGATTGTTCCTATCACTGTT
Organism: Metallyticus violacea; assembly: GCA_030762175.1. Lineage (NCBI taxonomy): Eukaryota > Metazoa > Arthropoda > Insecta > Mantodea > Metallyticidae > Metallyticus > Metallyticus violacea. The sequence continues at coordinate 134,791,472 of CM060831.1, forward strand.
TGAATATGGGCAGAATAAAAACAAGTCATTTAGCTGTAGGATAAAAATGCATTTTATTTTGGGTGAGATTACAATTATTAATATTACAGTAAGGCAACCTATTTAGGAATTCCTAAATAATCATTGTATTCTGTTCTTGCTTGTGGCATACACAATTTTGAAACAATTTAATACCACAACACAACTCTTATATCAAATATTCAACAATTTAAAATATTTTATTCTGTCCATTTTCAAAAAATAAAAACAAGAACGATAGAAAGATATGGTGTGATAATTAATAACGACTGGATGGATCTACCTTAAATTTTAAGTACCAAATGAATCAAATGTGATCAATTTAAAATTAAAGTTCTGTATATAAAATTATTTTACGTTTGCTATGGCGAAGTTCATATTATTGCACATTTAAATGGTTTGGTAAACTACTGACGTCAGTGAACGTGGATTTCATGTAATTTTATTTATTTATTTAAGATTTGCCCCGCCCTACTATGCGGTACGTATTTCATGGGTTTATCGCTACGCAGCATCGCCAAACAGCTGGCAAACTCCGGCATGTTCACGCATGTGTCAAGAGATAGCGCTCAATTCCACCGCATGGAATTCTAAGTAATTAGCATTTACAATCGGTTCATGCAAACGCGCAGGAGATAATGTGAAAATGTATGCATGTTAATAAAATTATGCAAAACAGTTTATTGTTTTTTCTAATATCAAATTTTCTCTGTCACAGGAGTGTCAAAATCCTTGCCTTTTCATGTTTCTCATTTTCTGCACGGCCATAGATAAAGACTTAAACGTTTATGAAACTCGTTATGTGGTTGCGCCATTTCTCGCTCAATTCCTCCTCATTCCTCCACTTTAGTGAGGTATGTGCGCAACTATAATTTTTTTCTTTTGTGCCATTATTAATAAACCATCTGCATATTGATGAGTTCATATTTGTGACTTTGTAGGAAAGTCTTACATGTAAACCCAGAATAAAATTGGAGAAAGAATACAATCTTCTGGTAATCCTATCTGTATCCTTCTCATATTTGGGCGATGAAGTGAAGCCAAATTAATTACCAAGCGCTGCAGACGAGTCAATCCGGGGGTTCTGCGTCAGCAAGGTCAGGTTATTTCCTGGAGGAAACGGGTAAAATACCGCTTGACCAGGGGTTAACATTTCAACCCCATAAAAATTCAAGGTGCAAAGGCCCGAACTACCATCTCAAAATTAAAACTTACATTTTCCATTAATTTCGTTCCATTACGCATAAAGTTGAGAATTTACAATGTCATAATTCCGGCTTGATGCTGTATGCTAGCGAGATTTGGGGCTACACAACTCCATCACATATTGGATATTTGCAGAAGACCCAAAATATTGCCTTACGGAGTATTTTCGGCACAGACTTTATGTATTCGCCAGTTCTTCATGAAACTTCTGGCTTGGAGTATATCATCGATACCATAAGGATATTAGCGCGCAGGGCATACGCATGCTTTGCTAATCTTTCAAATTAGTTGGTACGCTCTCTTGGGGATTACAATCCAAGGCGTGATCAAGGTAAAACAGCACATCCCATACCCAAGGAAGTATTTGGTCCAGGATTATACTAGAGAGCATAAAGAACCCCCGCCTGGCGGGGGCTTGGTACAAAATTCTGTCTTCAAACCATCTAAAGTCACCCTAGCCGACCTATCGCCAAACTGCTGACGCAGACCAAGGAAATGCAGGTTAAGTTAAGCAGATTTAGGCGTGGTAGACTCTTGGTTGGATAGCCAGATGTCCATCCATCGCATGACAAGCTAAACTGCGCGTGTTGGCAAGAAAGTAAGTGCCAAAGGCAACACACTCAATTCTAACTCCACCCACCCGACATTCATTTTTTCGACTAGTCAGCAGATTAAAGAGAATGGAAGATATAGCAACATTGTGGCCAGGTGCTCCCCAGAATCCGGACTCCAGAGAGACCGCCCGAAAAGGAAGAGCTATTAACACCAGCATTTGTCCAAGATGTCTTTTATATTCCAGATTTTCATAACTGTACAGTCATTTTGAACTTTTAAAAAACCTTTCGTTCCGCATTCATTTATTTGTTTATGTTTGTCAGTTTGACATGGAAATTGACTTGTAACAATTTTAAAAGGACATACTTCTTTAATATTATTTTCTCTTGTATTCACAGCATCAGTGGGCAATAACTCGTACACTCTAGCTGACTTATTTTACATTCCGAATTTTCTTTTCCTAAATTGATATCAATGAATATAAGTAAAAATCATATATGTTTGTATGCATTTACCTGAAGCTAGCCTTCAACTTAAAATCACCACGTTTTTCTCTTGTAGCATGTATGAATTATTCACACACTCTTGATGATTTCTAATTTTTCTAAATATTCTTAACACCTTTTGTTGATCAGTCGTGAGACCTTTTAAATAGTTTGTGCCGTTAACGTTCTAAATATTTAGAGTTAAATTAATAATGCGAAAATAAGGGAAAATGATTGCAAGTATAGTTATTTACGATACAAATGTTTAAAATAGTATTTTATTTTGTGAGTAGGAGGTTTGCGATACTTTTAAAACGTGTATCATACACTATTTTTGAACAACCCTTAATATTTATAAATAATAAATTATAAATTAAATTTATTCCAGCTGTTCCGAAACGTCCTTTGTTTCAAAGAAATAGTTTGCATATTTCTTACTAGAAGAAGCATTGTAGAATCATTATTTAAATCTCTGGATAATGTTACCAATATGGGAGTTGTAGTAATTAGTAGTTTTAAATCTATTTTGGAAAATGAAAATGTTTTTATTATTATATTTCATCATATATTATTCTAAATTTTTGTTTAAAAACGCAATTTTCTTGCGCTGAAAGTAGGTAATGTATGCGCTTGCGCAATAATGGGATGAATTTTAGTTGATTTTCTTTCAGCCTGACATGGTTCCAGGCTTTAAACAAATCTAAAAAGCAAATAAATGTGAGAACACTTATTAAGCTATGATCTGATTAAAAAATGCCGTGAGGAATGTAAAAGAAGAAGAAGAAGAAGAAGAAGAAGAAGAAGAAGAAGAAGAAAGAAAAGAAAAAAATAAAGTTGTAATTTTATGCGCGTAAATAGGTTAATAATCATTAAATAAAAGTTGGCAATCGTTAAGATCTATTAAATGCAGCGTAAAAGCTATCTAAAAGCATTAGCGTAAAAATGACAAACTGCAGAAAAATTTAAATCGTTTAGCGAATAATTCACCTCGGTTCGGGTTACATTTAACTTGGCATGATTTCATTTAAATGTCATTCCAAAATGCAATATAGTTACTGTTACACATTAATTTTATTTGGGTTACTTTTGGCGTAACATATTTAAAAAATAGTCCCCTGTCATGTCAAAAAAGCGTTGCCAAATATTTGGAAGCCAACGCACTCCATCTGTAGCATTATTTTTGAATATCGCTCTCACTGATTGATCTAAAGCGATGTCAACTCTTGATTGTAGGTGTATATGAACGTAACCAAGTCTATAGATTATAATAATGCGACGAAGAAAGACAACCTTCTTGCTCATATCGCTCCAGATGTAGTTGGTGCTGTTCAATTTCAGTTACCTAGAGGGCACAAACTTTCCCTGTTAGGATACCAAAACTAATGGAATTTTCCACACATGTACAGCCTTGTCTTCCTTCTTCCAATAAAGTCCAAACATCTGTGACAAAGACGGGTCTACCAGCGCCTGGTTTGTGTTCACAGACAAAATGCTTCCACTCTTATATACCTCTATCCTACAAGCTTCTTGTAACGCCCCAAAGCACTGAGTGGCATTTTTTTCTTTTTATGGAACACTTTTGTTCATACCTGGTAAATATTTAGGGCGATATTACTAACTACAAATCGCAGTCATTATACTTGGTTATATCAACATTTTCAATATTACACATTTCTGAATCAATTTCTGTTCTACAGCATAATGCAAGAATTTAAATAGTCACCGCTAGGAGCACTGATTTCCAGTGTTGTTGATATTACTTTTCGAATGCCCTACTGTGCTACTAACTGGGATGCAGAAGGGTGCTTGCTTTTAAAGGTTTAGAGCCTACTCGAATAATTATTCATAACGAGATTCTAGAACAAACTGCCTAATGCGTTCAAATTGGATTGTTGGAACGGAAAAGGAATTTTAGGTACTTCATTCATACTCGTGCATCTCCGGGAGGAAGGGATAGACGGGTTCCCTATCAGCGTTTCCAAACAGTGCGGAGCCTTTTTGCAAGAAGTTCGAGTCCTGAAGATGGACCTCCTCCGAACCAGACGCCGGGGCACCTTATCAAAGCACAAGCTACCTTCACAGCACCAGTTCCCTCGCTGGAATTTTGACCTTGTAACGGGAAACCACGGGAAATACCCAAGATCAGAATGACCGGCCGCAAAAGATTTGAAATCGGGACTTTCCGAATGCGAGTCGCAAGTGTTATCGCCTGAGACTTCTAAGGTACAGACTGCTATGCATCTAATTAGCTTAGAAAACATGACATAACCAAAATATATATGTTAAAAGAGTTAGCAAAATACTGTCAAGGGCGCCATCAAAACTGTTTGTATTGGCTTCAAAGAATCTTTGAACAGATTTAAAATTCGCAAAAGACGCCATTACAATTGTTCAAGAAGTTGAATTAATATGCGTAATCAAGGAGTGGTCAGTTTTGAAATGGAGACTAAAAAATTAAAAAAACCTAAATTTGAATTAGACTTTGAAATAAAAATTTAAATTATTTCATATTATATTTAGCCGTATATTTTTGTCGTCTTGATTCTATTTTTGTTAAATTATAATAATAAATGTTTGACTGGAAGGTTGAAACACAAGTTTGTACTGATAAACTTCATCAAAGTGCAAACAATGGACTGCCTACAAGGTGCAAGGTCCAGAATATTTCAATCTTTCGAGAAGTTGATGCGCGATTGTAAATAATTGTGGTAAACATAGAACCTTTTTCATCGTTTTGTTCAGGACACAATGTGACACGAAAGAAGCTCTTATAGATCAAATGGTTTAAAAAGAGTTGAAAACTTAATAGAGTCATATAAGCACATATTTGTTGCCCAAGGTATTATGTCTCAAACTAAGAATATTTAGACATGTTTCAAGAAGAATCCGGAAATCACTTGACATTCACTTGCCAACTAATCAATGAAGTATTCAACTAGGTTTTACTTGGAAATTTTATAGTTCGAGCTAGCAATATATATTACGTTTTCGTTTCTTTGAATTACCTTTCGAGGGCTTTCTACAATATGTACACACCTGGAGGAACGGAGGGCTGCTGAGGCCAGGCGTTAGCTGTTTCTGGAACACCCGGTATATAAGGCGCACTCGGAGCATATGCAGCAGTTGGCATGCCTGCAGCAAAGGATTTGATGTCCATATTTGGAACATCCATAACGTAAGTTCCACTTTGCACAACGGAACCATAATTCCCGTTGTGCATACCGAAAGCACCAGGTCCAGGCGCTTGGCAAACTATTGGTACTCCTCTGGGGTCCAAGCAGGACTGAGCTTGTGGTGGTACCGTTGTGTTAGAACTGTCGTTATCTTTAGATTCCTCTGCAGACGTATGCAGCCTTCGTCCTCTTCTTTTATCTGTAAAATAACATCCTTTTTTATCAAGTGCAAAAATTATATCGGGGAAGGGAAAGGTAGGAATATACAGAAAGAACTAGGCCAATCTCCTCCAAACTCTTCACCTGTTTAATGGAGCAATTTATTCAGGAAAATGAACTGGCATAATAATTTCGGTATCAACATAAACGGATGTTGACTAACAAATCTCAAATTTGCCGATGATGTGGTCTTATTGGCCAACATAGCAAAAATGTAGGACAAAAATTAATATCAAACCGACCTGAAACCTCAATACAAATAGATGGAACAGCCCTCATATATGAGTGATTTCCTTCCAAGATAAAATGGGAAAAAGAAGTACAATTAAGAATCTTATTAATCAAGAGAGCATTTATATTATTAGATCAAACACTAACTAGGAATATCAGATTCCAGACGCTGAACACCTGTGTTTACCATGTGGTACTCTATGAATACCAGGCAAGGTATAAAAAATGCAAATATGCCAAAGAAAAATGCAATGCCAGAACCTGGGAACAACTTTGAAGTATAAAATACCTACAGTAGTAATAAACCAGCTATCTCAGACAACAGATATCGCACAACTAGCCACCAGAATCAAATGGCAATGCGGCAGTCATGTTGCAAGAATGCAGATCTCCACACGGGCCACGGTAGGAAAAAGGACACAAGGCAGACCCAGAAGACAATAGATAGACCTTTTCAAGGAACATGTAGGTCCAGATTGATCAAGAGTAGTAAGAACAAGAGAAAAATGAAAATCTCTCGAGCGACACTTGTGCAGTGAGAAATAGTGAAGCCAAAGAACAAATTATACATAGTATCATAAACAGCATACGAACAACTAGCATAGAATAGCACACCGCGTTATGGAAAAACGAGAACCTCTTTCTTGTTAGGAGGCCTTTGTCCTTTAAGGGACACACTAGGCTATCTTTGTCTTTATCTTTATCTCTTAGAAGGCGGTATTAGTGATTTAGTAGACATAGTGAATATAACATTTTTAAGTCATTTAATTTAATGTTTTATAATTTCTTTTTATTCAACTGACTTCCTTAAACATATTTTACTACGTTTGATTTCTTATAAATTAGCCAATACTAAGTTATGTAAATTGCAAATCGAATGTTAACCTTTTCTCCCTCCTTGTGTGGAACTTGCGTTCGTTGACATGGAGATCGATAGCTATATGATTAAATCATTAAGGCACGGATTCGTGAACGGGGTCTGGGGTTTCATTCCTGCCAAAATCGTCCACTCTGACTGAGGGTTTTTCCAGATTTTCCTCATAAATGAAAATGCCTGTACCCTAAATGTAGGCCTAGTTCCCTTCCTTTAATAAAAACCCTTTCCGAATGTATCATTTCATTACAAGTATCACCAGTGACCACCGCCTGTGATGTCTCAGTAGTGAAAACAAGCGTTAAAATCAAAACAAATAAAAAAAATGGATAACATCTCATGTGGAATTTGCTTATTCTTATCACTTAGTAAAATAACGCCGAGAACAAGCTTCTCCCATCAGATTTTGACGATTTTAACAAAAAGTATTAACTATTTGATTCGGTAACTAAATAGTGGATGAATTTATTTTGTAATGATATAGGTAAATTAATAAATACATATGTGCAGTTCGTAAAAATTAATATACGAAGTTTATAGTCGCGATTAGCTCAGATGAAATTAAATGAAATATTTTATCAACTCGTAAATTCAATAATATACCAGAATTATATGTAAAGGATAGGTACAAGATATCTAATACTTTTTGTAATGTGCTCATTCACACCATAAAAAGCATCATCCTTAAATTAAATTAAATTTTATTATTATTAAAATATAGACGAACTTATTATTGTAAAAACGCATAAATTACTCATAGTTAAAGAGCTACACTTTCCTTGCAATAAAATTATTTTCTTATGTCGAAATACTGTAAGCATTTTGTGCATACTTAATATTTCCAGTCATCAACACATCCACCTTACTTATAACGCCACCTCATGTAAAACCGGAAGGAAAATTTGAACACTTGTAACCATACATTTTAAAATTTAATATATTTTATACCCCTACAATATGTAAATTTTATAGTTTTTGTGCAATGTGACTTTCTTAGACCTAATAGTTTTCATGGAAAGTTTTGCCAAAGTTGCCGCATTTTCTTAAAGATCTCATTTTTATATAGTGAATTACTCTTTAAACTCTTAAAATAGAAATTTTAACAATTGCTCATTTTAATGCTTATATCTTACTAAGCATTGTTATTAGTAAAACGTATCATTGATTTACAAGATTAGAAAATAATTCTGTTTTATTCAATTTGAACGATTTTCCCAAAAAGGCAACAAAAATTAAAACTATGGCTAAATTATAAATTATTAAATCAAATATTTTTTTTCTTCAGATTTGTGCTTTAAAGCACATGTATAGAAAACATTTCACATCTAGAAATAGAATCCTTATATACAGTGGGTGCCAAAAATGTATACACTCTTCAAGCAAAGAAAAACTGTGTTAACATAATAAAACTGAATTCACACAAGCAGAAAATGGTGAGCACTAATCATCTTAGACTTTTACAGTTACAACAGTTGCTCAAAATGCCCACCATCGGCGTCGATACACTTCTGAGTACATTGAACTATTGATTGAGCAACGTTTGCGAAAGTGTCCTCAGCAATTGCAGCCGTTCAATATCTTCCCGAAGTGCTACCAGTGTAGCTGGTTTTCTACGGTATACAACATCCTTAAGAGTTCCCCATTGGTAGAAATCCAACGGCGGTTCTGTTCTATACATACGTCTGCATTTGAACGTCAACAACATTCTCGGTTTTCCAATACCACTTCAAAATTGCTTTCCGCTGTTCAAACGATAATCTTGGCTCCATTTTTTTTTTTTTTTTTTGTAGCAACGTAATGTGAGTCACATCTCTTTACAGAACAGCATACGATAATCTTGGCTTCATTTTGTTCATTGTTGATTTACGACAAAAGTGGTTTCATTTGTACATTGTTGATTAACCTGTCACTTAGCAATGCTATCATAATGTATGTGAGTCACATCTGTTTACAGAACATCATACTACACATTATTGTTGTTTTTGAAATATATTAAATAGATATCTACTGTGAAAGTGTGTATACATTTTTAGCACCCTCTGTATATATTGCACGCCGATAATCTTGCACAACCAGCACTCTCAAGTCAAAGTAGTACAACTGACTTCTCTCACTTTTGGAAGATCGTAAATGGTCGTAATTAGCAAGGGCCTTGTGTTCCAAATATATGCTTTAGTAGTAATTACTGATGAAATTCATTGGCGCATATTTTATCACAGAAAGAGAGCATTATGTCCCTGTTGAAACTCTATAATGAATACATTTGTATAAAATCTACATTTTTATAGAACATCCGCCATCAGTTATAAAAGTCTAATAGGGTTTATGTCCTTCGAAATTGTTGATTTTTACTAATTTATGACACATTTATCGCCTTAAAACAAGAAATACTAAGACTAATAAAAAGCGGCCTTTACATAACCGTCTTTGTACCGTGAGGCTGTTTTAGTTACGGGCCGCCTGATTGATTGCTGGGGAAGAGCAGTCGTCGCAACCGAAAAAGATGCAAAGAGATGAAAAAGATGAAAAGAGTCAAGCGTGAAGAGTTAGTTCTTATATTTTTACTGAAAGCATAAAATGATACTATAGTTCAAACTGATAATAATAAGCACTAACTTATGTTGTAAGATGTTGAAAATGATGTCCCTCAGCGGCAATACATTGTCGGCATCTGCGTGGGAAATTCCTGTATTTCATGCAACTTTTCTTCCACAAGAACATGTCGGTTAAGTACACATTTGTTGTCGTGGAGACATCCTGTTTCTCTTAATTTTTTAATAAATTCTCTACCTGGAATACGTTGCCAGCATATTTTCTCGAGAATTGCCTTACCACTTCTCGGCTAGAATTGTTTCCCCCACTTACGTATCGTATTTAAAAACTCGTTCTTCAAGACCATATTTAGCACCATGAACGCACAACCATCGCTGACAAAGTCTGCCTCAAAATAATTACAAGATGCTATCTGCACATGCATTATACTGCCTTGATGACTAGTTTTTCGAAGTACGCAGCGCCCCCAGGCCCGTAACTCAAATAATCTCACTGTACCTATTCATTTTTATAAAGACGATAGTACTGATTTATAAGATTTCTTGATTACGTACTTCAGTTGGATTAGCCCACACAGGTACTCGTTCAAATCTATGGTATACATCTTGACTTTTCCTGTTTCGATTATCCCATATTTTCCTGGAAATTTCAGCCTTTTACAAGTTACAGAATTGTGAGAATTTAACGAAATTATGAATTATAATAAAAATGCAGAATTTCTTATTTTACGTTACCAATAGTATAGGACACCATGTGATTGCATGTAAAAACAAGAGAATCAAAAAGCAGATACCTGATACTTTAGTGTCAATGTTCGACTTCTTTTCTGTTACAGCTTTAAGAAAAACTCTATTTAACCCCTAAATGACAAGCTTGAGTATCTAAATTAAACACTTCTATTTATTTCTTTTATTTATCCAAAAATAACCTATTTCAAAAGATAAGCTTGGAATATAGTTCCAAATAACAAATAATATTCATGCTTGTATTAAAAAAATGTAGGAAGACAAAGACAAAAAAAATTTATGGCGCATAGAAATCAAAATGTTTGTTATTAGTATTAAATTAATGAATCGTTACAAAAGCAGTTTTTTCAGGTAGTATATGCACTTAAAGACAATCTGCTGATAAACAAATGCGTATCGTTTTATAAACACTGACTATTCCATGAGCTGAGAGTGGAAGTAAACATCGGCTCTAAGGGACAAAAAGCTCCTCAATACTCTCTTCGAAGTTAACGCAAATTAATACACATTACACTAATGATTTTATATTAACAACTACTCAAGCACAGCCATCTGCAGTAGGCATAATTCATTTATATGCTGATGGTGTATCAAGTTCGTAGGCTGACCGTCTATAAGGCTTTATTTACATAAAAGTCACGCTTTGCCATTGCTTACGTCACACTCAACAAGTCTGGATTAGAGAGTAGAAGCAACTTACGTCTATGCAGCCGTTTTCTATAACAGGTGTGGCATCCGATGACCAGAGCGATGAGGACGACAGCTTGCGATAACCCCAGGACAGCGCCTTTGATGGAATATAGTGCAGATATATCATTGTTGCTCAACGGGTTTTCTGAGCTGTAAATATCAACAAAAACCTCCCTGGGGTGTTGTATTCTATAAATATATGGCAATTTCATAACTCAAAAGTCAATTAAGTTAATCCTGAAGGCAAGACTCCAGCACATTAACGAGAACACCAATCTCGAAAGTAAAATAAACAGCTATAAAATTAAACAAATAAGTGATATGTGTTAAATGTTACATTTAAAAGAAATTCTTCTCCTTAAAAATATCTTTTATAATACCAATTATATATTTCATATTTATTGACCAATCAGTATAACAATTATAACCAAATTTCATTCTAAAAGTCTTGTAATTATTTCTTTTAAATAATTTATCTTGTTTTGCAACTGTATTTATTTAGGAAGCAATATGATGCAACTATATCGTAGTTATTATCAACATTATTTATGCCACTTAAAATACACCAAAAGCCTTTTCTTTTATAGAATGTCATTTTCATAATTTATATGTTTAATTAAATGTGTATGTATTTAAATGAATTTTAATTTATAATAAATTCAATTTCTCCATTATTTATTGCTCTTTGGTTCATAAGTGTTAGCGTTTCACATTTTCACTGTAAGGGGTCGTAGTCAGTGTGACAGGAATTTTGGTATGTGCTTTAAAAGGTTAAGAAAATGGCAAAAAATGCAGACTACAATGGACTATTTGCAAGTAATTTATTTTGCCGCCAAAATCCAGAACTATTGAAATATTATGGATATCTCTGCACTAAAAGAGTGATCAAATGTCCTCTTTCCTTTGTTTTGAAAAAACCTGTAAGCAAAGCAGTGCCCTTCATGAAGCATAAATACCAACAGATTAATGTATGTACAGATGGATGTATGATCCATCTGGTGCATTAACAGCTCCAACCTCATATTCATCATCTCTCGTTCACTTTAACGTTTGGAAGACTCCATTGGAATTATTGTTAGAGCAGAGTTTTCCACCAAAAATGAAGCCAGTACCTATAAACCCTTCCACGGAAAAGGAGTAAATGTTTCTATTCATTTTTATATGATATAGTGCATGAACAAATGACAAAAGCATATGATATAGTGCTTGAACAAATGACAAAAGCATATGATATAGTGCTTGAACAAATGACAAAAGCATATGATACAGTGCTTGAACAAATGACAAAAGCATATGATACAGTGCTTGAACAAATGACAAAAGCATCAACACCAGCAGAAGCCACTCTGATGACGCACATTAACAAAGAAAAGAATAATGAAAAAATAAAAAGAACAAGCCTTAGAATTATATTTATGCAGGTTTAAATAATGTATTTTTATTTTCATTAAGATATGCTATTATTCAGTTATAATAAAAATGCAAAGAAGAGAAATGATTTAAGAAACTGACAATACTGATGTAAAAATGACATGTCCTTCAATAAACTATATTTTTCACAAGTTTAAAAGTTTATTAAACATATTACAGACTTTATCAGAAAAGTGGCATTTAGCAAATTTCACAGCTTTTGTTTTTACTAATTGCTTATAGCTTTGAAGCCTGTTTCTGTCTGTCTTTTGTAGAGCAGGTTTATTCATTACATAAACATAACATTTAACTGCATCCCAAGAGTTCGTGTACGTAAGTACTTTATTACACAGTGACTTTAACAGTGATTTTGACCATTAGCAGCTTCGAACTAATCAAAGGATTCTTTGAGATGTGTTGATTGTGACATACGCAATTATCAGTCTAGAAAACATTTTAAAATGTATATCAATAACTCTTGAAGAAATGGGATTAAAATTGTCCAAGAGTTGAATAGGTATAATAAAGCAATGGTGCAGTGTGAAAATAATAAATTGATGAAAATTTTATTCATAAGCGAAAAAGATGGTTTTAATATCATGGCACAATCAAATTACTTAACAAGCCCGGAAGTTCAGGCATTTGTTTGATTAAAATAGGCAGGCTAAAAGGTACTGAAAATACTGAAAATAGGTAGTATAATTAAAAATAGGCATTTAGTAAAAGTGAAAACAGAGAGTAATATCACTCATTATTAATGAAAATAGGTATTTAAGATACTTAATACTTTCTTTGTCACACAATTAAAGTACTTAAGCTTATTTTTCTTGGTTACAAGCAACAACAAGAGAGCTTTTTAAAGGTATTCAGCTTCATAGTCTGCCGCTTGTCAGAGAGAACATTTTTCATCATAGAAAAAGAACGTTCTACTTCCACTGAAGTGATTGGAGCATATTTAAAACAAGCTATTTCGGAAGGACTCATACCAGCTACAACAGAACATTCCCTTTCAGGACAACACGAAAATGTTGATCAAAACAAAGTAAAAGTAGTTTTGAATAGTCCTGGCGAATTAGCAAAAGATGCGCATTGGTTTCTGGTGGAGTTCATTTTCTGTTTATGCATAAATAGGGGAATCAGGTAAGTATATCTCTTACTTCTGTACTGAACACATTGTAGGGACAGTAACAGTTTACCGCTCTCATCGCTACGAGTGGTCGAGGTCGTTAAGGCGTGGTCTTGTGAGCGAGAGGTCTAGGGTTCGAATCCCACCAAAATCGTCCTTCCTGAATGAGGGTTTTTCCAGGTTTTCCTCAATCCTCATAACTGTCAAATGCCGGGGAGGTATCCTAAACTTAGGCCTGGAACATTTCCTTCATTAAGAAAAAAATCCGTTCCCAATATATCATTTCATCTCATGTATCATCAGAGCCCAACGCCTGTGGTGCCTAAAGAGGGCGTTAAACGCTATTAAAAAAATGTACCTCTCACATCATTCTCTGCTGCAATTGAATGTTCTGCTATTTAAAGAGCTTAAGTGAACGGGTTGCGGAGAAAGTTTCTGACTGCTTGAAAAGAAATAAATTTATAACAAGACTGTTATATATTTTTGTGAGGTGTATATGCGATTTTATTTTATTAACTTTTTCACGTCGATATATTGAAATTCTTTGTTTTTTTTAATATGCGTAATTAATCGCAGAAAAAATCCATAACAATCCAAAAAAAGCTTTCAACCTTAAAATAGACAACAAAGGCAAAATAAAAACTGGCCGTACCGACCCCAAATGTATGGAAACATTCTATCTGACTCTTAAAATATATTCACCCAAATAGAAAATGGATTTTGATTGACTTCCAGGCTCTGTGATTAAGTTAAGTTGCTTTGATTGAAAAAAAGATCAGAAGGATTACAGAGTTACTGAGTGTGCTAGTAAAATAAAATTAAAACAAATCTCGAGAGTAAATCCCAATTGTGCACACTGAACCTATTTATAGTTGACCTAAATATTTTTATTTCTTCCTCGTTTGCAGACTAATGCACTTCACTGATGCTCCAACACTTCTACATTTTCCTCTACAAACTACTCATTTACTCTCTTAATCACAAGAGAGTAAATGAGTATCTCGAGGAACAGTCTGAAGTCTCTGGGAGCCAAATCTGGAGAGTGAGCAGGATGTTCCAGAAAGTCAAACTCTGCTTTATTATATCAATTGCAGTCATTGCAAAACAAGACTTTGGCTTGAATCACGAGCCTCGGCTTCCCATAAAAGTTCTCTTTCATTGCATCTATTTATTTTTAATTTAAATTTTTAAAATAATGACCTGGTATTATTGCTCTTATCTGTGAATAAACACTTGGTTTAGTCCCCTACCCGAAAATATAGCATTATCTTTCCTACTAATTGGTACATCATGAATTTCTTAGGGATGGGAGTATCGTATGTTTTCATTCCTTACTTTGCATTTTGTTCCACGTTGGTTGGGTTCCCCCCCCTCCAGTTTAACATTTTTTCACATCAACAAAAGATTAAAGAGGAGTGAATTATTATTACTGTCACTAATTAAATGAAATGAGTCAGATATATATATATATATATATATATATATATATTCCATGAGTTCTCAAAATTCTCAGTACCTATCCCTATTCAGCTTAGCAAAGTTCGGTACTGTGTTTAAGTTGTAAAACACTAAGCTTAACTAGAACATATTTCAGTTAATCAAGCTCCATTTTTAAGTGGTATTTCAAGTTTGAAAATTAAATGCTTTGTCTTGATACACATTGTTGTCTAATGTTTAAAAATAATTTTATCGTAAATTAATTATTAAATTTAATTTTAATAATTTAAAATTAATTTAAGTTTAATTTTTTAAACGATAGTTTTAGCCATTTTTAGGTTTCAACCACCTATTTAGTTACTTTTAGGTTTCATAAGATTCAACTATGTGACTCCTATGATAAAAAAAAAACAGAAATTATGTTAAAATATCACAGTTAGATAGCAAGGAACAAAATAGTCTAAAAACTAGGAATCAGGGCTCTAAATTTTGTTCAGTACTAACATACAATAAAGAAATCTCTTTCATTAAAGTATGTATACACTTTTTGGCGGATCTATATATATATAAACCTCTCTGTGTATGTATGCATGCAACGTTTTTTTTTTCTATAAGTGTCTTTGTGATGAATAGTTTGTACGGTCGAAAAGTTCAATTCTGTAAATAATGAACAATAAATACACTTTACTTCAAAAAAAATAGTCCCGAAAAAAACCTACCAGGCAAATGACCTTATGCGATTCAAACCCGGAACCTCCAAAACAACAGGCAGGAGCGCTGACCATAAGACCATGGAGGCGGTCTAGGATGAAAGTGATGGGCCCATGGACTTATCCATAGCCACAAACAGTAAATGAAATTCTGTTTCTCTGCCCGAAATTGCTTTAAATGTTGACTTCAACCGTTTTTAATTAAGTGTCAACGTCTGAACTTAATTTTTTCATCTCTAATTCTTTAGTTAAAATATATACACTATTGTATGAGATGCTAATTTCTCGTCGATCTTACAACACCAAAATATGCACTTTAGTTTTCTTGTTTTACGATAATTTTCCTAGCACCCCAAATATGTTCATCTTAACGGCATCTTCTACTACACCATCTTTGTACAAATCCCATTCCATTCCCTTCATTTGCAGGTATTTAATGAACCTCTCTTCCTTTTTCCTAGTGAGCCAGCATTTCAACATCTGCTACGTCATAACGCTTGAAACTACGTATGCGGCATTTATTCACGTCAGGCGCTCACATGACATGAAATATAAAAATTAGCTCAACTAGAAATGGGTCAGGTGTGCATCAACCCTCATATATGTTAAATATAAGTTTGTGTTTCTCTAATTTTAACATTTAATTTGTCATATTGTTGCGGTTTCGGAATAAATTAATTAATATAACTCACACCAGAAAGTTATGGAGCAAAAATTCACTTTAGAGATCTGAAACTATATAACCTCTTTTAAATTCAAAGAATTTTGTTAAATTAATTTCTTTTTCTATACCAATTCATCGTCTGTTTATGTTTCACTTTTATAGAATTGAAGGTAACTTCCAACTTGGATGCAGAAACGTTTCTGATTCAAATAGCAGTGAAAATGAGCACCTGTAATTTGTTAATCACTAAACTATATAAGATATTATTGTTACTTGACTGCTCAATGATCTCAACGATGAAAATTTAGGCAAACCGTAATCTATAGCTGTTAGCTGCATATCGAAAAAGAACAGCAATAAATACAATAATAATGCTAAAAGCTCCAGTGCCTGCAGAGCAAATTTACGAACAGACGTTTAGGTCTTGTCATGCATTACGAATAACTTCACGTCAGTCAAATAAATGTCCTACCTTATTCCAAAGTCTGAGCCCATGCTCACAGCTGCTGTTCACGCACAAACAAGAGAGTGAATGAGTAACCAGGAAGCTTTATCTCCATTATGCCCTTGCCAGTGAAGCTGATCACATCAGATTCCTACCTCGTCAAGCTAAAAACCTTGACTCAACTGCATCACGTGAAGGTAAACAAAAAAAAAGTTGTTTTACTTTCCGACACAAAAGGCAAAGGTGCCTTAGAGGGGAAGGGGGAGAGCGGAGGTTTAACTGCTTCGGGTTTAGTGGAGGGGGCATTAATTAAAGTTCTGTACTTGCACACACTTTTAGCCAATTCCGAAGGAATCCTGTATCCATGAAACGATTTTTGAAACCATTTCTTCAAATTTCCATCGATCTACTATGCACCGAAAATGACTATGTAAAAATTTTATATGTATATATAATATACATATTATTATTATTATTATTATTATTATCATATAATTGCAAATATATATTTTATATTGAAAATCTGCGACTTTTTCTTAGTGTTTTATCCTTTTCTGCTTTTCTAATTATTGTTAATTTGGTTACATTGTTAATAGTGTTATATTATTTTTCATTTATATATATTTTTATGAGTGTGGGGGTGTTTGTTTATTAACGCTCTAGTAGCGTAATTTTTTTTAACGAAACTAGGCATATAACCATCTATTAGTAAACGATTGATTGAATTCGTTAACTAGCAAAATTGAACCATTGTGAGTGTAGGTTAATCGAAAGTGAACGCTCTAGTGGCCGTAATTTGTGTTTTTTCTCAACGAAATTCAGTATATGTCATTAAAATAAATTAATGAAAATTGTTCTAGAAAAACAGCGAAACCAGACTAATAGAAGTGGGGATTTACTTGAAACTCAAAATTTAAAAATCGCTCTAGTGGCACCTTTTTTTTTTTTCGTAACGAAACTTGTTATATACTATTTAAATAAAATAAAAATGGATTCTGAAAATCATGGAAGTCGGGGCATTAGGAGGCGGAGTATACCTGAAGGACGATATTTCATGAGTACGCGTTAAAGCGAAATTTAAAAATCCCTCTAGAGGCCGCAATTTTAATATTGTTTAAGAAAATGCGGTTTGTGCCATTGAAATAAAATAAAGAAAATCGCTTCTGAAAATCAGCAATAGGAATGGGGGTTTACCTGAAATCCAAAATTTAAAAATCGCTCTACCGACACGAACATTTGTTTTTTCACAATAAAGTTCGGTATATACCATTTAAATAAAATAATAAAAATAGTTTCTGAACATCTGGGAAATCGGATCATTAGGAGGAGAAATATATCTGAAAACCGAAAGTTAAAATGCTTCTTTAAGAGTTTAATTTTCTCTCACTTGTTTCAAAATAAAAGGCAAAATTATTTAAATATATAAACTGCATTTATAACGATATTAGGTTTTATATTTAACAAAAGCATTGTCTTGAAGATAGTAAATGTGAAATATTAATTTAATATGTGTGTGAAAATTATATTATATGTAGGAGCGCTCTGTAATAAAATTCAGGAAATGTTTGCGTTATATGTTTTTACTACAATAACATTTAAACTAAATTTCAAAGCCAATAAATATCGACGAAACTTTCGATTGTTTATTGTGTATATTTTCTTAGTACATTGTAATTGTTTTTGTTTTATTGAATAAATTTCTTCTTCTCAAATAAATATTGTAAGTCGAAACTTTCTGCTATTTCTCTCCAAGGATTCAGATCATAAACATGCTTACATTTATAAGTGTTTAAAAATACTCACGCAGTATAACTTTATCCGTCAGCAGTCATATATTTAATTTAATTAATATTATACCATTATGGTATAATATCATATAATTAATATTATACCATTAATTTTTGTGGTTTAATCTCAATAATAATAATAATAATAATAATAATAATAAATTTGATTATTTATTAGATTTGCAATAATTCTAATTTTGTTCCTCCTAATTTTGAAAAATTAGATAATTTCACTATATACATTTATTTTCAAGTAATTTTGCAGGATAAAAAAACAGACACACCTGGTTAAATAGTTTATTATAGTTCAGTTTTTCTTTTATTAGTTAACTTTAGAGTTTATGATGCTAATTAACACAGTAACACCATAACTTATTTCATTAATTAGTAAGATCATAATTTAGGTTTTATATTGTTTTTTAAAGTTACTCTACTTACTGAGGAATTCGTTTGGTTTACGCAGTTCCTGTGTGACAGACTTTTCTTAACTCGGATTACAATCTTTTTTGTTGTCTGTCTAGAATACTTGAAATGACGAGGGTACCAAACAAATGTATACACACTTTCACAGTAGATATCTATTTAATGTTCAAAGTTAGATCGGAAAACAACAGTAATGTGTAGTGTGATGTTCTGTAAACAAATGACTTACATACATAATGATAGTGTTGCTACGTGACAAGTAAATCAACAATGAACAAATGAAATCAAGATTATCGTATGATGTTCTGTAAACAGATGTAACTCACATTACGTTATGCTAGGCTTTACTACAACAAAATGGAGCCAAGATTGTCGTTTGAACAGCGGAAAGCAATTTTGGAGTGCTATTGGAAAACTGAGAATGTTTTTTTAATCTTCTTTATTTACACATGCTCCACTACTATAATAGTTACTACTACATACTTTGCTATCATTTCATTGTTACAGGTTATTCTTAATACTATTTTTAACACTGTTACATTCTTATTCTAACCTGATCATCATATTCGGTTGTTGAAGTTCAAAGGCAATGGAGACATTTGTACAGAACAGAACACCCAACGCGAATAAGAAAAGTACGCATTCGAGACATATTTGAGACTCGTGGTACCGTATGCGATGTTCACAAGGGCAGATCTGGGCAGACCAGCTACACTGGCAGCACTTCGGGAAGAAATTGAAACAGCATGTGCTGCAATCGCTGAGGACACTTTCGCAAACGTTGCTCAATCAGCAGTTCAACGTACTCAGAAGTGTATCGATGCCGATGGAGGGCATTTTGAGCAACTGTTGTAACTGTAAAAGTCTAAGATGATTAGTGCTCATCATTTTCTGTTTGCGTGAATTTAGTTTTGTTATATTATCGCAGTTTTTTCTTTGCTTGAAGTGTGTATACATTTTTTGGCACCCTCTGTATATGAACATAGTTTAATTTTTCATAAAATGTTAGAAAAATGTAGAAGTATAGCATATAGCATATGCTGTAAATATTTACCTTCAAAATGTTCCACATTTTTTTTTATGACTGTAACGTTTGATATTTGTTTTGTGTATTATAATATACAACAGTATGTGAAAAAAATTTAGAAATTCAGCATTTTAAAATCATTCAAACCGTGCACTAACAATAATATATTTCATTATACAAGGGCGGTTTGAAAATTTCTCGATCTAGGAATGAAGGAACACTTTTTTAAGTTGAACAGAGTTTTATTTTTAATCATCTCATATTTTCCCTTAAAGCTAATACAAATAACTTTATTACTTTTGTGAATTTTATGGGATACCCACAATGCACCTACTTTAAAAAGCTGTATTAAATAAACTATTTGGAACAATAACTTGATTGTTTAAATTAATGCTTAAGACAGTCAAATAAATTCAATTATCTTGACAGCGGCATTGCCACAAAACATATAAAATTAGACGATTTAGACGGTTAGTATTAATTCTCTAGATCGGCCCGTTATCCTTCTTATTTATTTCTGCACTTAATTGGCGGTTTTAGCATATAACAAAATTAATGCTTACCATTTTTACTTAAATATTGACTGAATTTCAATCATCTTTGGGTTATTAATACTTGCTTTTAACAACAATGTTGCTATTAAGTATTATTTAATAAAGGAAGTAAATTAACGCTACTTTTCCATTAAATCACCTCATTCGCCACTATTAAAGGCATTGACTTGCACAAAGCAGTGGAGTTTCTAGTATAACTTAGCATTATTAAAGACTGTGCAGTGCTTATAAATAATACGAACGCTCGCTCGCTTCCTAGAGCTAATCTGAACTGTACATAACTACCAGCATGTTCGAGTATCAGAATTGGGAATTATATTATGCTCTTTTAGAACAGCTCTCCTTAGAGCGTTCATATGGTACTAAGAATTAAACATAAGTCAATAAAAAAAGTATAAAATTATATAATTGATTGCGTCACATCACCTGCTTGTAACGTTACTATCTTGACCGGATTATAATGGAGGAAACGTGGAAGCAATGTGCTACCTGTTCTAATGAGGAAAACCCTTGGGTTCGAACAAACAAATTCGCATCAAAATTACTGGTCATTTGCTTATGT
Source organism: Metallyticus violacea (assembly GCA_030762175.1). Lineage (NCBI taxonomy): Eukaryota > Metazoa > Arthropoda > Insecta > Mantodea > Metallyticidae > Metallyticus > Metallyticus violacea. Next base: position 134,812,367 of record CM060831.1, read on the forward strand.
CTTATTTCAATGATGATATTCGTAAATGTCCAAATTGCTCACTAGAGGACTCCATTTAGTCAACCTTCGCTTAAGAGCTCAAGATTACGCAGGTGCTAATTTTACATGCCTTGGAATGACACTTGCCTTTAGAAGCCACTACTGGTCATCTATAGCTTTTCATAGAAAAATTATTATCACCATGATTTCAGCAGCAAGTAAATGTCCTATGACTGAGTTTTAATGCAATTTTATTCCAACGCTAAAGTTTTCCTTGTGAGGGCTAAAGATAACCTCAAAATGTTCATGATACTAAAATCCGACCTACCAGTTACATTTTCAGGCAAGGTTGTAGAGAGCCGTGACATTCAAAATTAGGTAACTGGTGTTATCATAATACAGAATGGGGACTCGTTCGGTGCGATAACAGAAAAGAATCAGTATAATATGGCCATTTGGAATTTATTAAATCTGAACTTTAAATCATAGGAACGTTTATAAAGGACGAGTTAAATGTTGATAATTGACGAGTAACTTCCAGGTATAATTTGTTAGGTTTGAACTTAAAATAGCTCACTACCTACAGTTCTTGGTTTTTGCACATAAGCATTACTCGAGACCTCAGACGACTATTTGATGGGTCTTCTATGCAGTCGATTCTTGGTTACAGTTGTATTTTTTTTTTTAAATACAAAGACACTTCTAAACATTTTCCACCGCACTAACAAAATTAATGCGTTCATGATTTGTTAACCTGACATTTTTAAGAAAAGTGTTTTAAATTCATTTTCAAAATTTCTCACAGAGATCCCATCCGAATTCCATCTTTTCTACAGTCGTAGCAGTTTCTGACCTACCTCATTTTTTTATTTAAGTTAAATATGGTTATTTTTTCATCAATGTTCTCACTGCATATTGCAAAATTATTGCTGACGTTTCGTCTACATCAATGAATTTCTTACAAAAAAAAAATACAATAAACTCCTCTCTGTAAAGCTCTGCAAAAATGCCATGAAAAATACTCAAGCTTTCCATTATTAAAAAATTACAATTATTCATTGAGCAGGTATATATGAGCTATATTTAGTTTTTACATTTGAATTTATTGTCCGTTTATTTTACGTTGGTAGGAGTACTAAGAACTGTTTACATCCGCTCTTATAGTTGCCTATCCACTGACTCGTAGCAGAACATAGCGCTAACGCAGTTGTGTAAAGATGCAACAGAAGGCACAACACAGAAATAACGTAAACAGGCTCCATTGTTAATGGGTATAAACAATTAAGCTACCACCAGTTATGGCTCAAGCTAAGCAGAGAGAGCCCTCTCTTCCTGCTCACTTGCCACTAGCTTGACGTCAACGCAGTTTATGTTGCCCGCAGCATAGCGACTGTTTTCTAGGTCTGGTGTTAGAATTGCTGACTGCTGGGCCTGAGAGGTTCCTGGTTCAATCCCCAGTACCTGTTTTGTTTAAAGGGAGCTGGAAAGCAAATTTGCCTAAAAAAATAATAAACTACAATAAATGTCAACTTTTCTGAATTAGGTGATATATATATATATATATATATATATATATGTGTGTGTGTGTGTGTGTGTGTGTGTGTAGCTTAAAAGTGTATTTTTTGTACTATTTGGGAATCCATCCACATAGATTAAATTTTTTCTGATTCTGACATAATCCATTTCAAAAGTATGTAATTTTCGACCCAATTGAAATAGACGGTTCTGGTTGTTATCATTCGCTAGAGAAAATTTCATTTTTGCTGTTGGCTATTCTGGCGTAAATAGTCTAAACAGATACTGACTATGGCACAGACATGCATTAGGTGACGCGTTAAAGCCATGGGTGAGTTTTTAACATTTTATCTTTTTGCTGCAATATATATATATATATATATATATATATATTATTTTTGTAATCTATATATATATATAGATTACAAAAAATAATAAATCAATTGCCTTGAAATTTTTGTGATATTTCTAGACACAATAATAAAACTATTGAAGCAGAATTATTAAGACAAATTTTACTACCTAGAGTTTTTGTATATTTTTTTTAAAAAAATCTTCCAATCTAATAATTGTGCTTCAGTACACAGATAACATGTGTCAAAATAAACTGTCCAAATTTCAGTGTTTTAGTCCTAATATTTCTGTTACAATTGGGACATAAAATTTGCTAACTTAACATTGATAATATAGAGTTTCCGATTCCCCTTAAGTTAGGGAGGTCTGGAACGAGGTGCATCCAGCCTCGTGAGGAAAATTGGGAAGCTGCCTGGTAGAGAGGCGGCGTCTTTCGACCTCGGAAACAGTGTGGTAGGTAACCAGTGGAGGGCCGGCATGTTGATCACATGTCCCCTGCAATACTACCCTCTATCAATGATCTCGCCAGACATGGTAGAGGACGCAGAGGTTGCTGCGGCAGGCCAAGACCCGGTATACTGTAGTGTCATAGAGGGAGAGAAATGTTTTTGTGTGCCAACACTTTTACTCTATGAAATTATTTTATATAAGTGAAAAACTCCAAAACTACTGGGAGAGAAAAAACGTTTTAGGATAGGTGACAAGTAGTACTACAGTAATTGGAAAAATTACACTTATGCGTAAAGAAGTTCCATTTAAAAATTAATATATTCTGTATATACTCACATTATCCTTATTGTCAGTTGTAGAAATAGTTAAAAAAAAACACATGTTTGTAAAATGTAATGTTTTAACTTCAATAATTTAAGGATAGTAGTAAAGCAACTAACGCTCATAATTGCTTAAAATAATCAGTAAATCCACAAGAGACAAACTTCAGTGTAAACACATGGAAAAAATTTGATTATAACAAACGTAAGATATATCTAAAATGTTTCCATTTTGTCTTAACCGTCCAGATTTTATTGTCTTCAATGAAAAAAATCGCTCCAGTGCAAATTCTGGTGCTTGATGGAGCAAAGCTAACAGCCAAAAGGGACCCACTATTTGTGACATTTTATCTCCACAAAGTAAGAGCTCTATTTCAGGTGTACTTTGTAAAATGTGTACGCACACACATACAGGAGGTTGATTGCACTAAGCCAGATAACGGATATCAAGTAACAACGTCACAGTACAAGCACTTACGTCATGTATCTAGAATTCTCAATAACAACGAGAAACGAAAACGCGAGTTTCTTTCTCAGCGACCTTGGAATAAACACGCACCACAAACAGGTTTTCCAAGTAACTGGCGATAAAATCGTCAACGTTTGCTTTCAAGTTCTTCATCATAAGCATTGGCACGCTGGTTTTTGAAGGACGCGGAAGAGCTCGAGTAACTAGATCATGTCATCACGAACAAACGCAACTAAAACTCTGTGGGTTAGACACTTCTCAATTAATGGTAACCGTACATTTCAGTCATTTGTTTCCAACAATTTAAATGTTTCAGAGCATTACAGTTTGTTTTATTTACATTATTCCATTTAACGATTTTAAAACCTCCAACCCCAACCTTCGATGTAGACAGTCAATGGAATATGATTAGGGAAAACATGTAAAAGTTCGTCATGTAGGAGCTACGTAAACTAAGGAAATTCCTCGTCTAGTGAAGTAAATAAATATTAAATCCAAATTATGGCCTTATTAATTAATCAAATAAGTTTGACTTTACTGTGTGGTATTAGGGAAACAAAATTACAATTCTTGTAATCTATAAGTGTCACAAAAGAGAAACCACATTTTTAGAATTATTACTATTATTATTATTATTATTATTATTATTATTATTATTTTAAAACAAAATTAATGGGTATAAAATTAAATGAAATATGTGACGCAAGAGTTCTTTTTAAATTTCAGTTTTCAAATATACCCCTACTATTAATGGTCCTAATTTTCAGAAACCCGTTTCTCTTATTTTATTTAAATGGTATATACCAAATTTTGTTGCGAAGAAATAAACATTGGTGCCGCTAGAGCGATTTTTGAATTTTGGATTTAAGATAAACTCCCACTCCTAATGATCCTAATTCCCCTGATTTCCAGGAAATATTTGTTTTATTTTATTTAAATAGCATATACGGAGCTTCGTTACGAACAAGCAAATATTGGTACCGCTAGGGTACTTTTTTAAATTTTGAATTTAGGGTGAGCCTAATAATATGATTTCATCCATTTTCAGAAATTATTTTTCTTATTTGATTTAAATGGTATATGTTGAGTTTTGTTGTAAAAAACAAATAATTGGTGCTGCTAGAGCTATTTATAAATGTTGGGTTTCAGATAAGCATCCAGTCCTAATAGGCCGATTTCCATGATTTTCAGAAACTATTTTTTTTTTATTTAAATGCGGAGTTTTGTTGCGAAAAACATATTTTCACTAGAGAGATTTTTAAATTTAGGGTTTCAGGTTGAACCTCCCGCCCCCCCCCCCCCCCCCCGTTCGAATAGTCTGATTTCACTGATTTTCAGAAACTATTTTGCTTATTTTATTTCAATAGAATATACCAAATTTCCTTTTAAAAACATTCATAATTCCGGCCGCTAGAGTGATTGTTAAATTTCGCTTTAAATCTAACTCGTTTTTTAGGTATATCCCCACTCCTTATGACCGGATTGCCCTGATTTTCGGGAAATACTTTTATAAACTTATTTTAAAAAATATGCTGAGTTTCGATGAGAATAAACACAAATTGCGACCGCTAGAGTGATTTTTAATTTTTTTTTTTTTTTTTAAATTGCTGTAGGTTAACCGCCACACCAAATTGTCCAATTTTGCTGGTTAACAAACTCGACGAATCGTTTGTTAAATTATGTTTTATATATATAGGTTTCATGGGTACAATCGCAATAGCTAACATTCCTTCGGAAATTTACTAAAAATTAGCTTCAACATTGGTGCGAAAAGTAAACACTTTCAATCGTTTGAACAGTTGACAAACGATGCGACTTAATTCAGTAAAGGAAGACAGGTTAAAATCGTTTGAACAGTTGACAAACGATGCGACTTAATTCAGTAAAGGAATACAGGTTAAACAAGTTAATTCAACAATTAATTCGTCATAATATTCAACGCCTATATGTTTCATAAATAATACAATTAAAATTCAATGCATTCTTGGCTAGTGGTTTAATCTATTTTATGTTGATATAAACGCAATAAAACCGAAAACGTTTATGCAGTCACTGGAGATCTAAAATCACACTGCTTTTTTTCTATACCTGACTTCATTTTATTATTGCATTAGTGGCATTACCTGTCATGAAGTGAGTTGCGGAATTCACTGCAAAAATATTCTACTTGCCATAATTTAGATAAATAATTTATGTCCAGATTACGACGCTTAACAATATGGCAACTTTGTAAATTATACCATTTTATGATTTTTACGCATAGTTTTGTATTTTTTTTATTAAAACTTTTTTTTAAGTTATTTGCTTTTTAAGTTGGAAAAGCATTTACAGTTGTATATCTATCTAAATGATATTCAACATTTTATCACTTTTTATAGGATAGGGCATTTAAAACAGATACGGAATTACATGCCCATTTTTAATAATAGAGGAAAAATGTTAACAAAGTTTGCTTGGTTTCAAGAAGGGCATACTGGTAGTGTGATATTGTTAGTTTTTCATTAGTAGGAAGTGTCGAGGAGGTATAAAAGTAAATTTCGTTGTTTTAAATGGATTGATATTTTTTATTACTTATATTTAATAGTTGCGTTTGAAAACGCGGGCAAAGATTGTGTTTTGAGTGTTATTCAAGATAGATGAAAGTCAATGATTAAGAAAGGAATCAGTTAACTACTTGTTATCCTATTGCATTGAAAATCTGTCTGCAACCAACACAAAGGTTACAAATCGAGTATAAACAAATATTCAACTCATGATGTGTATCTGTGTTAAACAATGCGTTATACGAAAGCCGAGAAAGTTGATGTGGTTTTCATTTCTTGGGAATGTCGCCAAGTCACAGCAATAGTGCAATATTCTGATCGTGCCACATCTTCGCGATCTGTATATTTACTTGCTGTGTGATAAGTCTTGATGAAATTAGACGTGCAGTATTATCCATACAATCGCTTTACAGCATATATCACAATTCTGAACACGTACTATGACGTCAGGTACCGAATTGCTTGAACTGTTCATCATTGGCCTTCAACGACTACGAATAACCCTCAAACATATGCGTCTAAACGCAAGACCTCCATCTAGGACCGCCACGGATAGCCGAGGTCATTAAGGCGCGGACTCGTGAGCGGGAGGTCTGCGGTTCCCTCCAAGACCATCCTATCTGACTGAGGTTTTTTCCAGGTTTTCCTCAGCCCTCATAACTGGCAAATGCCGGGCAGGTACCCTAAAGTTAGGCCTGGAACGTTTCCTTCCTTAAAAAAAAATCCTTTCCCAATTTATCATTTCACATCATGTATCATCAGTGTCCATCGCCTATGGTGCCTCTGTAGTAAAAACGGGCGTTAAACACCATTCAAAAAAAAAAAAAAACCTCCATCTATGAAAAATCTAACTATACCCCTTCAAGCTAAGCAACTCTTGTTTGAATTACCGGGTATGATGGTTCAGACGGTAACGCTTGGGACTTGTACTCGGGAGGAACCGGGTTCAAATCCCTTAGGTTGGGCACCCAGATCTTAGTTGTCCCTGGTCGCTTAGGCTGGGTTGTGTCTGTGCTTTCCACGAATTTTCCGCCTCCCATTTCGTCTCAGTATTCCGTTGATTCTGTTCAGAGTGGAAAGTGCCATTGTGAGATGGGCTGGTGCTGTGTGAGGTGGCTTGCGCCCGCGTCCCGTATGGAAGCGACCCTTGCGAGGGCTCAAACTTCTTGAAGGAGGTGATTTACTTGGAAAGAATGTTAGGAACCCCATTTATGTTAGCGCTTCACCGCTCATGGATTCTGGCCTGTCTTCCTTAGCTTATACCCGGAGATGTTCTCATTGGGGGTCTAGGCACAAATGGCCAGTCCTTGGGCAAGGATGAAATACCAAAATACCTTCCTCTGGCCCTAATTAAAAACCAGTTCAACTCTTGTCTAAAAAGCTATTTATAATTAAATGTAGCCTCAGCTTGTAGAAAATGTATTTGAGTGTAATAATCTGAGTTATGAACTTTGAGACAATTATTGTCTAACGTCGAACCCAGGCCCGCTTAGAAATAATATTTATATATAATATACTCACCAAAAGGGTCACAGATATATGGTCTACACATGTTGGTACAAGCATAATGCCATAGAAAGTGAAGGTTTACCCTAAAAGGCATGCAGCGTAACCTTTTCGGCTTCAATAATGTTACTTCAGGTCAACTAGAACTTGGAAAACAACCGGATATTGAACAAAACACGATCTCAGGTATTTGGAAAGGAACGAGTAATTCTTTTGTTAACTGTGTAGGGAAAACTCAAGCAATAAACATCTAGATGGAATCATAAAACCTCTGTTACGGCTCTCCTTTGCTATATTATTTATGTCAAGCAGCTAACACTTAAGATCTTATTGTGAGTGGACCGGAATAAAATCTTAGAAGATAGCCTATGAGAGTTAAACGATAATAAATTAGCATAATGGCCCACCAATAGGAAAATAGGTACAGAAGGAGCAAAATCACGTGACATTTGGAAAGTCATGATGAATATATTTATAGCGCCTAGACTGACAGACAGATGAATTAATTAAAGTAGTTGCAATGGAATTGTTGCTTGTATGGCATTCGTTTGTCACTTGGTGCTGAAGTGAAAGGGCGAAGTGTTAGAAAAAAGTAAAATTGTTAATAAATTGTTAAAATTGCAACTACGAGTGTTATATTTTTGTTTGTTTATCATCTCCTTTCCCTGTGAATGTGTATCACAAAAATGTTCAGCTAAGAAACTGAGCTTATATCCGAGAAAGACACATTATATTGCGGTACTGAATTGGAGATTCGACCGATCACCCCTGAGATAACAATCCATTTATAAAATTCGATCATCTCCTTATCTACGACGAATCCAAACTCAATCACCATCTAAAAACAAATAAACACAACAAATACCGCCGCAAATGACGCCATCAACGTGGAGCAATAATCACATAATCCATATATAATTATCCAAAATAAATACCGCCACAACTTATGTCTTTTAGTAAAGTATATCTAAACGCAGGATAATTTTCTGAAATAATCAGCCATTGATAAGGTTCCATCTCTCTGAAGCATTTTTGCTGATAATGGAGTCCTTTCTGAGGTGAACTCACACATAATGGCGGGTAATATTGTGCATGAAATAGAGGGTCGTTTGAAAAGTTTGGTAAAAAAAAACCACACAAAAAAAACAAGTAAACATAATTTTATTGGAAATTAATATAAACTGTTTATTTTTTCAATGTAATCTTCGTCAAGGGCTACACATTTGCTCCAACAGGGTTCTAATTTTTTCCATCCCGTCGAAAAATTAGTAATTGCGGCGTCCATGACATCCTATTTAAGAATTATTGGCCAAATCCGGACAATAGAATGAATTAAAAATGAATTCGGCTTCCAATTGGCACATTTTTTTCCCCTTGTTACTGTTCAAGTTGTTCTGGAGAGAGAGAGAGAGAATCGATTGTGCATCATCTTAGCATTAATCTTCCTTCAATTCATTTATAATTCGAAATATCTTACAATATATAGTAATAAACTTCTGTTATTGAATTGCCCTTTTAAGTAGACAAGTAGAGTTATTTCTAAAGAATGCTCTCCACTAACAAAAAACAAAACTAAACAACGGATAAACCAATCTACTGTGATTATCGATTGAAGTTTTCCCTCGGCAGTCATCCATTACCAAAAAGCTACCAGACGCAATCTTTTTTAATTTTTTCACTTTTGTATTCTTTCTTTTTTCGTTATGGAAAAAGGCATGATTTATATCGCTTCTGTTAATCAACGTTCAAATTGCCATGACTTTTTCTGCAGAAGGAACCATTTGTGCTTTCTTTGGTGCACTTTCACCTATTGCCACCCACTGCTTGTATTGCTCCTTCGTCTCTGACGTGTAGTGATAAATGCATGTTTCTTCTACTGTTATGAAACGTCGGAGAAACCACTGGAATTTTGAGCAATGATCAATGATCAATGATCAATGATCGTTCATTGTAGCACCCAAGCGGTAAGCTTTCTCTTCCGGAAAACCTCATAAAATGTAGTCAACTCGCATGTGGATTTTTGTCACAATATCGTCGGCTGTAGCAGTTTTGGGAAGCCCTTAGTGCTTATCAACTTGAATGTATGTACGACCAGCTTAAATTCAGCAGCCCACTTTTTAACCACCGAAAAGGAAGAATATGAATCCTTTAATGGGGAATATAACTCCTTTTGTATTTTTAGGGGGTTTAACCCTTCAAAACGAAGTACTTTATCACAACTCCTATCCATTTTGTAGAAAATGTTAACACTAGTTTGTTTACACGATCGTCACAAACAAGTGACTGCACTTCCGCGTCTGAAACTTTACAGCGCGTCATCTGAAGGATGATACTTAAGGCCTATCATAGTAATTTGGCCACCTTTATGACATCTCTAAGTCGGGCCGAGATATTTCGGAATCCCATCGTCGGTCCTGCTGGTGTAGTGGTTACGATATTTGCCTCCTAAACCCAAGATCGCGGGTTCGAACCCGGCCAGGACCGATGGATTTTTTCGGGGCGTAAAAATCCTAAGTATGGCTTCCATCGGAAGGGAAGTAAAGCCGTGGGTCCCGTGTCGTACATTTACGGCACGAAAAAGAACCTCAAGCCTGAAAGAGAGGCCTCTGAGCAAAATTAGTCGGCCGTTTCACGCCCTGAATTGAATGGGACCTGAGATGTTAAAGAGCGTCCATAAATAAATCAATAAAAAAAAAAAAAAAAGGGAACCCCATCGTAATGCTAATCTCACGAAAAGGTGCAAAAAGGAGCAACAAAAGTCTATTCATTTCATATCCTAAAATGCAAATATCAAAGGATTGATATGAAGTCGGTCCTGGTGGTGTAGTTATAACCATACTTGCCAGGATCGATGAATTTTTTCGGGCGTAAAAATTCTAAGGATGGATTCCTCCGGAAGGGAAGTAAAGTTGGGGTCCCATGTCGTACATTTACGGCACGAAAAAGAACCTCAAGCCTGAAGGAAGAGACCTTTGAGCAAAATTTATCGGCCGCTGCACGCCCTGAATTGAATGGGACGCCGATGACCTGATATGTTAAAGAGTGTCCATAAATAAACCAAATCAACAAAAAATAATATGAAAAGAAGTATATTTTTTTAAAGGTGCTGCACCTTAAATTCACCTGGAACCTCATCTCTCGCTAATGCGTTCCGATGAACGTTTGCCTCGAGTTTGAAATGATTGCTTGTGTTGTGTTATATAGTCGAATAGTGCATTTAAAATACTATTACATAAATATAATGAAACATCAATAATGACAACAGTCATATATTATATTAAATGTGAGGAAAGGAATAGTTATTTCAATATCAAAATATTACATGTGAAGTAACAGGTAATCCTGCAAAGACTCTCCAGCAGCGATAATCAATTTCGTTAGTAGTAAGCTGTTGCTGCATGATAGGCTAGTGAAGTTTTTGTGAATTCGTGTACAAGGGAAAAACAATCAAAATCCACTTTTGGTGAAATTTGGTGTTTTTGGTGCCAATGAATTGTAGGTGTGTAATACTACATTCCAACATATTCATGCAGGGAAAAACACATGTAGTTAATAAAAATCAGTACAGAAAAAACAGTCCAGGAGAAAAACAGAGTCCTCTGTAAAATACCTACACGAGACTACAGCAAGAAAGGGAGCTGATGAAGTTAAATCAATGTTGTTTGGCTTTTGTTTCCATCACCTGGACCCATGTCGGTCCCGGTGGTGTAGTGGTAACCATACTTGCCTCCTAAACCCAAGATCGGTGTTCAAAGCCGGTCAGGACTGATGGATTTTTTCGAGTATAAAAACCCTAAGTATGGATTCCATCGAAAGGGAAGTAAAGTCGTGGGTCCCATGTCGTACATTTACGGCAGAACCTCAAGCCTGAAAGAAGAGGCCTCTGAGCAAAATTTGTCGACCGTTTAACGCCCTGAATTGAATGGGATGCTGATGGCCTGAGATGTTAAAGAGCGTCCATAAATAAACCAAAACACCTGGACCCATCAGTTTGAAATTTGCAATTTTTTTATGATTCGTGCCTCGGCCAAAATAAAAATTATATTATTTTTTTCCTCATTCATGTTATGGTTCATAAATACAACAGATTTGAATTAGTAAAAGTGATTTTCCCATCAGTGGCCACAGATATATGGAATGTGGCAAAGATATGGGTTTAATAAATCAAAAAGCTCACGCTTTTGATTGGAAAGAGCACATCAGAAGATGCCGCGTGAAACCATCTCCCTTCAATATCATTGAGTGTTCCCAGGAAGTATTTAAATCGTGGTCTTCGTTTCTTAGTAAAGAATATAGAAAGACATGTAGATAAGAGAAATTGTAGTTGACAAAATCTCTTATGGAACTATAACCAGGCGAACAACCTACAATGGTTCCTGGGAGTCCATGTTATTGTTCACAAAATGTTCGTACACAGACTAATGAGCAGCCTGCCCCTTCCTATTCAAGTTTAATTTCTCTTACCAAGGCAAAATATGATGACCTACAAAGCCTGAAGAGATTCTGTTCCGATCATGCTCAGCTCTATTTTTCAAGGTTACATATGATAGATAATGAATAATATTGACTGAATGATTATTTTCAACAGTGTTGCATTAATGTTTATATCTTCCTCAACAAATATCTATGTATAATTTGGCACATATAGTTAGTAGACTATGATTGTATTAATCTAAAGCATGTGATTTTGACGCTTTATTAATAATTAACATGGACAAGTAACATATGACAGCAATTTCAAAAGAAAAGTCAATTAGAAAACTACCTTAAGAATTATTTTAGAAAAAAATATTTCTATATATCTAATGTGCTTAATATTGTAGCATTTTTTAACTTCGAATTACGTTCCTTAAAATTTTGATTCTTTTTCCCTTGTACTCTTCAGTTGCTTTATTTCGTTTTGTGTCAATTGAATGTAAAGAAAAGGAACACTACATTCTAAGCCTTTATGTTTGGGATCATTGGAGGAGCAAATTGAAATTATAAAGCTGGGTAGAACCAACTCTTAAGTATTAATTTGAGTCGAATTGTGAATACAAAATATAAGAAGTGTATATTGCTTTCTGTAATGACAGATTTCTTTCTGCAGATTCCAGACATTAATCAAAAGGTCATCGACAAATTTGTAGCCATTAAACCAGAAAAAGAAAAGTCTTTTGTTGACATAGGTGCGTAACGACGACATTTTCATTAAATTCTTTCTCTTTCGCTTTCTGTTGTATGAGTGTTAATTTTGGTGATTAAAATTATAGAACCTTACAGTAGTAGTAGTAGTAGTAGTAGTAGTAGTAGTAGTAGTAGTAGTAGTAGTAGTAGTAGTAGTAGTAGTAGTAATAGTAGTATGTTTTATTATTGTTATTATTATTATTATTATTATTATTATTATTATTATTATTTACGGACGCTCTTTAACATCTCAGGACATCAGCGTCCCATTCAAATCAGGACGTGAAACGGCCTACAAATTTTGCTCAGAGGCCTCTTCTTTCAGGCTTGAG